>CM059206.1:9894678-10172178 GCA_030347435.1 Clarias fuscus | reverse complement strand
TGGTTTTTGTTATTATAGATATGCATGATACATGTGTTATAATGTATTAGAAATGCACCATTAATTTGCATTCACTTGCATGTTATGATTATTTTCTTATATGAATACTGTACACCCTTTAATATGCCAGTGACTGTGTCCTTGATTACAGCCGTATGCCCTATCAATTGTTTTAAATGTAACGCATTTAAATACGGGATTTTTCAGTATAATATGTTTCTCTGCTTTTGTAATCGATATACATTTGATGCTTCAAACGAGATGATTTTAGATGGTAATGGTATCGTCAGCTTTTTTATGCTCCCACATGTGGAAACATCTGGTATAAGAAAGATATCCAAAGATGTGAAAGAGGTTTTGTGTTTGTATGTATAAATATTTTAAATATATTACATAAAATATGGACAAAACAACTAGAATACTTATTACTGCTTAGTAAATAGAGGTGTAGGTCTAAAAGAAAGAAAGAATCAATTTGAGTTTATACGTCGGTTTAAATTGTACAAAGAACTTATAAAAGCAGAATGCGATGCAGGCTGCAGACCCATCTTGCAGTGAAGTAAATAGAAATTCAGATGGGGTTGTGGATAAATAGTTTTTACTCCCACTTTAGGATTCATTTCTCTTGGATATCCTCGGAAAAATCAGATGACCTTTTCACTGTCATTTCTTTCCTCATTTTCACTCACTGGCCAGCAATTCTGTTGGCCCCTGTTCCTCTGACAGCTAAAAATCAATTTATACAGTCGTCGTGCATGCAGAGACAGGGAATGGGACAGTCAGGCAGCCATAATGACATGGCCAATTGCATTGTGTTAGGCGACAAGGGGTCAAGAGGGATCTGTGCACAGCGGATGGGGTGCTTTGTTCACTGTGGCGGCATTAAGGGAGTATTACATGCAGGGTCGAGTGACCGCACCAACAGGGGGCCGCATCAGGCCCATCCCATCATCACTCGGAGAGATGAGCGTGACATAGAAACTGACATTACCAAGAATGGGAGAGGGGGTGCACAGAGATCTAAATCCACGGGACCCCTGCCACCTCTCGGAAAACGCCCCGCAGTTCACCTTCTGATAGGAGACGGTGACCTCTCCTAAATCCCATTTTCAGAAGGGCAGGAAGAGAAGCGTTTTCATCCACAACTGCCCTCCATAAGTTAGCCCCTATTCATGTGTGAGGGCGAGGCACTCTCATTTGTATACAGATTCACGGAGCATCATTTATTTATTTATCTACCAAGCGGATGTCGCTGAAGAAGGCAATACTCTCTGGCTGATCCTCCTTAAGCCTCATGGATCTCTTGCAGATAAAGTCCCCTCGGGCTCCCCAATGATTTATCAATTTGCAATGTTTATTAAGATGGCTTTGCTTCTCCTGCGCAGCATTTCCCTCCACCTGTTGCTAAGACCTCCCGTGTCGTGAAGGTCAGTCGATGTAGGACTTGTGGCAGAGTGCAGGTGAGGCTGTGACCCGCGGTTTGTCCAGTTGAGTTCATAGATTCGGGGTTAAGTCATCTGCCCCGATCTGATCGCCTTCTCCATTTCACAATAATTACTGCACACAAATTACAACTTTATCAACTTTCCACGGAGATGCCATTGAGAATCCATTGCTAAAGATCCATGTCGTGGCCTTGTGTCTGACAGCATATTGGCCTTTTAAACTTTGGAGCTTAGCACTTGGATAAGACTGATATGAAATTAATCGAAACTACAGCATCACAAATTTTTAAATGTTTACCATTTTTATTCTTTTAATCCAAAATAAACAATATTTCTTCCTACGACATTGCAGCATTTGGGATGTCAGTATCAAGTCCCAAAGACCGGTAACATACAGTAGCTGGAACGAGACTCTTTTTTAATTCTGGCTTACACAGGATACAGCAATGGGCAGCAGGATATACTGTAGGATATGGTGGAGATGTGACAGGCTGAAGTCTTAGTAAAGTGGGCTAGCAGTGGTGACAGACTGATGAGTTGGTGTTTTGAAACAATAGCCGGTCAAGCCGCCGTGTTAGGTGGCTGTCAAAGGAGCAGTGATTACACACCTGACCCCTTCATCCTTACCCGTTCTCCACCACCGACACTTCTGTCACTACGCCTGCCATTCTCCTTTTCAATGTGCCAGCCAGGGCAAGTGCAGCCACATTTTAGTGTTGTTTATTGATTTCTGACCTTGCGCTTAATAGTTTTCCCAGGCCCCCCAAATGGCTTTTGTAAGCAATAGGGTTTGTACATCTCTCCGATCAATACCTTTTATATTTACAATAAAATTGAAACGGCTTCTAGAAAGGGGGCCGCTGGCCCGGCATTTGTCATCCTTCTGCAAGGGAAAACTATGTCATTATCTGAATTAAAACATTTATTTCTGATTAAGAGAGTGTCCTATCTCATTAATTTTTCCCTTTCCAATACTAGGGGAATGGAATCCTATTGATTTTTGCACTTTTTACACGTCTCCACTACTGGGAAGATAATTGAGAAGTTAGCCAGAATAAATGAAGTTTCTAGTCTAGCAGGAGCAGCCAATACCTTGGAAATGCAAGGTGTTTTTGTGGGGCAAGGTTTTTAATTTTGCAGCTAGTGAGGACAAGAAGACTGAACAAATTGGATTAAGGTTTGGGACATGGGGCTGGGGAATAGAGCCTCATCCCACCAGGTGACATGAGTAATAAGACAGGCTTCACCTTGTTCCCTAACCAAAAACCACTACCACCAAAGGAAGTCCAGATTAAAGAGCCAAAAGCCTATTAATGCAAAGTCGGCTTATTGTTGAAGCAGAATTGGGCGATAGTAATCAATGGCTGAACCAGACCTTTCGGCATCTCATGGATATTGATTAAGCTTTACTAAATGAATGAGATGAGATTAAAGTCCTCTCGGTCTTCATTTAAAAAGAGTGAGTCACACAAATCTATCTAATGTTTTACGTCTGAGACAAACAGTTCCCTGATAATAATAAACTTTATTAATAGACTACTTTACATACACATGGCAGTTCAAAGTACTGCACAAGAAAAATTATTTTAAAAAAAAAGAACATGTACAAAAACCAGAAACACAAGTAGAACGTGTATGCCAGTCCATCGCAGAGCACAAGTACGCACACACTCAATCACACACTATGGGCAATCTGGAAATGCCCAATCTGCATGTCTTTGGACTGTGGGAGGAAACCAGAGTACCCGGAGGAAACCCACTAAATTCCATGCATGCAGACCTGAGGCAGGAATCGAACCCTCAACCCTCCTGGAGGTGCAAGGCCATAGGGCTAATGACTACGCCACCATACTGCCCTACAATATACACTGTAAACCCTAATCCTCAAAGCAATTAAACATATTGAGTACTGTTAACTTAAATAATTACAGTTAGTTCAAATTAAAAGACCTTGATGAGTATTTAGAACTTTTTGGTATTTATGAGTTTGTAGAAATGACACTTTTCAAGTTAGCTGAACAAATTTGATATTTTAAGTAACTGTAACTGTAAGTACTTAAGTAATAGTAACTGTCACCTTAAAGGTCCACCAACTTCAAATCTTTCAGACTAGTGATTTTGTATCTGACATCATCAGGGCAATAGGGAACTGGTGGCTCAGTGGTAGGTGCTTCGCCTGCTATGCGACAGGCCCGGGTTCGATTCCTAACAACTGGATCAAGTGCCTGTCCCAAACTCAGATAAAATGGGAGGGTTGCGTCAGGAAGGGCATCTGGTGTAAAACCTGTGCCAAGCTTGTGTGCGGATCGGATTGTCTGCAGTGGCGACCCATTGCTGGGATCATCCGAAAGACCAACAACAATTTATTTGATTCGCAACAACTAAAAAACATTGATAATTGCTATTAAATAGCATGGGTTAGGCTACTCGATAATGCAAGTAAAGAACAATTAATATGAATGAGTACAACAAACTCAAAAACTGGTAGTTCTGTTTACTTAAAATTGGAAACATTACTGATGTACGTCACTGATGATGACGTCAAATGTTTTGAGTTTTGCCAACTTATTCAGGTTTACAGTGTAGAATAATATAATAAAATTTAACTTTTCAATACAAATATCTTTTCCATCTCTTGAACAAAAATATGTGACAAACATTTTGCACCTATCACATCCCTATCCAGAATTAGTCCCCCTATGCTAAGCTCCACTCTTCTGAGAAGGCTTTCCACCAAATTTCGGAGCATGTCTATGGTGATTTCTACACAATTAGCCACAAGACCATTAGTGAGATCGGGCAAGAAGGTCTGGAGTGCACTCAGTATTCCAGTTCATCCCAAAACTGTTTTATGGGACTTAGGTTAGGGCTTTAAGCAGGACACTCGAGATCATTCACTCCAGTGTGAACTTCACTGTGTGCATGAGAGCATTATCATGCTGGAACGGGTTTTGACCTCTTAGTTTCATTGAAGGGAAAGACATCCTATATAACTTTGCGGCGACTGCTTGTGGTAGACCCACCTATGGGTGTGATGATCAGGTGTCCACAGTGTAGAAACAGATCTCAAGTGCTGTAAGTCACATTAGACATTAAATACACTGTACACACCATCATCCCACTGCAGATTCACGCAAAATCACAACTGTAACTGATTTATTTGGTGTTTTCCATAAGAACGACTGACTCAGTACTAACAAATTGGGAATATTACCAACTTACATTAAATTAATGTGGATGTTTTTTTTTGTTTCGATGACTTGTTTTGATTCACCATTAGTGTTTGTACAAATGTTCATACCACTGTTTGCTACACGTACCTAATAGCGCTAGAGCCCGTAGACCCTGAGTCAAGATTTGAGACATTTTCTACATTGACTTGAACTTCTCTGAAGTTTATTTGTACTAAGTGGCATTTGTACTGTTACTTGTGACAGCATTGGGCTCAACATGAGTGTGTCTTATGCACAAAGTTTAACAAGAAATAAAGAAATCCTATACAAACATGTGAATGAAGCTGACTAATTGAGGTGATGGCTTGGCCTTTGGTCTGAATCTTTACTGCTTTCATTTGGATTCTGACTTGGCCTCAACCACCTTAAGGCTCGATCTCGACTAGTCCTGGTCTTGGACATGTCTCTGACCGTAGACGATTACAGCCCTACTTCCTATCCAGAGTACCTAGCTGGCAACTTTGGAGCTGAGTGAAAATGTTGTCTGAGTTTAAATGGACAGTGCCCATCATGGCTTCTCCCAGGCTGTCAGCTAACAGATGAGCATGTGGAGCTGTAAGAATCCACCCCACCCTCCACCAATCCCCATCCTCTCTTTCACTTCTGTTTCCCTGTTTCCCTCTCCACTGACTGGCTCACTGGCCAGCTGACCAGAAAACCTCTCTGGCTCCGGCTGAGGAGTTGATCGGCCAAGTAGCAGGGAACCTGCCAGCCACAGTAGCTGCCTCCGAAACAAGCCTGACAGCACATTAATTCAACCTGCGGAAATCACTGCAAATAGGCAGGAGACATCGTGTCCACTGAGAGCGAGAGAAATGAAGAGAGAGAAAGGGGGAGGCAGGGAGCGAGTGTGTAAGAGGAGCCTTTTAATGAGCTGCTATAAGTTACTCTGTCTGACTTGACCATTAGAAGACTGTAATGCGCAATTGGTTGAGAAAATGTGTTGCAACTGTGATAGGCAGCCATGCCAAAGGTGGTTTAAATCACAGGGGGGCATGTGGAGTCTTTCACAGAGGTGAATTACACTCCCTGGATACTTTATTGCCATATTTGGCAGGACTGTTGAGAGTTAGACTGATTGATTTGGTGCTTTAAAAGTGGATTTGCATCTCTGTATCAGGATCATAAAAATATTAAAAGGCCAATCTGATAAAAATCTGTTTTAGCGGTCTGAACTAGCACACACCTGGAGAGTTGCACTCACATGCCATGCAGTTGGTTGGCACACGTTGACAGCACACACACTCAGTGACATTATAACATAAAATACAGGACATATTTATGTTATAAAAGCAACTTTTTCTTTTTTCTTTTTTCTTTTCTTTTTTTTTTCAAGCATGCAATATAATGCATGCAACCACTTTAATGCATTAAAAAATGCCGACTATGTAAAAATGCATGCTTTTTAAATGTTCCTATTAAACTGCGCTCTTTTCACTGTGTGATCTCATTTACTTGTTTGTAGAAACACAAGGGAAGAGAGAAAAGAAGAAAAAAAAAACCAAGAACAGCTTCATTTGCGCTTGCATTTCCATGCACAAGGCCGTGTGAGAAGAGACACATGAAAGGCTGCGAACATTTATCACAAACAAACCCCAACATCCATGAAAAATTACAGGATTACCGATGACCTTCCAACCAATCAGCCTCTATAATTACACTCGTTTATTATGGCTAGCAGAGACCGAGCAATACAGAGATGACCCTAAAGAGAAGCAAAATGTTTATAAATAGTCGACCAAGAGAAAAATGCTAATACAAAGTCATTTGATTTTGTGGCTGTGATTGGAAGCATATAGTACAGTAAGTAACTATATCACAACATATACATACGACAGATCAGCCATAAAATTACTTTAAAAACATTAATATTATAAACACCTAGGATTTGGGTTCCACTTGTGCCACCGGGGCGGCTCTGGCCCATCAGGGCGTGGCTGCACGGGGTCTCTGGGGTGTGCTGTGGTGTCTGGGACCAAGACATTAGTAGCTGATCCTTTGAGTGCTGTGGGTTGTGTTGATCAGAGATGCTTGTCCGGCGCATCCCAAGGGAGCTCGATCGGATTGGGATCCGGGGAGTCCAGGTTTGGCAGGCTGTGGTGCACCGGTCTTCTGGTACCTTTGTATTGGTGTAAGCATTGATTTGTTTTGTTTTTCAGCAATTTGTGCTGTATTGTGGGATCGGACTGGACAGACATGAGTGAGCCTTGCGTGCCCATGATCCAGTCACCAGATTGCTGGCGTATTGTTGGTGTTGTTCAATTCATCTGGCAGTGGTGTTGATGTTTTAATATTTAGTCTGTCATGCAGTGTGAGCACTTTAGAAAACATGCAACAGTTCTGTCTACTTCACCTTAAAAAAAAAACTTTAATCTGTCTTTGAAGGTTTCAGAGCTCCTCCATGATGGTTTATACTGTAGCTGAGTAATTTTATTTTAACCGATATCTTCACATGAATGCAATAATCTATGAAGTCAATCATGACTTTGAACATCAGGATGGGGAACAATGTGATTTCAGGAAATGCTGATGTGCTGATTTGCAGAACATACTCTAGTTAAAATGGTATCTGTGGGTACAAATATATTGATGATGTCAGATTACAATGTCTGTTCCGTTCCTGCATTGATAGTTCAGGCTGATGGTGGTGGTAGCAGTGTAATGGTGTAGGCAGTGTTTTCTTTGAACGTATAAGGAACCTTAATATCAGTTGTGTATTTTTGGAATGCCACCGTCTGTCTGAGTATTCTTGCAGGGCATGTGCATTCCTTCATGGTCACAATTTATCCATCATCATCATCAACATCATCATCATCATCATCATCATCATCACAAGTCACCTGATTTCTTGAGCTGGGTATACTGCAATCACCAGATTCAAATCCAATAAACCACATTTATGATGTATAGAATAGATTTAGAATGTGGCAGCCTACACATCTGCAGGACTTATTTAATGTAATCATGTCAACATAAAGATTTGCACATAAACTGTACATTTAGTTTTAGCTGCGTGTGGACACACCTTTAATTCAATATTTTTTTGCTTAGTGATATTTATTACTTGAGATTTTAAAACTGAGAAATAACACACATGATATTAGGCAATTGAATAACAACAACAACAACAACAGTCAGTTGTTATTTTAAGACCCAAAGGTCAGCTTTTCTTGAACAGTTCTAGCAAGAACTGTATTAAATGTATTTGTAAAAATCCATCAAGCACCATGATGAAACCTCGGATTAGAGCCGTTGTAAAGGCTTTATAGCGCATAGGAGACACGTTTCAATATCAGTGGTTCTAAGCAGATCATTTTTGCATATTTAGCATGACTTCCACATTGTTGTACCATGTGGAAAGAAATTGGATTAGAAGGTGTGTCCGAACTTTTGACTGGTACCGTATATTGTCCGATTGTTAATCCATGTATTCCAAATCTTGGAAAGATAACTGTATCAAAATTCTGTTCCCCTGCTATGATATTGCCCTCCCACCTGGTAACCTCTAGAATAAGATCAGGCATGGTCCAAACATTGTTGCTCTGTGCACGCGTGTATTTGTATTTGCAGCGTAAATGAGTTTCTCTCCATCGCCTCGCTCAGCTTTGGAGAGGGAACACACATCAGTTCCATTCCCACAGGAGGACTACAGCTCTTGACATCTCGGCGGTCAGTAAATGGCTTTTCTGCAGGTCGGGGAATAGGCTGCTGCTGCTGCTGCTGCTGCTGTGGTGAGTGTGTATGTGTGTGTGTGTGTGTGTGTGTGTGTGTGCTTGTGCTTGTGGCTGTTTACTAGAGGGCACCCAACTGCCTTGTTGTATTCTACCTGCCTGCAGCGTGCTGTCATTATTCCATGTTCATCGACACAGAACTTATAGTTGGCAAAAAACCCATCAGGTGGGCTGGACAGCAGATAATTGAGGTGATGATCAGAGCTGCTCAGGGACAATTGATAGTGATGGAGTCAGCCTAGGCGGATTTTCAAGCATCCTAGACAGCCAAGCACCTTCGTCGCCTCCCGAGCAGCGGACAGAATGTGGAATAACATGTACAACGCTGTGGCACGACCGCCGGAGTCACCGGGTGATGCCTGGATGTAATGCAGCTCAGCTGGACTAAGTCCCAGCTCAAGCACAAGGCTTATTACAAGTCGCATATCACATTCTGAACACAGGGAGCAGGGAAGAAATGAGCCCTACTCCATATCTCTGTTTGATCCATCTGTTTGACAAGTTGCCAAACTGACCAAATCCCCCTAAGCTGGTAAGGTAACGCGAGTTCAGGAGTGATATTTCATAAGCACAGTGTAAGGGGAGGAAAGGCATAGTGGGGGTTATTACTTTTTTTTCCCCCTCGAGATGAGTTTGCCTGGATTGAACGTGTCAAATGAGATGTCTTGATAGCTCAGATACATAACTCTATTTCCTTTCCTTTCTTATGCTTTACCGTTTTTTTTTTCTGCTTGCACGAAAGAAACGATACAATATATCGTTTGTACACAATCCTATTCTCATATATTTCTTATCAGTGACTGTTTTTCTCTGTATGCATACAGCATGAACCTCCTATCCCAATCAATGAAATGATTTGACATGTTTCTGTATCGATAACTCAGTAGTCAAGCTTGAAGGATGTGGCTGCCATGCTCAGGATTGCTGCTAACATGAAAGACACACCTGACAGCCCATCAAACCCTTCCATTCCTCAGCAGATTGTCAGTGTGTAGACAGCAGCAGCTGAGAGGCCGAGGTGCGTGACCTGCGGGCCTCGAGCTGGCACAGTCAGCAAAGTCCAAAACTCACTGTCGGTCCAGCTTGCTGCAACTCCTTCAATATAAAGGGTAAAAAAAGAAAAGAAAAGAAAAGAAAAAAAGCCAACATCTTAAGAACCAGCCTTAATCCTTAGCATCCTGAATCTGAGCCCTTGACTGAAGACCCCTTGAGCCCTTCTCAGCTCCCCTTCTGCCCTCTGTTATTGACCTGAACTGTCATCCTAGCCTGAAGATGACCTCAGTGCTCAAGCCGATCTATGGTGGATCATGAGTTCAAATGATTTTCCTCCCCTCACCCGCCCCTGTTTTCCTAGTGAGCTGATTGCTAATGACAACATTGGAAAGGGCATAATGGGCACTCTGCAAACAATTTGCACCTCGGAATTGCACATTTAATATCATTGCTTGCTGATCTTCATGTATTAAAACACATCAAATCAGAATGCACTCGGACTGAATTCCATAACATATTTTAATATATTTCACAGCTGCAATATTTTTGTTAGTTTGTTTTGCTTTTTATTCTCATCTAGGTTTTTTTTTTCTGAAAATATTATGATGGGGGAACACGGTGTGTTAAAACAGTCGATGCTCACTAGCAAAGTTTGATTTATTAACAAAGCGAATGTCATGGCTAACTCACTCTCACTCACTCACTCATCGTCTATACCGCTTTATACTGTATTCATGGTCACGGGGGCCTGGAGCCTATCCCAGGAGACTTATGGCACAAGGTGGGGTACACCCTGGACAGGGTGCACACACACACATACACTCACTCACTCATTTACACACTACGGGCAATTTGGGAACGCCAATTAACTTAACCTACATGTCTTTGGACTGTGGGAGGAAACCGGAGTACCCGGAGGAAACCCACCAAGCACGGGGAGAACATGCAAACTCCATGCACACAGAGACGGGAATCGATCCTGGCCAGGAATCGAACCCGGACCTTGGAGGTGCAAGGCGACAGTGCTAACCACTACACCACCGTGCCGCCTACTGAATAACTATGTGCTGTAATGAAATGTACATACTGTAAATGTAATGAATTTAACCAGAACTAGAACTTTACTTCTAATTGAAATACATTCAAAATAGAGTTTATTTCTCCAGACAATAACACTCATAACTAAGGATCGCTTTTTGTGGCTAGTCAAATACAAGCATGACTAAGGCAAATATACCAAATACCAACTGTGCTTCAACTGTATTTATACCACAATGCTGATAAATTATCAATACTGATCAGTCCACTGCTAATGGTAATACCCACGGGGACAAAAGGCCAGCCTGTCCAGTCTGATCCCACAGAAAAGCCAATGCAGCACAAATCACCAAAATAAGTTAATGCTGGCCATGACAGAAAGGCACTAGAACACCCGGAGCACCACAGCCCAGCAGGCAAAGAGCTCCCAGCTCCCAGTGACTCAGCCTCCCAACTCCTCATATACTAGTCTAATCAAGAACCCATGGGGATGCACCATCCATCCATGGGTCCAATCCAAACAGTTCTGATCCACGGAGGCCCCAACCCGCAGCACTCAAAGGATTATCACTAATGTCCTGGTGCCACATTATACCCCTATCTCACCTACGCAGTTTCGCGCGGTGGCCATAAGTATGGTTCATCATGATTCACTGCGAGTTTTGGCAGTGTGATTACGTTTCCATTTTTCCTCGCAACATGTTTATTACATTTGTTTATTAAGTTTGTTAAATTCTTGCGGAATGTCAGCGGAACGTCGGCGGGCAAAACCGCATAGGTGAGATAGGGGTATTACACCACAGAGGCCATGCAATGCCACACCCAGGTGTTTAGAGCTGCCCAGGTGGCACAACAGGAGCTCAAAACCTACAGTAGGTGACTGTAATGTTATGGCTGATCAGTGCATGTACAATATGAACAATCTGCACATGCATTGTATAGCAACATATCAGACCTCGCTCCATGTAAGACATTCTGCTGGCATTCATGTACCGTATTTTAACCACAAACATTTGAATAAGACTCACATTAAACACGTTGGTCAAAGCCTACTTCATGAATAAGGGTTGTGCATTTCATGACAAGCTTGCAAACCATGTGTTAATGCAATACGGTAATGCAGGTATTTTAAAATCCTTTCTTCTCGGGATCCTGAAGAATTTACCGGGTAAAAATCTGAATTTTAAAACTACTTATGAATAGAGAACAGAGAAAAACCTACGAATACAGAATAGAGATGCGGAATAGTAGTCATTTTTCTGAAAGTATATAACTCATCTTAGGATTTATCAGTCAGGCATGTGACGCTGAGGAACTATTAATAATCAGGGCGATAAGGACGATGAGGGGGAATCGGTTAGGTGCTCGGGCCGATACAGGCTACAAGGCGGCGTTCAGAAATTGGTTCAGCTACAATCACACAGCTCGCGCGCCAAACTCATTGGGCCATACCACTCCTGCATTTAAATGAACATTTTGGGTTTAACCCTCAAGTCGAACACATGGTTGCCTTGTTCTGAGCTTAGCCTGCGGCAAATATTCCATTAATCAAAAGTTACAAACATACTTTGCACTGTCATAACTCTTTGCCATGGTTTTCCTGCTGATTGATTCCTATACACACATAGTGTCGGATTATCATAATGTGTTCTTGTGGCAAAAATTTCACTTGGGGGTTCTGGTGGGAGTTGGTGTGTGTGTGTGTGGGTGTATGGATGAAGGTTGGGGGAAGTGTGTGTGTGGGGGGGGGGGGGGGGGTGGTTGTAAGGTAATATGCCTGGGGAAGTAAATAACAAATGGTGGTGGCTCCTCCTCATCGGGACTGATTTCAGTCTAATGCTCCATCATGGCAAACGCGTAAAGAAAGTCTTTGTGGTTTGGACTATCAATTATGAGTCTATGTGAGGAGGAAGACACTGCCATTTCACTGATTGTCACCCGCACTGAGCGCTGACACGAGGAAGTGATCTATCAGTCCATTTCCTGTGACACAGGCAGAAAGATGATGAGGGGGCCGGCGACTCATGCCAAGAGCCCGGCAACACCCCCCTCCCACTAATACCCCCCCTCCCCCCCCCCCCAAGATATAACCCCGTACCCCTCCTCGCACATGCTACATCCTTTAACATCCTCTCTTGCCTCTTTTACATGCTCCAGGGAACACATTTTAATCCACACTCTTAACCTTTCCTGTCCTACCATTTTTCTCCACACCTATTGATTTATACATCCTGACTAGTCCTAAACAGGTGCTTGTGTTATTGATTAAACTTACTTTGTCCAAGAAGTGTTTGCCACCTCTATTTGTTTTTGGGCTGTGCAACAAGACACACTCTTTGTGAATGCAATCTGATGCTATTAGTGCATCGCCAGCTAGTGTTAACGGACACAAATTCAATGAAGGAGTCACACCGACGCTGGAGAAATCCAAATATTAGAGCACACGCAAATACGATGTTATATGTTTAGATTCAATTTAGGAAGGATTTTAGATTTCGTCTCCTTGGGGTCCTTATTTATTACTGCAACACACTTTGATTGCATTTCAAATATGCCCTTACAAAAAAAAAGAAAAAAACAAAGGAACTTAAGAAAAAGATATTGTGGCAATTTTCATTCAATCAGCTTCAGTAAGTGCTTTATCCTGGTCCGGAGAATATCATGGAATATGGACTCTTGCTGCTTAATGGGAATGCACACTTGATGGGATGGCAGTTCAACGCACACGCACACACACACACACACACACACACACACACACAAACCTTTTTTTCATTTACACACTCAGATGTAATTTTGTATAGTCAATTCAATAACTGGCATCTTTTGGAAGGTCGAATAAAACTGGATAACCCAGAAGAAACCCACAGAGTCACAAGGGAGCTCTTGTGGACTTCTAAACAAACCTTATCAAACCGGCGACCCCGGAGCCAAGAGGCAGCAATGCAACCACTGCGTATGTCGATATCATAATATACACATACTGTGTGTGCGTGCACACACACACACACAGTGTATAGTGTACATATTCTTGTTGTACTTCCTAATTTTCGCTTGCTTTTATGTCTATTTTGTATCACATTACCAAAACAAAGTCCTTGTACTGTATGTGAAAATATACTTACTTGCCAAATGAAACTGATTCTTATTCTGGTAAAACAAAGTACCACTGCAACCTCATTATGTAACAGGGTGACCCGCTACAAAATAAATAAATGAATAAAAATTACAGTAAGCTTTATTATAAACAGATTATTTTGGATTTTCTTTAAATTAAGCTTTATTTGTGTCTCCAACCATTTCTGTTTTGGCTTCGATGTACATATGAATTTAGTTTGTCATTAGAAGATACATTTACAGAAAAGGTTTTAACCTCTCAAATTTTGAGGCCAACCAAATTTTGGGCTCATGCATAATATTGTTCTCAATTTTTCAAGGTTTTCAAACGTCACTTTTTCTTTTTTTTTTTACTATGGATTCGATTGCTCATAACAGTATTTAAACTGCCTACTGTACTGTATATAAATGCTACAGTCATGATTTCCTGTTTAAGGTGGCCATAGGAAAATGCACGGTGGCCGAGAAGTGCAAAACAAAATAACAAAACCTTAACCTAAATACCAAATAAAAAAACAAAATAACAAATTCCAAAACAATATAACAAAATCAAAACGAAATAACAAAACCAAAAGCAATACAACAAATCAGAAAACACAACGACATATCCAGAAACAAAATACCAAGTGAGAAAACACAACGCCAATTGTGAAAAGGTAGGTATAGTTTGCAAATGAAATTCTTATCGCTGATTGGAGGAGATATCTGTCACTCAAAACATACAAGCAGTACTGTCAAGTGACGTCAAATTTATTTTTAAAGCACATTTAACACAACTTAGTTGGCCAAGGTTCTGTACAATCCTAAAATATTAAAAAATAATCCTAAAATGCATCTAAATGTCCGTGAGGCTGCAGTACTTCCTGTATATTTTGAGTGACAGATGTTTCATCCAATCAACATGCTTCCGTTGATGAATTAATTGCGAATTGCGAATTAAATCCTACCGCTGATATTGTGTGGCAGATGTCTCGTCCAATCAGTGGTAAGAACGTCATTCGCAAGCCAAACCTACCTTTTTTTCAGCTTGTTGATTCTTGCTGATTGGACGAGACATCTGTTACTCAAAATATACAGGAAGTACTGCAGCCTCACGGACATTTAGATGTATTTTCATTTGAGGATTCATTTCAGTATTTTACCTCACTTTGGTCAACTAAGTTGTGTTAAATGTGCTTTTAAAATAAGTGTGACTTCACTTGACAGTACTGCTTGTATCTTTTGAGTGACGGATGTCTCTTCCAATCAGCGCTAAGAATTTAATTCGAGAACGATACCTACCTTTTCCGGTTTGACTGAATTGTTGTGTTTCCTCATTTGGTACTTTGTTTCTGCATATGTCGTTGTGTTTTCTCATTTGGTTTATTGTTTTCGGTTTTGTTATTTTGTTTTGGGTTTTGCTACTTTGTTTTTGAATTTGTTATTTTGTTTTCTGTTTTGTTATTTAATTTTGCATTTCACGGCCACCGTAAAAAATGGATTGCTTATAGTTTCTAATTGTAAATTTATTTTTATTATTTAAAAAAAAAAAAGTAATTCTAATAATTCTGGTATATACCAGACAGCATCTTCTTGGAGGACACTTGTGCACGTTTAAATAAAGATATATCTGCACAGTGGAGGAAAGGTACAAAGTTTCAAGGAAATGTTGGGTTTATGTATTGTATCGTACAAGAAAGTAAAGTGCAGTTCCAGCTTCACAATCTACAAGAATCTCTTTCTCTCTCGCGCGCTCTCATTTGGTATGGAGCTGTAGAACAGATTGCCCAATCTGACAGTGTGGGCAGCGTAATCTATCTGGCCCTCATTGTGCATCTGACTGGCCGAGGGTTCATTACCATGATCGGTGCTGTAGCTTGCCCTAATATTATCCCACCTCATCTGTAAACAGTGCCATCCATCATATACTTGCCTGCTGCTTATCCAAACAGATAAGGAGTGTGTTCTAATAATTTGCTCATCTTGAAGAAAGGAGGAGATGAAGATAATCTCGCTGTGATGTACAACGATTCCCCGCTCGCAGTCGCTCTCAGAGGAGACAGTCATTATGATCTCGGTGTTAGTTTATTAATGAAACGGGCCGCGGTGACACCAGGCAGCAGGGTTATGGATTATAATGGGATCGGCTCATTCATCTGTTGAGTTACAATAAAGCAGGCAGGATAAATATTGTAATTCAGATCACTAAGAAGAAGCTCGATGCCTCCTCGCATTCAGTTCTCTGTAATCTAAACCCCGCTATTATGCAGATTGAAAAAAGCTCAGAAGGCGAGATGAGGCCGTAGGATGTGTTTTCATTTCAAGGGGTGTGTGTGTACATATTTCTCTTTGTGTACATTTGCGTTTATGGTCTCTTAACAGCTTTAAAGCCGTAGGAGGTAGAAAAGATTTCCAAATTGTATATGTGCATCACGGCAGCCGCGGTGTGTTTTGTGAAATTTTTATGACTGCTACAGGAGATGTTCCCGGGAACGACACTATTGAAATGTTGCTTGAGAAACAATAACGATCTCATACAGCTATTTTAGCAAAACCTGTACGCTTGGCACCTTTACTAACAGAATTATTTTTGATATATTTTGGTGTAAGTTCTTTTCTTTTCTTCCGCTTTATTCTACGTGAATAATAGAAGTGGTGCAAATGAGATTTCCGTTGCGCTACATAACACACTAAGGTAAGTAGTATGGAATCAAGAAGTGATTTATTTAGGTTTCTCTAATAGAAAAAACATATTTATTGGCTTTTATTTATTTGTTTTTTATTATGACTCCTATTCTTGGGCATTCAAGGAAAGGTCCCTGGATTGGATCGTTCAATTAAGCACCCATTTTAAGGTAATAAACGTTTTTCTTAGACTAATACAATGACGGGGGAAAAATGCAAATACAATAATTATGATGTAAAATTATTCATTAATTACGCTGCGGATACTCACTGGATTATGCCTAACATTGATACATTTACATGTATTTGTCTGAGACGTCTATCTTCACGACTGAGGCAGGATACAATGACGGTTGATGCACTTGATCGAGGATACAACACTGAAAACTTGGAAATATAAGATGTTGTACCTGTAGGTGGGAGGCTTTTTCTCCGCATGGGTTCCATCTGGGCTCTCCGGGTCCTTCAGACCTCACAAAACATGCAGTAGGTGGATTGGCTACTTTAGCTTACCCTGAGATGTGGATTTGATGGCATATTACGCTATGTGATTAACTGATCCCAGCATCCAGTGTGACACAATAAAGTGCTTACTAAACAGCAATGATGTTTTTATATATTTTTTTTTAATACAATTAAATTACATCCCAATTTATATTTTTATAATAGATATATCCAACAATCTCTCTTTAAAGCAGTGTGATCAGTGTGGGTTTTTTTGATTCTTGCATTTGAGGAGAAAATAGTTAAGTGTTCCCTATGTTCAACCAAAGATACCTATTTGTTCAGAGATCCAAAATCAAATGTGTTTTCTTTATCAGTGGAAAACACATCTATCTGTATGGCACCAAATAAATAAACATTAGGCTTCTGGTCCTGCCTGTGCAAAGGAATTGACGTGATCTTGGTCTTCAGAGTTTTCCACCTGTCTCCTTCAAACGGCAAACAGTCACATTTGCAATGTAAATGGCCGCTCTCGGGGTATTGAATTGTTTCTGTTGCAGCCATGTAAAGGTAATGGATAGTGAAAACACAGGATATGCCAAGATGCTACTGCTTTAACAACAGCATTTATATGCTGCTAACAATCTGGGATCTTTAACCATCGAACTGCTTTGGAATCACATTACTGTGTTTTGAAGTGACGAAGCTATTCATAACTTCTCCCTGAACTTTTCGTGCTCTTTTGCATAGGTCAAATTAATTAAGCAGATTTTTGTTTTGTTTTGTTTTAAAATAGCCATATCAAGAGAATATATCTAATGATGGTCTGAATCATCTCCATATTAATGTAGGGCTGTTAGCATAAGGAACTAATGAAATTTTATTTTATAAATATGAAAGAGTCCGAGTCACAATGTTATAGAGGAAGGGAGAAAAACAGGAGCCACGATGCTGAGCGATGAAGACGAAGCCCTGAAGAAAAGAATGTTCCCCTGCAGAAAATTGGTTTAATTAATAGCACATTTTACATAATGATTACAGTGTAATTGCGCCGACTAGCAGAGTGTCATTAAATATATCCTTGCTCCTTTACAACACCCTCTGGCAAAAAATAATGAGTTACATTGGAAATCACTATGCAACAGGTTCATAAATAACATTTAAGCCCATACAAGGCAAGTACTTATAAATAATAAATATTTGCCTTTTGTAATTGAACAAAAAATGACTGCCTCTTCCCTTTCCAAAGCATGCCGTTTCGTCCCGTTATGACCGTGGAAAGGAGAATTTTCTCATTTTTTCTTCCCTTGTAAGTGGTGAATAATTTATTTCATGGCTAATAGTCAACACTGTCAATGTGGGGTGTTTAAAATATACCAGTGTCCAGATAAATGTCATGATGGTGGGGGAAGTGATTATTCCCTGCTTCCAGATATTTTGTTGGATGCAGGCCCTGTATACACTGCAATAAATCACCTTCTTCCAATTACCTGCCTCCATAAAACAAGCCTGTATTCAAATCAGGCCTAAACCTGAGCCCAGAGACCAAGCGCAATGCAGTTATATCTGTCAGAAGGGAGGATAATGGAGAACGTGCTGCCTCCAGGGCCGTCTCGTTCCAGGATGTAGTGGAGGATATACTGTAGGTGGAGGGTGCAGCTGGCATGGATTTGGGCAGGCGTGTCACTCGGGTATAGGAAAAAGATTTTCATGTTCTACAGTAGTAGCTATTGGAGAATGGTAGTCTAATTACGCATGTTGAAATTGGTGCAACTCTGTCTGTGAATGATGTCTCATTTCTCAATTGTTAAGTGAAAGAAGGTATGTAAGTAAGTAAGGTGGCAAGTGAAGACACCTTTCGACACAGGCAACGTGTCCTTTACAACGACATATGTGCACATTTCAGAGAATTCATTACTACTACAGAGTAATTAAGAAAACTGCAGGCACACACTTGTTTCCGTCTACTATAACTAAACTTTTCTACTTTATAAAATATATATATATATATATATTCCTTGTAAATATTTACAAATTGAATTACTTTTCCGTTGCTTTAAACATTTTTCATGACTCATCTATCATAAGTTAAACTCCTGTTACATTCTCTCCAACCTGTAACCTGAAATATATGGACGATTCCACAGATCACATGCTCAAGGAAGTTCATCCATCAATCCAGCATCATTCAAATTTCCTGAAGATTGATCTCATTTGTTTTCTTTAGGATCTTTATTAATACTGTTATGTTGACTGACATCATTTTAAATAACAATCCTACTTTTTTTTTTTTTTTTTTTTTTCAAAATTACAGATTAAATTTAACCTATTTGTTTGAAATGTTAATTTCAAGTAAATCATTCAAGTGTTCTTAATGTCTAGAACATTAGAATTGTTGTTAGGTAACCAAACATTTCTGATGCTATTATCTAATCCATTATCCTGATTTTTATGGCTGTTTTAAAGGTTTTCTCAACACATTTTTTAACAAAAATGCTCTAATCAAGTAGGCAATAGCAGACTATTCTTTTCTTATTTCATATAAAAAATTAGAACTTGAAGAAAAGAATAATAATAATAATAATAATAATTATTATTATTATTATTATTATTATTATTATTATTATTGTATATGCATAAAGTCATATAGCCATGTTACTTATTTAGGGAAAATATACAGATTTTATCCTCAGTGAAACCTAGGGAAAAAATATTGTCTGAAATTTGTTTACACATTTTTAAATGATAACATGAATGTTTACTTGATAATAACAATAATAATAATAATAATAAATCTTAGAATTGCTGATTAGGTGAATTATATAATTCCTTTGGAATTTAAAATTTCTTAAAATGCAAAGGATTTGAGACGTTATACTATGCTAATCATGTATTTAGTTAATAAATGATGTATTTTCTGTCACGTTATCTTACCAGTCAGGGATATTATGACATGGTGACATCGGTAAGTCCTCTCCCAAGCCGTGTTCAACAGCACCATGATTTTATGGATTATATAGTAACATATATGCTTATGAGACCATACAAGTAGTGCATATATGTGAGAAAAAGAGGAGGTATTTCTTCTACACTCATCTCTCTCACTGTGATGCAGTGTGCTGATGAATGCCTGACAGGAATGTATTATCATCACCTATGCAGATCCTTTTCCCCTGCAATGCTATTGCGATCAGCTGTGCCTTGCAGCACTGGATAAAAATGCTCAATGTTCTCTCACTTCTATATGCAGGAGGAACATATTACGATACATACTTTATATAGTCCTGGACCTCGTTACGCACATGCACACACACACACATACCGAGGTCACAGATTGCATTTACGGAAAGTTCATCAATAATAGGAGGTACCTTTCAGGGTAGTGGTCTGCCAAGCGATCAAAGCTTGGGCAATCCAGTTCGTGTGTGTTCATGCTCAGCGCCTGACGTGCTATTCCCTTACATCTCCGTTCCCATCATCACACACAGTAATCACCACAGAGGCGCTCGACCTTTGCCAAAAATGTATAAATAATTTTCATTCAGACATATTAGCAGTCAAAATACAGGCATCCATCCTGGTACTGTACGTCAGGACTTCCTGGGAAGCAATCAAAGCGGCGTGGATGTGTGTTCTTTGTCTTTCTTGGCTGGGAGAAAAGGCGCGGATAACCTGCGCAGCACTCTTTTGCATAATGGCCTTCTTTCTCTCCTCCAGCACAAACGGACAGCGCTTTTAAACCTTCGCCGTCAATCCATTACATTTACCAAGCCCGAGTTCCTTGTTCTTTAATCTAATGCTTCCTGGGGAAAGGGATCAGGATGGGGCTTTAAAGACCTTTTTATGAAGGCAAGCATGCAGGGCTCCATCTATCTTTGCCAAGAAGCTCCGACACATTTATGTTCCATGGACAGGTTATGTGCCGCCATCTTAAAGAGCAAAAACTTGCCATTTTTACCTCATTGGCAAAGAGGTGACTGAGAGAGAGGGGCCATCTGCCAAGGCCATACAGTAAATGCAAGGCTGACCAACCACATAAGTCTAATTACTTTACTTTTACTTTTATTAGCTTTGTGAAATATAATTGTGTAGGACTTTCATCATTCATATAATGCAAATATTATATATAATATTGTATTGCTATATTATAACCTTAAACAACATAACAATTCATAATTCTATCATTTTACAATTATTGTAGTGCCTTTTAGTTAATGTTATTCTAACATAAAGTTTTTGTTATTTGTTATATTTTGGACACATTGAATAGAAATAGATATAAAAGGAAAACCTTGCTACGGCAAAAAAAAAAAAAAAGTGAATGCTATTTGTATATTTGAATTCTCTCTCTCTCTCTCTCTCTCTCTCTCTCTCTCGGCTTGGAAGCTACCCAAGCTTGACAGGACATGGACTGCAGTTTTATGTCAGCTCGTTTATCTGCAGTTGATATTTTCTATGACCGCACTGTCTCTTTCAAGAACCTTCAGAAATACACTGGCAGTAAAAAACAGCCACCTCTTGTCCAGAGTATACCCCAAATATGCTAATGTTTTTCTAACTGCCGGGGCCATAAGTTGACATATATACATATTTTGGCTGCAGTTTCACATCCTTAAACTCATTTAATCCGGGCTACTTTCCTATCCTGTAATGTGCAAGTCACCATAATTTTGACCGGGTGCGCTGTAAAACATGAGCAATGATGAACTGTCGAGGATGAGTGACAAAAATGATTCCAAGGATGCCCGCGGTGAGAGCAATAAAGGATACTGAGGCAAAGCAAGCTCACACTTCATAACATCCCTTATTACAATCTGGAGCATTTTACTTTCCATTTTTTGACGACTTTTGTAATAAAAACCAATACTTTCGTGTTGGGTTTGGTAATTTAAAGAATAATAATGGCCCTTACTCTCATCTCGACTTTATTTTGCTATTAATGCTTTCATGCTTCTGTATTTAATGTGGCTGCTGTATAATCCTGCGTCTAGCTAATGCATAATGTAATATACACACAGAATGAATACACTTGGATAGAATTCACTGTCCCGAAATAAAATTATATACTGTATATACAGTACTGTATATATGCTACTTAGGTAGAATTATAGTAGCTAAATGATACAGAACTGATCAGGATAATCAGTGTAAAAAGGAAGCTACAAATATTGTATATATTATACATAACAAATACAAAGCTAATGTAAAAAAGAGTGCTATTTGCCATTTGCTAATGTCAAATGCAATATATAAATAAAATAAGAACATTTTTAAAGCAGTTTTGAAAAAATCTGTGAAGACCAATCAAATAGATGGAATAAATTGCTTAATTAAGAGTTATATCAACTAATCAATAAAGAATAACAGCATTACAATATGCAAGAACGTGCTCATGTTGGACATTTTTCTTATACAACATATAAAATGTATAAGATACACAAAATTCCCCAGATACAACTTGTTTTATTTTCTAACAAAAAGCACAAATATAGGGACAATGTTTAAAAATGATTATAGTATAATTCATTAAGTCATTTATATACATCTTATAACAGGAAGGATGAATTATACTATAATAATTTTTAACATTTAACATAAAAAAAAGACTGTTAACCTATTAATAGGCTTTTTTTCTAATAATTAATTCAAAATTTTCTCATTACATTTTTTATGTGTTGTTGTTTTTGCAGATAATATTGCAAACAAAATTGAACCTTTTTATTCCAAGAAAGAAGCAAAATAGATAGTTCTGCTAATAGATGTTTTAAAAAATTACTTACAGTATAGATTATTAGATACGATTTTCAGATGCCAAGGTGTCGGTTTTGCAGTGCTCTTACAGTTGATTTTAAATATTTATGGAAAACAAATATACAGTGGACCACCTGTGCATTAAAAAAATCATATTGCATATTAAACACACGGTATAGAATATTAAGCGCATTATTTATCACTGTCCTCCAATGCATATTTTGGTCAAGGCTAAATGTTTGAGCAGATGCACATAGAGATGCAGTGGGGAAAATGGCTGACTCTAGGCCAACTGTGTGCACGCTGTGAAAGTGTTTATTAAATTGCAAATCAGGACGAGAGCAAATTGAAAAACCCATGCTCTTGTCATATCAGTTCAGTCCCCATGCAGCTCCTCTTAACACATACACACAGGCTCACACATACACACTGCTCCTACTGTGTGTGCTAGGGCGCTTAGGAATTATAGCTCGCTGAAGTGCAATGGCAAAACCTGCGAGATTCATAGACAGTGCGAATGATGAAGTCTGGTCTGGGAGAAGTGCTACCGGTGCAATAACAGCCTCGGAGGGTCACAATAAAGTTTAGTTTAATGACAAGAACAAATAACTCCAGCATTTGGCTGGGGTGCTGAACCCTGCATGGAAGGAGATCACATCTGATATATCAGCGGGCAACTAGCCGTGACTACTGGCCGATTGTCCTGGCCTGCGTTCACCGAGGGCCCCCGGTGATGCATGTGGCCGCCGTGGCAGGTGTCCATTTTATAGAGTTATTCAGTGGACAAGGCTGGGTGCTCGGTCAGGTGGCCAGACCCTGGATTATTGTTCCTGTGCAGCTGACGCATCTCAAGCCCCCCTTCCCGAGCCCGCCCTGGCCCGAACCTCTGACTCTCATACAAGCAGTGTTAGCATCGCTGTCTCTAGGAGTCTGCACTACAGCAATAACAAACCTGTCAGGCCTGGACACAATCCCAGTGGCTGGGATAAATTTGCACTACACATTCCATAAAAGACATATTCATAAATCATTATAAGCGAGTGGATAATTCTTTAAAAGTTAATCATTTTTATAAATGCTATTAATGCCCCATAATGTGCTGCAGTATGTGTGCTGTGTAAAATTTTACCCATTGTTTTTAGACACCGGAGTACTGTCCATGTTGCACTTAAAATATATATATATATATATATATATATATATATGAATACATATGTATGTATATATAGGGTTAATACAGTATATACTGTAGATATATAGTTATAGATAAATTTAAAGCGATAGTCATACATGCATTAGTGACAATCATCAAGTTATGATGGATTATACCTGTTTGTAAAAAAAAAAAACTTCTTGCATTATAAGCAGTGTTATGGACTTCATAGATCATGTTTGATTATTCCACTTACTCCTACCTGAAACAGGAAAAAGATTCAGCATATGCAAATGTTTTTGCTAAAACACTAAGTAAATTCGTACAGTTCTCTCATGTCTATCTAAATACTGTATGTAAGTTTTTATTTATTTTTATATCATTTTATGTACTGTGTTTATATGATTATCTGCATACTGTACTGTGCAAAAAGTCTTAAGATTCAAGATTTTCAAAGAACTTTAGTAATCCCAGAGGGAAATTGCTTTGTCTTGGTTACAGTTGCTTTGATTTTTTTTTTTTAAATATAGATATTTTTTTTAAAAAAATAAATAAATAAATAGAAAATATAATTAAATATAGCACACAGTAAGTTACAGTAAGTTACATATTGCATTAAAATTATTAAGATGCAGATAATATACAGATATTGCACAGATATTAAAAGCAATTGCACAGATGATACTGGGAATCAGATATTGCACTTGGAACTGTGGGAACAGTAGTACTAGCACTATTAGTTTTTGGTATATACTGTATGTTTATCATATCTGCATTATTGTGTTGCATTATTCGCTATTTCAAAACATAACTCAAAAATGAATAAAGAAATAACATTAAAATAGAATACTTACATGCCTGTAAAGAAAAGCTAAATATGATATAAGGTTTCAGAAAATCAGCGTGTGTGACAAACCTACCAGAAAAACTCATTCTGCAGCATGCTCAGTAAAACCTCCCTTGAACACTACTGATTATTTTCAAGCAATGTGATTTCCCACTAAATGTTGACTGTGTTTATTTTATTACTCTTTAGTTCTCTTTATAGAAGTTTCCTTTATGTAGGGAAATATTTTCAAAAGTATATTTACTTATGGCATTTTTTTTGTAGGTGCCCAAGACCTACTGGAAGTATCATAAGTAAAACAGCTGTTAGGTTTTACTGAGCATGCTGGAGACTATGCGTTCTTCTGTTAACTTTGTCACGCTTGCTCCTTATTTCCATGCAAAACTTTTTTTTTAATCATCTGAAAAGTCTAGTCTGAAAGCTTTTGCACACTACTTAGGGTTAGAGTCTTTTTACTCACCTGTATATGCTATAAGTAGGCTAGCCTAAGCTAATCATTCAGCCGCACAAGAACCAGGCTTGAATTTTTACAAAGATTAGCCATCTCGCCAACTTCACCTTCTCCTCACGAGACACTGCCATCAGTGTGGAAGTTGATTTTAGCATACGTTGTTCTAATAATGAACATCTGCTCATACATTGTTACATTTTAGCACACGCAACGTCTGTTGAGGCAGATGCTAATTACGCAACAGCAAATCTGTGTAGTGACCCTCTTAGCCTCACGTATTTGTTGCCACATTTTCAGTTTACACGCGCTTCAAAGATCCATTGAGTCACTCTATTGTCCAGTTTGGCCTGCATGCAAATCCTTTTCAGGATCCAGTGCTTGAGAAGAATAGGAAATACAAAAGGAAGACAAGTGTTGACAAATGATCCTCCCTCAAAATAGGGTATGATAAACTGATGCCAAGAGCACAATGTGTGAGGAGAAGTGGGCTGGCTTCAAACAAATATCTGTGATTATTTAGAGCTGTCATGACATTGTTAGCATTTTAAAAGACATTAGCCTGCATGGTGCTAGTCATGAATATATATATTTCATCTAAATCTTTGAATTCGATCAGGAACAACAACAAAAAAAAGAAGCATGTCATATGATTTTATGTTATTTGCAAACCGATCCGGCATAAAATGGGAGCTGGGAGGGCAGTTGATAACCTTGGCATGTAAGTGCAGATAAAATGTTATGCTAATTCTTGACAAGTTGGGGTAATACAGTGCCTCGGGGGACTGTTCCTCAGAGCCTGATTAGCGTTCAGTGTTATAATTAAGAGTCACTTTGACACGGGCGGCGTTCCAAAAAACCCCACTCGACTGCAATCTCCCCTCCTGCTGCAAGTGTCCTAGCACACCCCTCCCTCGGTTCCCCCAGCTCTTCTCTCAAAAGACCCCTGAGGCCACTTCACAAGGCTGTTTATGGCACTACCCCATTATTTTCCAACAAAAGCCAGCAGGGCCACCCAAGCCCGAGCCAGCTGTGATGAGAGGTTCGCTGTCGAAATCTCTACCATCTCTCCAGTGACGATAAAAAGCAACTTGAGTTTAAACAAAAAAAGTTACACCATATTTGCTCAAACTAACTATGATGAAAGGCAATGAAGACAAGGGCTTCTCATGTAGGTATCAATATAAATATTACTGGAAGGTCAATTAATATGTAAATTAACTCCTCCATTTAATTAGCTATTTAACTATTTTCTGAGGCATGGACATATTAAATCATGCTTAAAGACCTCTCTAACTAGCCTCTTGACAATAGTGCTAGGGAGTCGCAGGATCATAAAGCACCGGCTTGACCTATAAAGAGCCCCGAGTCTGCTAATTCCATCCCAGGCTAATTTTATTACTTGCATAAAATAACCATAGTGCTGCTTTGTGGCTGTAAAGAGGATATGGGTGATAAAACTAGCTGGGGGAAGCATCTGAAAATCTCCTCTTTACTAGTGTCCTCATTTATTATTCTATTATTCTTTGCCAGGTAGCGAGCCTGTGTGAAAGACAAATGACCTTATTATATTAAATAATTTGTGAGGATATTAACAGTTAATCACACATAAACATCATTTAAAAGGTATTGATTTTGACGCACTCGCAACAGCTTGTAAAATTTACGCCCGATAACAAGATAATAGATAATCAGCATCACTGGGACAGTCATGTAGGGGACAAAGACAAGGTGAGCAGTAATACCTGATGTGACCTCTGCTAGTGACCTCAGGCTTTCATGATAGTATGCTTCTGTATTTGATTGTTAACCTTTACATTTTAAATATATTCATTTTTGTGTTCATTTATTTTTTATTTAATTATAATATATTTTAGGCGGCACGGTGGCTTAGTCGTTAGCCTGTCCCCTTGCACCTCCGGGGCCTGGGTTCGATTCCCGGCCAGTTTCAATTCCCTGTGCTTGGTGGGTTTCCTCTGAGTACTCCGGTTTCCTCCCTGTCATGCACACTCGTAACACGACCGGCACTAGGACCCGGAAGTAATACGGTCGTGTTTCAGGAAGCATAAAAGGAAACAAGATGGCGCTTCACATTGCTCAGTCATTGAGTTTTGCCCATGCTATCGCCGACGCTTCGCTCGTCTAAACGTGAGTACTCACTTTCTTGGGTTTCGCTTTCGATTGGGTGTGTGTATTTAGAACGCGGGTTTATTTGTGTAAACACTTGCTCTCGCTTCGGGAGAGTTCTAATAATAACCAGCGTGGTTATCCTGCCTGCTCGCGCTACTTCCGCGTTTGGGTTTACCATCCACGCTACAGGGCTAACTGCTAGTCTTCTGGTTCATCTCCGGTTAGTTCGTGACAGAATGACTGAGCCATCAGCAGTGAACCCAGCGGAGTTTGCTCGCCTCTGCGATGTGGTTGACCAGCACGCCAAGTTGATCGATCAGCTCCGTGGTGAAGTCGCGTCTCTCCGCAAGGAGCTCCAAGATGTCGCGGTCTTGCGCCGCGAGGTGGTGGAGCTGCTGCTGCACCGCGAACTCCCTCCCCATCTTCTGATGTTTTTCTGGCTTTACCGGATAAATGGGATGGCACAGATGGGAAGTGCAGTGTTTTTCTAACCGCATTGGATCTCGTGTTTGAGTTCAATTCCACCAGGTACTCCACAGACCGACTGCGCATTGCTCTTCTCGTCTCGTTGCTATCCGGGCAGGCAGCTGAGTGGGCCACGGCAGTTCTTCGCTCAGATTCAGACGTCGCCAACTCATACACGGAATTCACCCACCAACTCAAACTCACCTTCGAACATCCTGCTGCTGAGGTGGAGACCGACTCCAAACTATATCACCTACGGCAGGGAGAGTCCTCTGTGAGCCGCTACACCGTGGAGTTTCGTACCCTTGCTGTGCAGACCGACTGGGGAGACTCCGCCCTCCGGACGACCTACTACGAGGGACTGGCTTCACGTATAAAGGACGAGCTCGCCGGACGAGAGCTCCCAGCGACCTTAGAGGGCTTAATCCAACTCACCCTCCGGATCGACCAACGTCTGCTCGCTCGCCCCAAGCCAGCTCCCCGTACCCTGCCGCCCATCACGATGCCATTACATCAGTCTGCTCCTCGATCCACCACTTTCTACCCCCAAGCTCCAGTCTCCAAAGCCCGATCCTCATTCACAGCTCCACCTACCGGACCCATCGGTTCTCCACCTCCCGCCGTGGTTAACACAGTAGCCGGGGAACCCATGCAACCCGCGGTATTCCAACAATTTATCAACGACGTTCTCAGAGACATGTTAGGCCGCTGGGTGTTCGTCTACCTGGACGACATCCTCATTTACTCCCGAACCATCAACAAACACATCCAGCACGTCAGGGCGGTCCTAAAGAGACTCCTCGCCCACCAACTGCACTGTAAGTTGGAAAAGTGCGCTTTTCACGAGCGCTCCACCACGTTCCTGGGTTTTGTCATCTCGTCCCAGGGTGTGGCCATGGACCCGCAGAAACTGGAAGTTGTGAGTCATTGGCCCCTACCCAAGACTCTCAAACAACTCCAGCGATTTCTCGGGTTTGCTAATTTCTACCGTCGCTTTATCCAGGACCACTCTGGCTCGCCCCTCATCTCACCTCTTCCATCTCACCTCCACCGCCATCTCCGCCTTCCACGAACTCTGTCGCCGCTTCACCACTGCCCCCATCCTTCTTCACCCGGATGCTGACAAACCATTCGTTGTGGAGGTGGACGCTTCGGATGTGGGCGCCGGAGCCGTTCTCTCCCAGCGAGGTCCAGACCAAAAACTGCACCCTTGCAGTTTTTTCTCCAAGAAATTTGACTCCACTCAGCAGCGATACGGAGTACCGGATCGCGAGCTGCTGGCCATAAAGTGGGCCTTGGAGGAATGGCGACACTGGCTCCAGGGCGCCAGAGAGCCGTTCATCGTCTGGACCGACCATCAGAACCTCATTACTATCCGCACATTGAAACAACTCAACCCCTGTCCTACCACCCACCAAGATCCTTGCGCCAATTAACTGGGATTTGGAAACGAGGGTTCGCCAAGCACAGACTGCGGAGACCGAACCAGCAGGTGTGCCGCCTGGTCGTCTCTATGTCCCCGACTCCGTCAAGACCGACGTCCTCCAATGGGGACACTCCTCCCCAATTTCTGAACACCCCGGAAGGCGACGCACGCTACTCTTCATTCAACGCGCCTTCTGGTGGCCAAATATGAGGAGGGATGTGGACGAGTTCGTCCAGGCGTGCCCAGTGTGTGCCAGGTTCAAGGACAGCAACCAGTCATCACCAGGGGAACTTCAGCCACTCCCAGTTCCCCGCCGGCCCTGGACACACATTGCCGTTGATTTCATCACGGGCCTGCCAGTTTCCGAAGGAAAGGACACCATCCTCACCATCGTCGACCGGTTCTCCAAAGCTGTTCACCTGGTGGCCCTCCCCGGTCTCCCGTCAGCCAAAAGGACAGCTGAGCTGATATTAGAGCACGTAGTCCGCCTGCATGGGTTCCCAAAGGACATCGTCTCGGGCAGGGGGCCCCAGTTCACCTCCCGGTTCTGGAAGGCCTTCTGCCGTCTGATCGACACCAGCTGCAGTCTGTCCTCCGGCTACCACCCACAGACTAACTGTCAGACGGAGCGAACCAACCAACAACTGGAGTGCTACCTGAGATGCTTTAGAGATCGTCAGTGCTCCTGGGCCCGCTACCTCATATGGGCTGAGTTGTATCACAACCTCCATAAAAGGAAACAAGATGGCGCTTCACATTGCTCAGTCATTGAGTTTTGCCCATGCTATTGCCGACGCTTCGCTCGTCTAAACGTGAGTACACACTTTCTTGGGTTTCGCTTTCGATTGGGTGTGTGTATTTAGAACGCGGGTTTATTTGTGTAAACTCTTGCTCTCGCTTCGGGAGAGTTCTAATAATAACCAGCGTGGTTATCCTGCCTGCTCGCGCTACTTCCACGTTTGGGTTTACCATCCACGCTACAGGGCTAATGCTAGTCTTCTGGTTCATCTCTGGTTAGTTCGTGACACTCCCACAGACTAAAGACCTGCAGATTAGGCTAATTGGCGTTCCCAAATTGCCCGTAGTGTGTGAATGAGTGTGCCCTGCGATGGATTGGCACCTTGTCCCAGAAGACTCGTGCCTTAAGTCTTCTGAGATAGACTCCAGGCCCCCTGCGACCCTGAATACAGGATAAAGTGGCATACTGTAGAAGATACGTGACAACTACAGTATATGTCTGTCTTCCACAAACTGATGCCACCAAATTGGTATGGAGATGTGTGCCAAGGTTGGAGTGAAAGAATTTGAGTGTCAAGCACAGAGCCCTGACCTCAACCCCACTGAACACCTTTAGAATGAACTTGAACACTGGTTGCACCCCAGGCCTTTTCACCCATCATCAGTGTTTGACCCCACCAAAGCTCTAAATGATCACAAATCCCCACAGTCTCACTACAAAATCCAAATTTCCCAGAAAAGTGGAGGTTATTATAAGAGTAGAGAGGGAATAAATACTGAATAGGGATGGACAAAAAAAGCACTCATGGGGGTGATGTCCTTCTGTTCACATACTTTTGACCAAATAGCCTATATCTTTTAAAAAATTAAATCCTCTGGCATAAAATTATTTCCCCTGAAATTAAAAAGAGTAAAACATTTTATACCACAGCAGGTTCTGATTTTCAAACCTCATTGGTAATAATGTTTTTTCCTTCATTGTTATATTTAACAGCAGGTCAGACATGACTACTAACTTTTAAATTTAAACCACAGGTTTGTACCTATGAGCTCATTCTATTATCATTTGTATAGTAATACTGTTGTAATACCTGCTGCTGCATTAAAATTCTTGCGGCATAAGAGGAATAAAGCACTCTGCTGAGTGCTGTAAGGGGAAGATATTCAAAGTCAGGGTGGTAACAGTAACTCTACTGCAAAACATTAACACATTCTATACATAACACAATAATAAGCATTTTTTTTCATACTGTATACCTATAATTGAGGTTATATGGTATTTAACAGCTTGAATGCTATATTAAAGCATTGCAAGTTGTTTATGAAACACAGAGAGACTGTAATATAAAACTAATTAAGGTTAGCATCTTTACATTAACATTAACATAAGATTGATTGATATTTACACAAGACAGGAAGTCAGGCACAGTACACTGATGGGATTCTAAAACATTTCAATGGTGCAAACAGTTTTGAAGAACGCCGTACATCTGTGAATTATGATGCCGGCAATCCTAGTTTAGAGCAACTGCAGTTGTTCTCGTGAACATTTAAAAAGTGGATCGCCTGATCCATGAAAATTGACGAATAAATTTTCACCAACCTTGTAGAAGTCACCTGTACACACTATCATTTACGAACACCTCTTGCACATTACAGGAACTCGGCTGGAAGGTATTGCCACATTGCCGTGTATGGTCCTGACCATCAACCCAGCCATTTCCAAATGATTGGGAAAGTAAAGGAGTTGCTGGGAGGACGGACTTTCAGATGGAGGTCCCATCATGGCTCTGGCGTATTGAGATGGTATCCAAGCACAAGTGAAAAACTGGGATAATTGCATCAGTGTAGCAGGGGATTATATACTGTAGAGAAATAAAGGTAGCTTTTACTCTGATAACTGTGTTCTGTTATTCTGCACAGTCAAAAGTCCTGGTTTGACGTGAACACTCCTGGTATAGCTCACATAACCTTAAAGATGTCTGAACTATATCAAAAGAATAAAATGATATAGCTCCTCAAAATGTGGGTGTGTGTATGAAAATGGCTGTAATTCCTGAATGGTTAATGCCACACTTTTGTCAAACCCCTTTAATTAAAGCTTAATGTTATGACTTTCTTTTATATTTTGAGTGTTTCATTTCAAATTTAGTGAGTTGGTGTACAGAAGCCAAATGGTTAAAAAAAAAAAAAAAAAAAAAAAACCTTTACCTCACTCACTCATCATCTATACCACTTTATCCTGTATTCAGGATGGGAGAGCTGGAGCCTATCCCAGTAGTCTTAGGGCATGAGGCGGGGTACACCCTGCATCCATCACAGGGCACACACACTACAAGCAGTTAGCCTAATCCACATGTTTTTGGAATGTGGTAGGAAACTGGAGTACACAGAGGAAACCCACCCAGGGAGAACATGCAAACTCCATGTACACAGACCCAAGTTGGGAATCGAACCCGGATCTTCGAGGTGCAAGGCGATAGTGCTAATGCCACATATAAAAAAATGTTTGTTCCAAAATGTACTTTCCCCCCCCAATATTTTCACTATGGCCTGACAATGGAAGGATTTGGTCCATATGTACAGACTGAGGTTAGGTAGTTTGAGTCTCCTCTTCCTCAGTCAAAGATTTAAAGTCAGTCAGGCTCTTATAATGACAAATTCATCTAAACCAGCAGCATGGCTAGGTAATAGGGTTTAGATAATTCAGTCATAATTGTTACTTTTACATCACCAACATCTGGTTGTTGCATTAAACGAAACAGAGGTGTCGCTGCATATCCAATGTAATGTTCTGTGTCTAGCATAATGCATTCGGTAATGCTTTCAAATGTAGAATAATTACAATCATTTTATGCCTGTTAGGTGTAATTTTATGTCCTATTCTGTATGTGCTGCCACACCTCTACCCGTGTGTGTGTGTGTGTGTGTGTGTGTGTGTGTGTGTGTGTGTGTGTGTGTGTGTGTGTGTGTGTGTGTGTGTGTGTGTGTGTGTGTATGTGAACAGACACTTTAAAGCTGACACAGGCCTTGCTGATTGATTATGACGGCACTATCTTTTATTAAAATTCTATCTTAGAGGGGAAAAAAGCTTGGGCTTTGGCTGGATTAATATAGCAGATTTATTATTTTAGCACCTCGAGATCTGGGTTATCATGTGAGGCTCTGCAAATTTGACAGTTAGGAAGAAGACACTGCTTTTCATTCATCTGTTAAATCATCTTAGATTGTAAAACTGCTTAAAATGAGTTTCTGTTACAAAAAGGTTTACAGTAAGAGCTAAGGCATGGTAACGTCACCGGGTTCTTTGGAGAGAGAAAGAAACACAGGTAGAGCTGTGTGTCATACATTGTATAAGAGAAACCAACCAATACATTTATTTAGATTTTGACATAAGCGAGTGATGCGGAAAAACACTGAATTAGTCAGGTTTGAAATTGACAGTATGAACCAACACTGACTACTGTGTTACTTAAATGGGAAAAAAACTCATTTAAATCTCTCAGCATAACTGGAAAACACAGAGGTAATATTTATTTTAACCATGAAAACCTGTGGAGTGAATTAACGATGATGCGGTGGAAATGGCAATTCGATTAAATTGTCCTATCAGCACTTGTAAGCTATGCCTCTATGCACACTGAATGGAAACTAAATGAAGGTGGAATTCATAGGGTTTATTACAAGCTGGTTGGAAAATATGTTTCTAATGAATGAATTCCAATCAGGAGAGTATTAAGAGTCATTTATTTCATCCTTCACAATTTCTGTGTTTTACAAAATATTTTAACAAGCAACTATATTACTGTACTTCCGTCCAATTAATCAGAAGAACAATTTTATAGCCTTTTTTTTATTTTTTATCCCATCTAGCCGCCTATACATTTAAGCAATATCACGCGACATGGAGTGCTGTGATGAATGAATATCAGCATGGCTGGGATACGGTCGTAGGGATGACGACGCCACCCGATCTTGAGTGTGATATTGCTTTCCACAAACACCATTTATTATCAACAGATTATGATTACTTTGTTTATATAACCAGTTATTTTGCTTCTCCAACACATATCCTTCCATGTCTGGCAGAACACACTACCCGCGACTGGCAGAACTGGCGACCGAATACCAGCTCTGTTAACTTCTGGGTCAAATTTCAAATCGCACTAAATACAAATAGGGTGTACAATCCCTTGTACCACGCCACAAGGTACGCCTTTGATCAGGAGATGGAGAGCGATTGGGGATTGAGCCTTGTGTTAGAAGCCAGGTAGGTTTTGTAGCTGTCAATAAAAGAACATGAATGGTTCGGACGCAATTTGGTTCAAAGTTGTTGTTTTTTTTTTAAGATGAACGTGGTTTTTGCCAGGCAGTTGCTCACTCGCCAGTACTACAGACTGTGCCAACCTAATTTCACCCATCCTGGCAAGCGACAGTTAATCTGTAATCTGGGGTTATTAGAATGCCATGACCTTCCTATGGAGGCATAGTGACTCAGCCATTAACATCCCAGCCTCACACCTCCAGGGTTGGGGGTTTGAATCAAGTCTTCAGTCTGTGTGCATGGAGTTGGCACGATTTCCCTGTGCTTTATGGGTCTTAAGATTTAAGATTCTAAAAAACAGGTGGCACAGTGGTGTGGTGGTCAGCACTGTCGCTTTGCACCTCCAGGGTCTGCGTTCGATTCCCGACCAGGTTCGATTCCCGCCTCTGTGTGCATGGGGTTTGCATGTTCTCTCCGTGCTTGGTGGGTTTCCTCCGGGTACTCCGGTTTCCTCTCACAGTCCAAAGACATGCAGGTTAGGATAATTGGTGTTCCCGAATTGGCCGTAGTGTGTGAATGAGTGTGTGAGTGTATGTGTGTGCCCTGCGATTAATTGCCACCCTGTCCAGGGTGTACCCTGTCTTGTGCCCTATGTCTCCTGGGATAGGCTCCAGGCCCCCCGTGACTCTGAATACAGGATTAACCCGGATACATGATGAGTGAGTGAGTGAGATTCTAAAAAAAACTTTATTAATCCCAGAGGGAAACTGCTTTGTCTTGGTTACAGTTGCTTATGGGCGTTTTCTGAGAAGAACGGAAAAGCGTAACAAATTAGATCAAAAATCTTAAAAACAGCAAATTCCGTATGGCATTAAAGGCAGGTGCAGCACATGCGTTATGATTGGATTTACAGATATTACAGATATTACAGTATATACTCATACGCATAATTTCTAAATTGCCCGTAGTGTAAGATTGGGTATGAACATGTGTCCAGTCCTATCCCCATGAGCCTCCTAGGATAGGCTCCAGACCCTTTGTGATAAATCAATGAGCTGTGTAAGGTATGGGCGAAAGAATAGTTTTACTCTATTGGTAACATTCATAGTTTACTAAAGTATAGTTCATATTCCGAAATATTTTAATGTACATTATTACATCCCTAAAATACCTTAAGTACCTTCTGTAATGTATATTTGGTCTTATGACAACACCTTCTGCTATAACTCATTAAGAGTTCATTAATGTTACTTAATGAACATCAATTATTTAATTCATTGTAACGATCTTTAGAACAATCCAATTATGAATATTTCTAATTGAATAAAAGGCATTTGGACTACTAGGCCTACTAAACATTTAACATTTAGCAGCAGTGACAGCTCAACACCTTGTTAGTTAAGTAAATGAATTATACTGTACATTTGTAGAGGTTGCCCGATAAACCAGCAGTTCTATCTCTAGAGATTGAAAGGTGTCAGCTACCGTATATAATGCTTGCATTACTAATGTGTTGATTAACTTACTGTAGCTTTCTATTATTTGTTTACAAAAGGTCAGTAGAAAGAAAGTTACATAACTCAAAATGTAGTACACTGATGCAACTCTTAAATACTTTTAACACATTCTTCTCTATGCAATCACCATAATGCAAGCTGTGTGTCAAATTCTATGCATACGTTTTAAGAGTATGTGTCTAGGGCATTCCCTATGAGAACAAACATGGAATGTTAAAACGATTTAGAAAATAAATTATATTCAACCAATCATATACTGTAGATCAATCAATATTAATCCTGCAGCTCACAAACATTGTTGAGTATGTTACCTATCTACCTGGGCTATGTGGTTTGTGTGTGTGCGCACCGGTCCCAGCTAATAGAATTAGAATTTGATAGGTTTCATGAAGTTTAAAGCATAACATCAAACAATCGAACTAAATCAAAACAAATCAGATTATCAAGTTCTGATTAACATTACGAAGCAGTGGTGCTGCAAGCAAGCGGCAGAGTGGCATAGTGGGTAGCACTTCCTTGGCCTGAAATCACTGGGGTCAAGAGTTTGAGACTCACCTTGGGTCTGTTTGCATGGATTTTGCATGTTCTCCTTGTGCTTAGTGGATTTCCTCTAGGTACTCCAGCTTCATCACACAGTCCAAAAACATGCAGAGTAGCCTAATTAGTGTTTCCATATTGCCTGTAGTGTGTGTTTGTCCTGTGATAAAAATAGGATTTATACTGTCATAAAAATATTTACTCAGGAGATTATTATTTTTATTTTATTCCGTCAGGTTACAGCTAATTTCTTATTATTAGGCTGCTTTGCATGGCACATACTCACATGCTCATTCACGCACTATTTGGGAACAAATTGGGAACACCATTTTGCCTAATCTGCATGTCTTTGGACTGTGGAAGGAAACCCACCAAGCACAGTGAGAACATGCAAACTCCATGCACACAGACCCCGAGGCGGGAATCGAACCCAGACCCTGGAGTGGACCCTGGACAGTGCTAACCTTTACACCACCATGCCGCCAGTTCCCAAATAGGTTTAAATCCTGTGCCGCAGGATCTCAATGAGTTGACCAAGTTTCCAGTGGTTACACTCAATAAAATGCTCAGCACTGTGGGTATATTTAGAGCTGTGTTTCTGCATGGTGTAGGAGTAGTTGCACTCCTGCTAATATAGACACGGATGTATATAGTAAGTGTAGTTAGCACAAGCATAGACTACTGTATGTAAGTCCATGCCCAGAGTACAGTCTTGAAATAGAGGGTGGCTGCATCCATGTCTGTTATTGATTCATTATGACTGGCAGGTTGTACATTAAAAATGTTAAATATTGTATAAAAAGTAATAAATAAACCAAAATCAGTAGCAGATAGGAATATGATATGTCACCATATGTCAAGTTCATGATCTCTTTCACGAATGCAAATGTAGGCGAGGCTTAGCGATTCTAGCAAATTTAATTTGAAACTTGTTTTCCACACACAGTTGACCAATCGGATTTCACTTTGGCCATTTTCTGATGTCAGGCAGAGACGTGCTGTTAAAACTGTCACTGGTAATTTGGCGAGAGCGCAGGACACGGAGGAGACACAGGCTCTTTCTCTGTGCATCGGCTCACACTATCTCCAGGAATCAATTCCCTCTGTTTACAGACCATTTCACAGCCCTTTACCTGCAACATCACTTGTGTCAGGCCCATAAATACCTCTGGATATATAATGGTTGAATTAGCATAATGGCTGGAGCCACAGCCTTTTGCCTGCACAAAAGGAAATGTCAACACGTCCCCCTCTCTGTGAAAGCAATTAGGGACCCATTATGTTGCCTCACTGGAAACATCATCAAGGTTAAAGACAAGCTGAACACCCCTCTGACCGCTTCTTTTTATTCCAACTGGAAACAGATGAGCCATAGAGGCTGAAGTGTTAGTAAACAGGAGGCAGGATTTTAAGATCGTTCCTAATCAGCTCGAGCATTCAGCACCGAAGAATCTCCTCACGTTTCCTGTGCGGGTTTGTACTTGCGCGTGTTTTCTGTTTTTTTCCCCTTGATTTTAACATATGTGTCTACTTTACTTAAATAAAAAATATCCTACTGAACTAACAAGATTTTATGCCTTATAATATGATGTTATGCAAGAAATCATTTATGCATATCATTTAGGTAAACAAAAATATGTATTATAATAATAATAATAATAATAATAATAATAATAATAATAATAATAATAATGATAAAAGGAACATGTGGTATGCTACATTTGTTTTAGCCCAAAAGAGTAAAAGTCATGTCTTGGGGTATTCTCAACCTCTGTGCATTGAATCTAGAAAGTAGGGGGTAAAAATCATGGACCCCTCCATGTTTGTTTGTCAGCAAGATGCTAAACAGTCAACTATGAAAATGATTTACATCATAATGGGTCGTTGTATTTGCCTCCTGTAAACAGTGCAACAACTGTTTATTCACGTTATGGTATGTCATTTAAAAATAACAGGTTATGGATTGGTTACTGTTCTTGCTGTAAGCAGCCATGTTGATTTGAGGTTATTTGTGTACTGCACATCATTACATTTATAATTCTGATTTATTTCCATAACAGCAGCTCTGATAATATTTCTAACTGCAAGGAAATTCACAAAAAGTAAATTATTCTGTCTACAGTATTAAAAAATATAGGAACGTGTAATGTAGATGTTTAACATACTGTAACTGGACTTCCAAAACAGGAAAATATTCAAGAAGCTGGCCACGCGATTTCTTAGTTAAGTGACAACAATCTGCATTGTTTTTCTTATTAAATTTAGAGATGGAGTGAAGTCAAGAATTAATGGTCAAGGAAAAGTGTTCATAGTGTTTATAATGTTCTATGGACACTTCACAAAAGTAAAGCATTGTAATATGTAGTAGCTATTTTTTTTCTGGAAAACTAATGTTACGACTGGAGGTATCAGCATCACTCTATTTAATTCATCTCCCTTAACCAGGTTTTGGGGCATATAGACACACTCTCACACACACACTCATTCGCATACTACACACAACTAAATTTAATTGAAATGACAATTGCATGCCTTTGTGGGAGGAAACTGGAGTATTCAGAGGAAACACACCAACCACGGGGACAAACTTCATGCACACAGAGCCAAAGTGGTACCCGAACCCCTGATTGCAGGGTATATATATATAGGCAATTATTTTTTTCATTATTTCATATTATTTCATAATGTAAATAAATGATTGCCTTAGTGCCTGATCCCTTTGACAGTGGTATCTGAGAGGGCTGAGGCACTGAGTTACTCATTAGAAGGTCGGCGGTTCGAGCCCTAGCGTCACCAGGTTGCTAATGTTGGGCCCTTGAGCCAGGCCCTTAACCCTGTCTGCTCTAGGCGCGCTGTATCATGGCTGACCCTGCACTCTGACCCCACTTACTCTGGGATATGCGAAGAAAGAATTTCATTGTGCAGTATCATATAGACCTTGCAATTTGTGGATTGCCACTATGTCCAGGGTGTCCCCCGCCTCGCGGGCTCCTACCTCGTCTCCTGGGATAGGTTCTAGGCACGTTCTACACTGTATGATAGATAGATAGATAGATAGATAGATAGATAGATAGATAGATTAATGTTGTCAAATTATGGTGGTATATGGCTGTCACCACACCATGATTTATATCATTTACTAAATTTAATATTACATATAACTGCCGCTGTGCACTTATGGAGTTAAAGTCATTTCGCATATTTACAGCTTATTGATTTTCCTAGCAGGTGTGCTACGTGAGAAGACTAAAGTCACCAACCACAGCCTATATTATCATGCACTTAAAATGATTAATACAGTGTTATTGTTAATGTCTGTTGAGGCTCCTGGCAAATATTCATCGACGCTAATGAGTGTGCTGCTCATGTAAGCAGAATTTAAAAAAAAAAGAAATGCGAACGAAGGAATTGAAAAATGTGCCTTTTATTTTATTTATTTATTTATTTATTTTTCCATTCTCTCTTTTGTCGAATACTTTATAAATCCAACAAGGGAAGAGTTAAGAATCAAAAGGCCTTGTAAGTATTGCCACAAAACTGCAAAGGCAAGCAAGGCTAAGGAACAATAGTTCATGACCACCCATCATTTGCTGTGTGGTCAGTTTTGGCCATAGGAGTTAACATTAGCAACACAAGGGTCATGGCCTTGAGAGGGAAAAAAAACACACACAGCACAGTTATAACAATCAGAGCTAAAGCAATAAAAGTGCTAGCATTCTGCACAACTGTCATTTTCAGTGCTTTACCTTGATACTGTTTCGTGCTGAACATTTCCAGACTACTACGCGTACTGTACCGTACATGGTGACGCAAACTGCATTTTAAAGTCTATTACTATTTAACGTGATGATTTTTGATTGATTATGATAATTGCAAAGTGTATGTGAGAACTGTAAACCTGGTTTCTGTATGCCATAAGAAATAGCCAATGATTAGTCACATTATGCTTGTTTATAGGGATTTGACCAGGATTGGCAGTCTCTATATCGTTAATGCAAAGGCTGATGTGGTTTTGTTACACACATCCACACAACACACACAATAAGTCACTGAGCCATGCAGTATTGATTGGGCTCGCAGAGACTTACCTAAAGAGGAGGCGAGAGAGAGTGATTGTGTTTTACAGAGAACATTATCAGTCCCTCAGTGGCATTAGACACACACACACACACACACACACACACACACACACACACACGCATGCAGACACAAACCTACGCTGAGATGCAACATCCAATCTCAAAGCCAAATTGTAGTTAAAAGGATAACAAGAATGCTTAGGCATCTTTTTTTCTTCTTGTATATGAGAATGATGCGATTACTGTACAGTATGTGCGCATGAGGACCTGCTCAATTTTGGTCTCCACAGAGCTGCAAGGAGCAATGACAAAGGAGGGCATTCGAAAGCAGCAAGATGGATAAATCTGTCCTTTACAAGAATTTAACTAACTCTTTTCACTTTTAGCATGGTCTATTTGTTAGGCCGGAGATTTATTCCCAGCCTGCTCTGGTGTCCATGTTCCTGATGTGTCCTGTCTGTAGGACAGCCTGAGGAGATACCTGCATGACTATCGTAATCCACGATTGTGGATGGACTGTTAAAAAATCGCCTGGAGTCACCGTTGATGCTGAACAAAACCTCTCTCGATTTCTTTCCCCCCCTCCTCCCCCTCTCATCTCTCTCTCAGTCTCTCACTCTCTTATCACCACCCATTTCCACATCTTCTGTAAACCTGTTATCGCTCCTACAGATATTCGGCACCCGTAAAGCTCTGATAAGCCAGGTGCGATCCAAGGCCTAACAAGGAATTAAACGTTTCTTCTTGCTGCCGCTTTAATTGATTGATGCTAAAAGTTTAGCAAATAAAAAAGCGAGCGGCCAGGCCAGGGTAGGTCCTGAGAGGGGAGCTGGCTCGATTGAAAGTGGCAGCTCGTATTTTCGTCTTTCAGCCGCCTCTGTCATGTCATCTCAGGGGCTGCATGTGTGCGCGTGTCTGTGTGCGTGCGTGTGTGTGTGTGCGTGTGTGTGTGTGTGCGCACGCATGCCTCTTCACACGGGTGCCAGACTGAAAGACACATGTACGGCGAATCAGGGAATCAATAGAACACTTAATGAACAATTAGAGGAACAGCTGTAGACCTGTCAAAGACCCATCTGTACATGGCTGGAAGCAGCGAGAGGAGAGGGTGAGGGAGAAGAAGCTTTCTGTGGTGTGGATGGAGTGCTAAACACCAAGCGTATCGTTTATACCACCTGCACACACACACACTCAGTAACACTGCTCTTATTACAGGTAAGCATTTTGCATAGTCTTATACCACAGCACTGTTGAATTCTCAATCCTGATTGGTCAGAAGATATTGATTTATTTTCCATAACAGCATCTCTGATAATCTTCTCAGCAGCAAGTCACGTTCTACTACTGTACATTATCATTTCCATAGTGACAGCTACTTGTATGGCAGATGCTTCATATGGTCTAGGTGTAATACTAAAGCGATTAATGTTAGTCAATAAATGAAATAATACAGTCTTAAGTTTTTCGTAATGAGATTTTATGTTTGTATGACATTTATGGAAGGAGTCTCCAGTATCAGTCATACTCAGCAGTTTTTTTTTTTTTTTGCCAGGATAGAGAAATGTGTTTTTTCTGTTTTCTCTGCAGCGTGGCATGTTGTGTGCTATAAATTTCAAGAGAGAAAAGAAGATGAAAAGAGAAGATGGCAAAGAAACAACAGTTTATAGTTATTAACTGGGACGATCTTCTTGCATGGATGTTCTACAACAATAAGCGTAAAAAATAGATGGTTAAAAAAGAAAAAAAAAAACAGGAAATAATCAGCAGGTTGGTATAATAATATATAATATAGTATAAAAAAAACAATCATCATTGATTTTTTTTTTTGTTGTACTATAACAACACACCGAGTCTGGCTTTCTTCCTTGCGTATTTTAAATGTTGTTTCCTCAGTCCATCATGGATTGTATCACACATCAATATGGCAGAAACTGCCGTGCTGCTGTGGCCGTTGCCACTTACTGCTCAGATGAATACATAAGTGCAGACTATTTCCCTTCGGCTATTAAATCACATTCACGTCATGTAGGGGGGGCTGTACCACCTCGCCGCACTCGCACACCCCCTTTCTGCCACGATACTAAATTAATATCTTATGCAGCACGTCTTCACAAACGTATTCGGAACACATAGAGAGATCCTCCAAAACTGACACACACTTCAATAACAGGAACAACGCCGGCCCTCCTGGACACCTGGCACGGAAACGCCGACCTTATACGCCAATCATGTGGAAAAATAGCCAGTACATACACAAATACTCACGCACACACACACTAGTGTAAGATTGATAAAAACCTTGGGCTGCCTGTTCAGATAGTGGACTATGACTGAGTTAACCAAGCACAAGTTTCTGTGTCTGAGGAAAGGCAGAGAGGCTCATAATTGATCTTGGACACCGTGAGTCGTGCTTTATTAAAACTTCATTTAAAGAAGGCCAAACCATGGCGAGGTAATGAATTAGATGGGAATCCATTATGCATTGCAAGCAAGAAAGAAGTAGAGCTGAAGACCTGCTTAAAAATATATTTTTAGTACAGAAAATTAATGTGCCCACCCAGCCCACTGAATCATTTTAAATGGCTTTTTTTTAGTATATATGTATATGTGTTAAGAAGAGCTATATTTCAAGCTGCACGCAGACTAATGGCTCATTAATAGAGAAATTGTGCTTGATGTGCTCGGGCTTGATGGCTGGGTTGGGATGCTATTTTGGTCTTAGTACATCGTAGTGAACATCTTTCTTAGGATGGTTTTTGATTTTAGACTGCAAGCTACAAACTGTAAAAAGTTTTAAAGCTAAATGAATTCAAAGATGTACATCTTGTAAATAAATTGATTCATGTTTACTATCATTTCCTTTGTCTTCCTTAATGAACAGTTTACCGTTTAACCTGTAAGCAAAGCACACTCTGGTGTATAAAAATAAATTAGCTAAATAGAAGTAGTTGTGATTTTATGAGCTATGACTCCACTGTCCTGATCATTAAAATAGGTTTAAACTAATTGATGTTTTAAACCCATGTTTATCCTGTATAAGACTCATAAATGACAACACGGCAACCCAGCGAGTAAATCTAAATAATGTGGTAATACTTTGGTGGAGATCACTATAGTTGTCATAAATGTACTTTTGTTAAAGGTTAAATAATTGTCTCCTGACAGAATACGCTACCAGGTGAACACAAACACGTTTTTTTTTTGTTTTTTTTTAGGAAAAAGCTGTTTGTGAGGAGTGTCCATCCTACAAGTCCCTGTGTTTTATTCCTTGTAACTACAGAAATAAAAAATTATTAGCACGAGTACATTGACGTAAACCTGCAAGCTAGCTATCAAAACAGACTTTAAGAGAGAATGAGCAGAGCAAAGCAAGATAAAAGAAAAATCATAACTACAAAGGTTTTTAAACTAACGTTTTTTTTTTTTTTTTGTATTCCTCAGGGTGATTTGGTCTTTTTGTCTTTTTTAAAAGATTAAAAATCTTTAAAAGTTTTTTTTTTTTCTTCAACATTAAAGAAAAATTTCCAGGACTATTTCAGAAAAGAGCCTCAAATTTCGCAAATTTTAAATGAGCAATAGAACTGATTTAAGTAGTGCTGTACAGTTCAAAACATAAAAATCGAAGTCACAATATAGACCTGTGCAATTATTTAATCACAAAAGGATGATAATATTACAGTTATTGTCTGGAGTTTCTGGAAGTTTGTCAATACAGTAATTTAAGATTTTTTTTTTTTTATTTACATAAATTTGAAATTCTAAATAAATATTGCAAACATCCTCTCAACAAAATCATTTGCATCACTATGTGGTGTTAGCCAAGATAAATACCAAACGGTACATTTAATAGTTCAGTATCAGTTTAAATCACAATGGCAAAATGTGTCAAAATAATCTCAACTAATTTTTTAAAAACCGTGAAGCCACAATATTAAGCACATTCTATGGACTGTATTTTATTAATAATTAATTCAGTCTTGAATTTGGATGAGAGAACTGTACCCCAAATTATCTATATCAAAATCATATCAAAATAATACTGTAAATTAAAGAAAAAGGAACCAGAGATCTGATTCTTGTTTTTTCTTCCTTATATGGAAATTTGCATGATGCTATTCCTTGATCATGTGACCAGTGTAAATGATATAGGACACTATATGGGTAAAAAATTTTTGCAATTTCTTTTTTTTTTTTTTTTATAAATAAAATGTAGTTACAGTGAATTTTTGTTGTGCATCAATAGTTGGTTCCAAGTAGTGTAAATATTTTTTATAATAGTGTTATTATAAGTAAAAATCATCTACCTGGGGATAGATACCATATCAGTTACCTTTACTTCACATATCAAGTAGACATAAATCATGAAAAATTGCAATGCTATGACTTATCGACTCCCATAAAAATCATACATACATACTTAAAATAGGCAAATAAACATGCAGTACTGTATATACTGTATATATGTTTATTAGCTGTAGTATTAACTAGTAGTTTCCTGCTTCATTATAAAATCTGCAGAATACTGTAAAGCTGCTTAGCGTAGCTTAGGTTTATTCATAAATGCAGTAGCTTTCTGTGTATAAACAACCACTGAGTGATAGTAAGGGTATTTCAGAGACAGATGTGCTGCCCAGTGTCCCCTCACATTGAAATGAGTGTCAGCGTGTTTAGAAGGTTTCCGTGATGCTCTACCCACCCACGCGGCACAGCTTCCCCGAGCCTCCATCTCAGCATGGCAGCACACACAGCTGACTCGACAGGCCCAACAGCAGGCAATATCCTCTGCCATCAAGCCCACACTCGCAGCTCTTCACCACGCATTCGGTTAGCAAAACGTGACAGGGGGCTCGGCCATGCCTGAGAGGAGAATGGAATGAGGAAGCCGCCGTTCTCTGAGCATCACCCGGGAGATGCGAGAAATCTCCAGTGATGTTTCCTGTCACTACGAAAGGAAATAGAAATGGGCACACACATCTGTTATCCAAATGTTAACTTCAGGGCAAGCCATGTTGTCACAGTGATAAGACTGAACGGGTGGGGGATTAAACACAGCAGGGAAATGGTTTACATGCAGGAAAATCATGGTGCACAGCTAGGAAAAATGCAGCATCCCCGGAAACTGAGTGTGGCTTCAGGGGTAAAAGTAGTGATTTTAAATGTTTTAAGTTACACTTTTAAGTGTGAAATTCTTTAGTAACCACATTATCCTGGTCAGACCTTTAGTGAGAACATTGGACACAAAGTGGGAATGCACGTGTGCACACATATTCATATGGTTATTTATTCTTTTCTTTTTTTTTTATCATCGCCAATAATTAGACAAGTTTTTGGATGATAGGAGAAAACCCACAAACCCAAAGGAAACCCATCCATCTCCCACAGACACTTACCTGATATCAGTTTAAACAGGAATTAATATTGAGCTGGCTACTGCTGCCATAACAGCCTCCACTCTTCTGGGAAGACAATTTTGGAGCGTGGTTGTGAGGATTTGTTCTCATTTAATCAAAAGATGATGATAGGCAAGGAGGCCAGGGGTGCAGTCACATCCCAGCTCATCCAAAGGTCCTGAGGAGGGTTGATGTCAAGGGTCTGGGCATGCCACTTGAGGTCTTCCACACTGACCTTGGCACATCATGTCTTCATGGAGGTCACTTTGTGTACAGAGGCACGGTGGTGTAGTGGTTAGCACTGTCACCTTGCACCGCCAGGGTTCGGGTTCGATCCCCGGCCAGGCTCGATTCCCGTCTCTGTGTGCATGGAGTTTGCCGGTTCCTCCGATTTCCTCCCACAGTCCAAAGACATGCAGATTAGGCTAATTGGCGTTCCCAAATTGTCCGTAGTGCGTGAATGAATGAGCATATGTGTGTGTGTCTGTGCCCTGCGATTGGCACCCATCGCAGGGCACATGTACCCTGCCATGTGCCCCAAATCTCCTGGGATAGTGAAACTTAAACATCACAGTAATGATGAGGAATTACGTTGACAATTACATTTTTTGAAAGCAGTATCTACAGTATGACATGAATGCAAAGTCCTTCACGGTCCCGCACCTTCTATCCAGCTGTGAACGGACAAAATCAAGACAGCTCGGTGAAACATACTGTAAGAAATATGAGATGGACCCATCTTGCAATGATGTTTTTTACAGGTTAGTCAGGGATCATGTGAACATTTGCCCTAAAATATGGCATGAAAAACAGATTGCAGTCCAAACATAATTCAGCAGTTACAGTTTCAGCTCTTTATTCCTGCACATTGGATATAAAATAAAAGAATGGCCATAGCAAATAATCTCTATGGAGTAAACTGCATGGGAACCATAACCATTTCTTTAAAAAGCTTTACAATTTTAGGAAGCCATACCAAGTAGAACAAATGATCAAAACCTTACATGTAATTGTATTGTTTATCATTTTAGCTGCAGATTTCTTGCCTGAAGTATGTGAGGCATAAATGTCACTGCTGGATATCTTCCCTGGCTGATTCTCAGCCAAGCCTCCAATGCTGCTATCATTAGTTCCTGCTTTCAGGGGATTTGTGGAAAGTAGTAATATTTTAACGACCACAACTAAGAAGATTTTTAACGACCAAAACTACGAAAAATGTCCCACTGACTTCATTATAACCACACCACCATGGACACCCTATCTTAGTATTTACATTCTGCTCGGTGTGAGTGAATAGACTCAGCTTTAGCACTATAGTGCTAATAATGCCAGCATGAGACTTTCAAATGACATATCCATTTTCAAGATTCCCAGCATTCCATAGGACGTCAGCAAGAGTAAATCTTACTACAGAGCACCTGTGCGAAAGATCATGCCCCGGTTCTTCTTATCAAACAGGCTACTTGTAGACAAACACAGACTTAAAGGTCGCCCGGTGCTCAGGTTAAGGCGTGGATGACAAAAAACAAAAAGGGACAAAAATCAACTCATTATTTAAGATTTGCTGTCACATATGGGATTTGGTCTTCGAACAGATACACATTTTTTTTTTTATATTAGTATCTAGCTAGGTTTTTTTTTAATGGAGTATTCTCACGTCACACTCAACCTTCTCAAGATTGACTGTTGTTGGTTTACTGCAACGCTTACTAGAATAATTTATTATTATTATTATTATTATTATTATCTTTTTGATTTAGTCACTTAGTGCATGTTAAAATTATACAAACGTAGTTATAAGCATGTGAAGTTAAAGGATCAGCTAAAAAGACACAGCCGAGAAGAACAACCAAACCCACATGCTAAATGGCAGACTTTAGCATATAGTCAGAGTGCTTTGACACTGACAAAGACCATCGCTAGTAATCTAGAGCAGTCCAAATTTAATTCCGATGGATACGTCCTGGATCATCCATCATGAATGGCTTTCTCTGTCTCTCTGCTCTGTGAGGGCCTCAGCAGGGCAGCATTAAGCACAAGATGGTCAGCACTAATTAAGAGACACTGCATAATAAATGCACTGGTCTCGGCTCCACTGGGGCAAACACCTTCAAACGGCCTGAATTAGTGTTCTACTGAGGTGAAGAAAAGATGCACTCAGAGAAGTGGATTTCAATTAGGATATACTGTACACAGAAGTCGTTTTTCAACTCTAACCATTTTAGGTTTTGTTTGCATCTCGGATCAAGTCAGGTCCAATGTTAGCACGATAATATGAATTAAAGGTCTCGACAGCATAATTAGGAACATATAAGGGTGCCATTAACGCTACAATTAATGCTACTTGTCGCCAAATTGTTTTTCCTGACCTTAACCACTTTGTGCTCTTAAAGGCAGAAAACGTTGAAAAGTAACAGGGTTTGAATTTTCAGCATATGATTGTCAAATACACCAGTTGTCTCTTCTTAGTACGGTATGTAATTAGTCCATTGAGTTTGCACACTTGGTCACGTTCTTCCATAGCTTACATCCATGTAAGCTATGGACGAACTGAGCAAAAATTTTTTTTTTTTTTTTCAGAACTTTTTTTTTTTTTCAGAACTTAGCAAAAAGTTATTTTTGTTTTTTCATTCCGATTTGCAAGCAGAAATTTTTCCCGCTTCTTTTAGGTCAAAAAAAAAAAATATTTCAGGAATCTGAAGGAATCAATGCCTCGCATTGATGTTAACTGAAGGAAGACATTGTAATGATTTAATGTAAATCTGTAGTTTGATTTAACAGGGGTTGGACTGTAATTTCAAACTGACCTGGTAAATTAATATCACACTTAAGAGAAAAAGAGAAAAGTTACTTTTTTCTTCCTGTAATCTTCAGTAAATTTTGATGATGCAGTTCTTTGTTGAACTTTCCAAATATTTCATTCGGATGAATGCGTTCAGGCTGGGTGAATGTGATGATACTAAAATGTATGTTTTTCAAAACTTATAGTGTATCAGTCCCAGAAAACAGTTTTAAGCATGATATGCTAAATGGTTTCATACAATCAAAGGTGAATGTTCAAAATGACCTTAACTTTTTCACCCTTAAACAGATGGTGCAGTAAACTCATTTAATTCAAATGCTCGATGTTAATTCATTTTGTCACTAACCTTTAATGTAACTTAGTATGCCATCTGAGCATGCCATTAGTCCACTGAGTTTGCACACTTGGTCATGTTCTTCCATAATTTACAGCCAAGTCTGACTGAAGTTCTATCTTTTTTTTTTTTTTCAGAACTTACCAATAAGTTTTTTGTTGTTGTTTTTTTCTTTTCATTCCAATTTGCAAGCAGAAGTTTTTTCCCGCTTCTTTTAGGTGAAAAAATATTTCAGGAATCTGCAGGAATCAATGCCTCTATTAGCAGCTTTGTTAAAACTGAGCTCCGAGGCTTGGTGTTCTGCTCATATATGGCATTCACCCCTTGGAAATCATGACTCATTAATCAAATATTCATACAGACAGAATCATAAATACAAGCAGAACAGAGTCCCCTCAAAGCCCCGATGCCCCAGAGCACAAACGCCCTTTCATGTTACACTCACAAAATGGCATCTCGGCATCTTGCTGCATTCTTCTATCCCAGCGATCCTTTTCCTCTTCCTCTGTGCTCCGCTTCCTAAAAACAGCCCAGAGTCAATTTACTGATCACAGACACGAACGCTGAAAATCGCAGCAATTCGATGGGCTCATTGTACTCAATCGGGTCTGTCTTCACGACATGCCATGGTCGACACAAATGGCCGATTCTTCTGCTGTGGCCCTCAAAAGGGCAGACTGTTCCCCAAAACAGAGCCCATCGTCGAAGGCCGTGGCCTTTTTAATACAAGAATTTGGATTTAACAAGGAAACAGCACAAGCATTTCTCAAACAGAACAGAAACAGAAGACTTAACCATGGCAACACAGAGTCCAATACACGTACATTTTCTTTTCCTGTGAAGCGTGTACAATAAGCAGTTGTCTCTTCTGAGGTCCTGTTTTCCCCCGTTTGGCCTACAGGAGTGTGTGTGTGTGTGTGTGTTGGAGGTGGGGGTTAAAATGTACAGTACAGTTAACATTCCTCTTGCATGATCATTGGAACATAATGTGAATAATAAAATAAGCAGATAGCAGAAGTGGGAGTATAATAGAGAAGTAATATAATTGAGAAACTATAATTATATAATTAAGTAATTTGAAAAAACTAAAACATTATTCATGTAAAAGTAAAACACAAGGAATGTTCAACTCAAACATGGACTTTTGATTATGCAGAATAATAGAAAAAAGGTATGAAAGTAAAACCTCCCTTTATTTCCCTATATAATCCCCTGCTACACTAATACACTTATCCCAGTGTTTCACTAGTGCTTGGACACCATCAAGGTGCTGGCCTCGCAGGAACTCCTTTAATGGCCCAGGTCAGGACTGTACAGGGATGTGGCAATAACTCCCAGCTGAGCTCCTGTAATGTGCAAGTGGTGTTGGTAAATGACTGTGTGTACAGTTCCCACAGGCAGACTCATCTCTTTTGCAAGCTGGTGATAAGTTATCTGTTGATCAGGCGTTCCACTCACAAAAGGTTCACAGGAACAACTGCAGTGGGCACCAAGCCACCTCAGCTGGAATCATCATGCATGGATGTACGGTCTTCTTTAAAATGTTTACACCATTCAAATGTTTGCTGCGGCTCAGAGTCTCGTCACCGTACTGTGCTAGAAGTCTTCTGTAAATGTCAATCGGTTTAACACCTTCATTCACAGGCTATTTCATCACAAGTCCCGGTTTGATTTATTAAACACCCCTCACTGTTATTTTTATACTTCAGTTTTATGGTCCAAACCTGTTATATGAGTTTCATTTTAAAGCAATCACACACTTTTTGCCTGAATCTTTGTAAATTTGTTGGTGGCTAATGATATGTTGTTTGCCAATTATTTAATCAGAAGTAAAACAAAAATAATTACCACCATTTGCTAGACTTTGACTTTGCTGCTTAGCCATTTAGATTAGCTCATTACATGCTAATCTATAGCATCTGCAAGGTGTTCATGCCTTCTAAGGAGGCAACAGCAACACCTAATTTTATACAAGCCTTTGCTAACTTCCACATATTGAAACTTTGATTGTTGTAGAGCTAGGGGCACTAATCCTCACGTTAAACAATGCTGTCCAGTGGCATGTCCAGACACAATCAGACACAAATGGATAGCTCTAGCACTAGATTGCAAATTATTGGCAGAAACAGAGAATTATAGAGATTTAACTGCTAATATAAAGTTCTAATTAAAACCAGTAGGGGTTTAAAAAATTATATAATTAAGAAAACGTGAAACAGTATTTAAATCAAATAGCCCTGAGGTCAAGTATAAAGCAACATGGTGTAGTGGTTAGCACTGTGGTCTCGAACCTCCAGGGTCGAGAGTTCGATCCCTCCCTCAGGTCTGTGTGCATGGATTTCTCTCCGTGCTTGGTGGGTTTCCTCTGGGTACTCCGGTTTCCCCTCACATCCTAAAAACATGCAGATTATGCTAACTGCCGTTCCTACCCATAGTGTGTGAATGTGTTTGCTCTGCAGTGGATAGACACCCTGTGCAGGGTGTACTCTGCCTCAAGTCTCCTAGCATAGGGTCCTGGCTTCCAGTGGCCTTGTACAAGATAAGCAGTATAGAAAATTAACAAATTAAGTAAAATATAAATTCCAAAGTATAAAATTCCAACCCTGTTATGATGACAGCGGAAAACTGGTTGTGATGAACTGGAGTCCCATTCAGGGTGTCTTCCTACAGTACCTCGTGCCCAATGTTGCAGGGATAGGCTCTAGTGACCCTGACCTGAAAGAACAAGGTCCTTACGGTAAAGTGGAAGAATGAATGACAATATACACAAAATAGTGAACCTTTTTCAGGTTTATTTATGTAAATTATTGTGGAGCAAAACATACTGACCACTGTGCAAACTGATTTTGAGAAGAAAAAAAAAAAAAAAACAAGCATGTGTTTCAAGCGCTCATTGAACTTAGTATTATCTCTTTACAACATGGTTACATAAAGAAAATTGTGTTACAGGTTTGTGTAATGTGAAACACTTTGGCATACGGCCTTCTCCTTACCACAATACAACACAGACATAAGCAATTTAATTTTTCTTCTTTTGCTGAACACTTCTTTTTAAATGGACATGACAACTTCGCACTGTGTTAAATCAAAATGGCTGTAATCAACAATAACAACAAATAATTACTTGAAAAAACATGATGTAGTCTTTCTTTAATGGCACGAATCAAGAGAATGCTTCATTCTCAACACTGTCATGATTTTAGCAGCACTGTTATCCAGTCATAGCAGATGAGCGAATCAAATATAAGTCAGGAGCACATTGTGAGAGAAGTGTGTGTGAGAGGTAAAATGCTACATTTCCGATATCTCAGTGTGTACAAGACATTTCGGAAGCACTTTAAGACTTTAGCCTTGGGATGTTCTAGGAGGCATTAGAACTTTTGTGAAGGGTGTGTAGAGTCTATAAGGTCGGGGGGGGGGGGGGGGGGGGGGGGTTGTCCAGTTTTAGCAGTGTTGACACCTAGAGTGTTGTTCTTCTCTTACTGATGAAATATCAAGTTAACTGCTTAATGTATGTATGGCACTAAGTATGAAGAATCTGTAAAGTCACTATAAAGTGATTCTTCATGCCATACACCACATCAAGTAAGAAATTCAATGTATTACAGTTAGTGCCAGATGAATATGTACTCATGCGCGCGCACACAAATGTAGAGTATCAATCAAAAGTTTGGACACACCTTCAAATTGCATGGTCTTTCCTTATTTGAATTTCTTCTACATTATAAAACAATACTGAAGACGTCCAAGATATGCAATAAACTTATTTGAACAGGTGATATTGAGATGAGTCTGTTACTTATGCTCTGTAAAGCCTTCGTAACGGTTTTGAGGTCCTGTTAATTGGTGATTTTTGAGGCCGGTAACTCTGACTTTTGATTATGGTTTCCTGGGATAGTGTACATGTGAGCCAGTTTTATCGTGGTGCTTAATGGGTTTTGCAAATGCACTTGACAATACTGTTCTTGCTAGAACTATTCCTGAACAGCTGACCTTTCATGGGTTAATGTAACAACTGACTGTTGTTGTTGTTGTTGCTACTGAATTTCATAATTCCATATATGTGTTATTTCATAGTTGTGTAGTTTCATAGTTTTCCATACGTGTTATTTCATAGAATGTAGAAAATAATTCAATAAACAAAAAACATCAAATTAGAAGGTGTGCCCAAATTTATATATGATATTTAAGTGTTAAATATATCTCAGGAAATATGCTCTGACTATAAACGTCTCAGGTATATTAAGGTTGTTTGCAGTGTTAAGTTGAGGTCTTGACTATAGAGTTGTTGATGAATGGTTTTACTTTCTGCTCTTTGAACAGACGAAACGCAGAACTACTTCTCTGTATATACTTAGTCTAGGAGAACCATTTAAACCAGCAGGATACAGAAAAATCACACACGTAACAACGTTCGGGAATTCCAACCCCTTGTTTACAGCAGTACAAAGTCCCCTGCGGTGGCCCCGGGGATGCGTTTGTCTTTGATGAAGGGCCACTCTCTCTTCTCCACAGGAACAGAGAGTTCATAATCTCTCCCGTGTCCTTTCATAAAGGTAAATGCCGGGTACTTCTCTTTCGATGACGGCTGCAGCACCTGACTCGTGCAACGACAGAAGCAGATTTGAGAGGGGAAAAATGTTGAGAGTTTAACTCCACATTTCATTTTATTTCCTATTAATTGTAATCAGTGGCAAACTAGCAAGTTAGGTGAGTTAGAGAAGAGCACTAAAATGTACATGAGTGTGGAGACCTCTGGACTGTTACAGACCTGCTCATGTTATACACAGCTAAATGCTGCCACCTGCTGACTGAATCTGTACACACTGCAGTTTACAGGGTTGTTCTACTTTAATCAAACTACTCAATATGGCCATAATCTCTGGTACATGCAACTGAGGTGTGATTAAAATGCCGTCTATTTCTCCATATAATATTTCCTTAAACATGACAACAATCAAAAGCTGACCAATATAAATAAACAAATACATATCGCTCATAGTCTTAAAACGAAATTTAGAGATGGTATCATTAGGCTTTTTTTTTTTTCTTTCTTTCTTTTTTTTGCTGAGTGGATCCAACACAGTTTTTTTGGCTTACAAGTTGAAAGGAATAAAACAAAACATGACTGTTAAAGGAAAATGATCTTCGATGAAGTGCTGTGCTGCTGAAGTTTACTTTAAAGATTATTTTCCTAGAAAAGCTTGCTTCTACCACAACGTTCTGCCAACAAAATAAAACATTGTGTTTATCATTTAATCTATTTATACAGCATAAATAGATCATGTGCATCATGTGATTTTGAACATTCGTCAAACTAATTAGTTCCTGTTCTCCTTTATAACAGCTGCAAACAGGCGCTCCATCACTGGCCTCTCTATTTCCCCTTTTGAAATCATTAAGACAAAATAAATTAATTAATGAATGAATAAATAGATATACAAATAGATAAAATAATAAAAAGTTTTGTTTTTTGAAATGCTTGGTACTATCTCCAATATCGGAAAATGTAAGGGTACAACTTTACCCCTGACTGTTATACAGTGCTGACACTGAAGACTCCTTTCAAAGTGTTTAAATAAACATCTCCTCAAGGAAAACCCCCAATATGAACAATTATATGTAGTGTACATCCGTTGATGTGTCCACCATGCTAACCTTGGTGTAAGTTATAGAAACAACAGCTTGTTAGAAAGAGAGCGTTAATATAAATCTTGAATCTTGAGTTGAATTACGGCTGGCATCACTGTCTGAGCTGCTGTTGTAGTAAATTAATCAACTTCTGACCGATCAGAATGCAGCAGAATTGCAGTATAAAGAATATTTGTCAAATTCTAATGTTTTATTGATATGTTCTTTATTACCATATTTATATAAAGTTTTTAAGATAAAGTATTTGTTAGGGAAAGGATTTGTACCTGATTGTAGTCTTTCATAAAAGATTTGAGATTAAAAAAAAAAATCTATTCATAATTTTCTGACACTTGATTTTACTTTAAAACACAGACATGGCTACTTTCAAACCAGAGTATAAAACACCTTACACCTTGGCAATTCTGCCAGATTGATTACAACCTACACATTCGGTTCCTTTACAATGACGAGGTTCACTCACCTTTGACAGCTCTGTACAGATTCTTTCATAAGCTTCAACACTTTTGGAGTAGAACCCAATAGTGCAGCTTGGGTCCATTTTAATGAAAGGCATCTTCTTTGGTGATGGACAATGATATGACTGAGGGAAAAAAAAAATATATTAAAATGTATTAAAGAATTTCACTATAATACTAAATGCGATCTTGTGCTGTAGGAGAATAATATCCACCAGACTACAGGTCTTCCTCTAAGCAGCAAAATAAAATCCTCACATGTCCATGTGAACCCGACAGAACAAATAAAAGCCTCAACTTGGCCGAGGGAAATGTGTTTTCAAAAAAATTATTTTTTTCCCCAAAAAACTTTCTAGTTTAAACAGCTGTGACAGACAGGCCAAAGAAATGGATCAGTATTTCAGGCTGTCATGCTGCATTTTTACTGCTTACAAAAATGTAAAAACATTTTATCATGCTCACAAAAAAAAAAAAAAAAAAAGTCTAACACACTAGCAGGGTAGGAAAGAGCTGATATATCTAACGGAACATATTTTAAATTCTGCTTGCCTTATTTTTGCACGAGACATGTCCTAGATGTCAGATAGAGGTGTAAATCGACTCCCGTGTGTTCGGTAATTGAGTGCAGAGGGCTTCTTTAAAATTCATACCCTTAAGTACTAACAGAAACTATTAAATTCACATCACTAGGCAGCGGTCAGCTTTTTTGCAATTCCACATTACCTGCAGAGGAAAATTGCTTGTGCTGACATCCACAAAAGACTGACAGTAATGAGGGTCCATGTAAATCATGCTGTCATCTGCAAGGACAAAACAAAAGACAAGTTATTCCAAAAAAACACCTCGGTTATAATAATGCATATCCTTCCTCAATTTCGATGCAGAGCAGCTCAAAGTCATGCACAGATTGTCTTTGGATTCTAACAAATGAACCCCAGCAGGGATTTTTTTTTTCTTCTTTCCCCGCTTAGTCCTTCACCAACTGGAATGGATTAAACTTTCTTTTTTTTTTTTTTATTCCAATCTAGTTGCATGAGCGCATCCGTTATACAGCGAACAAGACTGTCATTTAATTTCTTTTCTTTTTTCTGGTGCAGGAAAATTACTTTCACAAACATCCAATTATATTGCATCATTTGCATATGATAGATGCGTGTGGCAGGTCAGACCTGGCAGGGAAAATGCATCGCTTGTCATCAGCCGGGTTTTAAATTGCTAAAATGTAAATGGGTAAATATTGACTGCTAGCATGTACAACTGAAGGTTCCTTCTCGCAGATCAAGGTGATGGAGAATGGGCTACTTTGGGTGGCACAGATGTTCGTGCATGATGGATGGGGCACTATCCATCATAAAATAAGCTGAGCTTCAGCGATGAGGTTCATTTATCTGCAGAGTCCTTTAAAACTTGTTCAGTATTTGCAAATTATGCAGAAACGAGCCTGGATTAAGAGACGCACCTTGAAATCCAACAAAGTAGTAGGCCTGTTTGGGTTTCCCGCCAATGATACCGAGACAGTATTCCAAGCTCAGGATGGCCTGGGAAAAGGAATTGTTTTAATCATTTTAAACAAGACAGATGTTTAAACACTAAAAATGCATAAAAAGCGGCAAAATGAGCATTTATATCATCCAAAAACCCAAACACAGAGATACTCATTGATTCATTTTCTATACTGCTTCTCCCGTACAGGGTCATGGAATCCCAGGAGACTATGGGAAACTAGGCGGGGTACACACTGGTGTGTGCCAATCCATTACGCACACACTCGCACACTATGGACAATTTGTAAGCGTAATCTGCTCGTCTTTGGACTGTGGGAGGAAACAAGAGAACCCGGAGGAAACCCACCAAGCATGAGGAGAACATGCAGACTCTCTGGACCATAGAGGTGTGAAGCCACAGTGCTAACCACTATGCCACCGGAGATACAAGGGCTTTTAAATAACACATTTATTTGTGAATAGTTATAGGAGTATCTACACTAGAAATCTGTTATTTATGTAAATAATTAAAGTAAGCCTTTGCGTCCAATGAGAGCTCCTGAGTTTTTCTCAATTTTATGTGTTAGAAGACACTAATATGAGCCTCGATTGATCGGCATCACAACTGGCGCAACTGGGTCATTTTATATACAGATTGCATTGTCAAGTTGAAGTCGTGTCTTTATTTCAATTGCGCACACAAATTGAATTCATTTAAACTTTTTTTAAAAAGCTGATCACAAAAGAAAAGCATGAATTATAACAAATAAAACAAGGAATTCAATCAGGAAAAAAGGAATGGTACTCTATAAAACGAGGAAGAGTTACGGCGTCTCAACACGCACACACAGTTTACAAGCACCTTTTCCCCGATCGATTACCGTTCTGCTGTCCCCAGTAGACTTTCACGCAACTTTGTAACTAAATGTACTGCAAATCAGCTGCACATTAAAATCCCCAGTGCTTTGAACCCTTTCAGAGATCATATGAGTTCAGCTGGACTCATATAAACAGAGTAGGACGTTATCATAGACTGTATAAAAAGAACTGGATAAACCCTCCGTGACATCACACTCAGATTTCCTGGAGAGCGGTTTTGAAGCTCATCCTTGGGAACTCTGTCCATCACCATCTTGACAGGAGCTGACTCCGCCTAAATCCTGGTTAATCCATTCATGGGCTAATGGGCAAAACAAACTGAGCCTGTCTTTTGTTTGGTTGTTTAGAACAGGCCTAACTAACTCAGTTACCACCCCCAAGCTTGTGGGCTTAGTTTTAGCTTAGTTAAAATGCTATGCTGGCTAACTTTAATTTATTAACGTGAATGGACTGAATAGAACTCCGTCATCCGTACCCTACACGGCATACTTTGTCAACTCTTACATTTCTTGTGGCAGGTTAAGCTACAACGATTCCACTTAAGCTGGTTAGCTAGAGTGTTTCATAGCAGACAGTTAGCGGGTGGACTCCCAAATCAGCCACGCCCCTAATTATGCATAACTTTATGGCTTAACATAATTTAACCTGATGAGTTACATAAAACTCATCCCGTGTACAGTTTCCATGAATGGGGATTCTAGCTCATGAGACCAAAAGCATTTTTTTGTACCAGGCTGTAAACCTGTTTATTTCTGTTGTAAATTTGCCCAGTTAACATGAAAGTCTATGGAGATTGACTCACTTTGACCAACCCCCAGTGGACATTCGAGGAACTGCACATTTTGGCACTTCTCCTTTATCAGAATGGGAGGTTGGCCGTTGGGCGATAATTCAGCATGGTGGGTGTGAATTTAGCTGTGTGCGTTATGAACAAAGTCAGTCATTTACAGGTAACTAGCATTCATCAGAATATGCACGCGAATACGAACATTTGTAAAACAGGTAGGACTGTTTAGTTGGTTTTCCGATGTGAAAACATTATGCACCACATTCCCACATGAATGATAAATGAGACCATTGACTAACTGGAAATGTGGTTTAACTGCTCAGATGTGAGACGAAAACATTTACTGCACAAACACAGAAGTTAAGCCTAAAAAATTCAAATTCTGCAGAGGATCAGCACAGAAGACATTGAGATACTTTTATTTACTTTTGTAAAAGTAAAATGATAAAAAAAAAATAAAAAAAAGATAGTAAAATGTGTCAGGGTGGTATGGTGGCACAGAAGGCAGTGATGTTGCCTCATAGCTCTTGAATATGGGGTTCGATCCTGAGCGTTGGCCGTCTGTCTGTGTGGGATTCCAAAAAGGTCGACTTTGTGTCTTTGTGCGTCACACCTTCTAATTCAATGGTCTTTCCTGATTTTCAGTAAAACAATGCTGAAGACATTCAAACTTCTTTAGATCTCCTTTAAACACGTGACACTTAGATGTGTCTGCTATTTCATAACGATAAGATCTAATCTGACGTGCTGTTAATTCATGATTTCTGAAGCGGGTAACTCTAAATGAGCTAACTCACTCTGCGACTTTTTGGCCACTTAGGAGCGACTTCCTACTCTGAGACACTTAGTAAATACGGGTCCAGACCTGCCATTAGAGGACAAATGGATTTCTGATCTTAAAATAAAATAATAAAATAAAAATCCCTGGTTGATTGCTCAGCAGGGTGGGATGGGAGGTACTTAGCGCTCTCACATGAATCACGGCTCTACAGCCAGTCATGGTTGATAGTAGTAGCCTTAGTGACGTGTTGGAATTGGATACAACCAAATTAGGTAGAAAATCAGGAAAAAATTTCATGATGTATAAAATCAGATCTTACCTTGACAAAGTTCAAGTATTCAGGGTTAATCCTCTCTCCGCCCAGTCTGACAGGGATGAGAATGATGACGGCTCTGTTGTCAGTGACCGCTCTCCCGGGGACGCTGGGGATTGAGTGACTCTCAATAACATCAGCGCTGTACACTGAAGATAATCAATAACACGGCCGTATCTGAGATCACTGGATGCCTGCTGTTAGCACATCTCATAGCAGTGTGTTTTATTCCTTACTCATCATTTATCAGTAGGTTATATTTTTTGAGGAAATCGTTTGAATTATTTGCCATACCTGTGCAGTCCTGCGCCACATAAACAGTCACACCTCGCAGTTCTGGATCTGTAGCCTCTTCCACAGCTTTCCTTAAATAAAATCATCAACAGGAAATTACTACCTATTAATATTTTTTTTTAATCACAAACAAAACAAAATCCACAGCTTGAGCTGACGTGGCATGCTGCAAAATATTTACCGCACATACAATGATTCCGGACATTTGTTACTACACTACCAGAGCGGTCGTACCAACCTGAGTATGTGTGCCACTACTCCGGGGCCGTACCAATCTCCTGCCTTTTTCCCTGAGGTCATACCCAGATGGACCAGCCTGTGAACCCCGAGCTGAGCAGAGAGAGTGTCTCCAAACCAGGACACAATAGTGCGGTGATACACCTCTTTCAGGTGAGCGTCGGCCTCTTCTGCCCCACACTGGCGCCGGTATAAAGGTTCTGGGAATCTTGACCTGTCTCCTTGGAATGAAGATTCTAAAGAGGCGACCAGTTTTCGCGCTGCGCTGCTTGTCCATGTCTCAGTGTCCAGAGGCTCCAAGGTCAGTGCGTCGGGCCAGGTCCAGTCTGAGAGCATCGACAACAAGCCAAAAAAACAAAGATCTGTTTAAACTGACATCCTGGGAGGTGACTTTAATTCAGAAATGATTTAAAACTAATTAAAATAACCAGGAGATGTCTATACTGAGCGATCAAGTACGAGAGAAAAAAGTCTTTCGTATAAAAGTTTCTCGCATAAAGTTTCTATAAATTACCCAGCCATATTTAAATCTGACTTTTAATGAGAAGGGCTACTAACTTAAAGAATAGTCCAATTATAAGATTCAGTGTGGTCGGTATTTCACTTTTACTGCATTTTCTCCTTATAAACAGAGTGGGCACCTAAGTGATGGGACTAATCCTGGCATAAAGGGTCATAAAGGGTCTGCTTCTGAAACATTAACCTAATGACATTGTATAATTGATCAATAAATAGGATTTATATCCTGTTCTATACTTCCTATGCCATATTTCAAATTCGTCACTGCTTAACTTCTTCTTAAACGTTGTTTTCTGAATGGAGGACATAAAACAGAGTCAGACCAGATGTTCAGTTTATTGATTATTACCCATGGTCAGTCGTAAGAGACACCACTTATCATTTGGCTATATAGGGAACACGGGGTTTAAGGCTAAAATACACTATGGATGGGATGCCAGCTTAAAGCTGCAGGGTCCCAAGTTTAATCCTGAACTCATGCTCATGATTTTTCCCATGGATTTCATCGCGTTTCATCAGCCTCCCAATAACACGACGGATGGACTGAGGTGCAGTATGAATGAGCATGTAGATTTGTACATGCAGATTGCCCAAATATGGACTCGCATCCCGTTCAGGTTGTGTCCCAGCCTGTCTCCAAGTATTCTTGGATAGGCGCCAGATAAGCAGCATCGATCCCGGGGTCAAACTACATGCTGAACAACAGTCCAGATACATAAAATAGTCCGCTCAGACCTTAAACCTGGAGTGGCTTTGTGAAAATGATGGGACACTTATTAATAATCAGCTGGTTGCCAGATTGCTCTAATAAGTCTGTAAGAAACTTTGTGTTATCTTGGATTCTGTAGATGGGCAATATTTCATCCCAGCTCTTGAGTACTAATACCTTGAGGCTTTTTCATTACCACTATGAGTCCAAATGTCACATCCATAAGGATCTAAAATGTGCCAAGTTTTACAAACCCCCCAATCAACCCAAGTCGACGCCTAATGCTGCCAACCTAATGCTAACAGCCGGAACTCACCTCTACCCAAGAAATGCAGTAAAAGCGCCTGAGCCAGCATCATCTGCCCGGCTCTGAGAGTGCAACCCCAGCCACAGTCCGTGGTGATGCTCGATGCTGGCAGCACAGCGAACTCGTCCCTATAAGTGAGCCAGATCCGGGAAGCAAAATCCCTTCGAAATCCATCCACGTTGCCCGTGACAGCATCCTCGTCGAGGTCGTCTGTGCTGCAGCTATCCGTGGGACTGTCTTCATCTGTGAAAAAGTAGCAGCAAACACACCATCACACTTCGCGAAGTCAGAATGTATAAAATGTATTAATCATTGTTAATATAATAATAATAATATGTATGTGTTGGTAACATTTTCTATTACCATCTGCTTTGAAGTGATAACATTTCCCCAGTACGAAGACTGCAGAATTGCGACTGAAAGAAGTCTTTGTTTTCAGAGCCCAACCTGTAAAAAAAAACAACGAAGAAGAGAACATATTGAACAAGTATGACGTAATGCAAGGAATGAGACACTTTTGTGATGCGCTGTTATAGGAAAATAACCAACAATGTTTTGGTGCATGTCTTTTGCTCCTCTTTTACCTCAGCAACATGCAAATAATTGCTGTTTTTACTAATTGAAGGACAATACATCAAACTTAAAAAAAAAAATCTATTGACAGTTACATTAAACAATGGAACAAATTGGCTCCTTTTATCCCGATGTTTCGACTCTCTGGAAGTTACACAGGGTGTTTAAGTAAAACCGGGATTTGTGATTATTTATTTTTCTCATGAATGAAGGCGTAAAACTGATTGACATTTCGAGAATACTTCAAATACATCACGGTGATCACTCTTAGCTGCAGAAAGATATTTGTATGGTGCAAACATTTTTAAGAAGGCCATATGTGAGTGAATAACGATCCGGTGAACATTCAGCGAGTGGAACACATGATCTTTGAAAAATCGAAGGAAAACTTGTCACCAACTTGCAGAAGAGACGTGTGACGTGTACACACAATCATTCACCAACACCACTTGCACATTACAGGAACTCGGTTGGAAGTTTTTGCCACACACCCCTGTACAGTCCTGACCTCGGTCCAAGTCATTTCCACATGTTTGGGCCATTAAAAGAGTTCCTGGGAGGCCAGCGTTTCAGATGGAAAGCAGTCAGTCTGATCATGGCTCAAAACTTTCTACCTTCATGGTATCCAAGCACTAATGAAATATCTGTCAAATTGTAATGGCTAGACAATTAGATCTTGAGCATTTATGTGAATACTTCTTTTACACATACTGTACGTACTACCTTCCTAAACTTTGTTTTAGAGCAAGTACACAAATTCATTGCAACAGTATTTGTATTTATTTCAGCAGGATAATGCGCCCCTACCAGGCGCATTTAAAAAATACAAACAAACAGAAAAAAACATCTTCACAAGTGGTTTAACAAACATGACAGAGTTCAAGGTGTTAACCTGGCCTCTAAATTCTCCAGATCTCAACCTGAACCTGAGACCTCTGGACAAATAAGTCTGATCCATGAAAACTCTCAATTTACAGGACTTAAAAGATCTACTGTTTAAGACTTGGTACGGGATACCATGGCACACTTTTAGAGGTGATGTGGAGTCCAGGACTTGGGGGAAGTCAGTGAGGTTTTGGTAACACGAAGGGAACTACACAACATTAGACAGGTGGTTTTAATGTTATGGCTGATCGGCGTAGAAGCCTGTTATTTATCTTAAGTTAATGTCAGAGCTGCTGTTACAGAATTTCTTTTCTAATCAGTCAGAACGCTATCATAATGTGTAACTGATCTTATTTTTATGTGTTATTAATTATGGGTTAAGTATGCATTGAATCAAGTTACTCTTGTTTAGAAACATACAGGTGAGTTCATAAAGTTAAAAGACAGTGACTGTATAAGGTGACAATAATTCACACTTCTATAATAGCTTGATTTGGGACACAGGCTGTACCTGGGGTCGAGTTACTTACTGTATTTGACATTGTTCCATGCCGACATGAACTTAGACTTTATTTTCTCCACCTCGTCGTTCCCTTTAATCTCCATTTCTTCACACACAAATCGGGACCCATCACCACCCACACGGCCAAATGCCTATGAGAGTGAAAGAGATAGAGAGTGGGAGTGTGCAAGAGAGAGAGAGAGAGAGAGAGAGAGAGAGAGAGAGAGTGAATGAATGCATAAATTGAAGAAATCTCTAAACTATACTGTAAATCCTTGTTGATTTTATCGCTCTTTATGGAAGAGCATAAACAGAAGTATTTGATTATCTGCAAACAAAATTTGGAACAATACTCAAAGAAAGGTGAAAGTTTCTTAACGGCAGAGTATGGACCAAGGCCAGGGATTCAAACATTATCAGGAAAAAGCTTCAACAATCAACAGTGCCCATTACAGTGAGATGCTTATTGAAGAGCTGAAGTCTAAACTTTAATTTATTAAACGCAGAGGACTGCCATCCAAGGGCGCTGTGATCTTGCATGACGATGCACGTCTGCAAACTTCAGCCCACACTGTGGACACGCTGCAAAACAATATATATATGTATTTGACTTTTCTAAAAGTTAATTAAATAAACTCAACAGCCAAATGTACATAGTTCTTGACTAATTTAGTTTCATTTCGCTAATAGTTTCATTTATAAGGGTAAATTACTATGGTACACTCTGTGCTGCTGTTTCAGGTAAATCAGGTTAATAAAGCCATCTATCTATCTATCTATCTATCTACACTGTAAATCCTAATGCTCAAAGTAATTAAACATATTGAGTACTGTTAACTTAAACAATTAGTTACAATAAAAAGACCTTAATGAGTGTTTAGAACTTTTTGGTATTTATGAGTTTGTAGAAATGATACTTTTCAAGTTAGCTGAACAAATTTGATATTTTAAGCCACAGTAACTGTTTCCTTAAGTTCCACCAACTTAAAATCTTTCAGCCTAGCGATTATGTATCTGACGTCATCAATGCACAAGTAAACTGTCCACATTGAATTGTTTTGATCAAGATAGTGGATTGGTCTGTCTTCACATGATGCTGTATGTATAATCTTTACAAATCTGGGCACCCTAAAGTACCAGAGCACCTGGTGGCTCAGTGGCACGTCTTTCGTCTGCCATGTGAAAGGGCCGGGTTCGATTCCCAGCCACTGGATGCAGTGCCTGTCCCAAACCCGGATAAAAATGGAAGGGTTGTGTTCAGAACGGCATGTGACGACCCATTGCCAGTAGCAGGCGAAAGACCAACAACAAATTATTTCATTTGCAACAACTAAAAAAAATTCTAGTATGAGTGAGGCTACTCAATATCAATGAGTACAACAAAATCAAAAACTGATAGTTCTGTTTACTTAAAATTGGAAACATTGTTACTTAAAAAATGTATGTAACTGATTACCTCACATTTTTTTAGTTTTGCCAACTTATTCGGGTTTACAGTTTATCTATCTATCTGCCTGCCTGGTTGTCTATCTATCTATCTATCTATCTATCTATCTATCTATCTATAGGTCTGTCTATTTGACTGCCTGCCTGTCTATCTATCTCTGTATCTATCCATCTATCTACATGTCTATCTATCTATCTATCTATCTATCTATCTATCTATATACCTATCCATTTATCTATGTGTCTGTCAACCTATCAATCTATGTTTCTGGCTGCCTGCCTATCTGTCTATCTAGCTATTTGTCTGTCTATCTGATTGCCTGTCTGTATCTATCTATCTATCTATCTATCTATATATGTGTGTGTCTCTAACAGTCTCAGGTAGATGCAGTTGTGCATAAAGCTGCCTTTAAGCCTGAATAATTAACACAGAATATCTAAAAAGAAATTAAAATCTATCCACACACAAAAGAGACCAAAAATGAGACATAATTAACAAGGACTGGTTTAACAAAAATATTTTTTTTTAATTTATTGTTTAGTAATTTATGCTTTGTTTGCTAGCTAGTTTAGCCCCTAAGCTAACTCTTAAAACACTCTCCGAAAATCACTACATCAGCACCGGAATGCTAAATATGTAAATTATAAACAGCTTTTCTTATAATGTAGTTATTATGCACTGAATATAAACAACTGTACCTGTTCACATGCTTTAAGAGGTTTATCTGTTCATATCTCCTGCATGTCACTTTTGTTTACATTTTGAGGAAACGACCTCGGCGTTCTGTGAAATCTCGCGAGACTTTGAGTTCGACGCGCTTCACGTTGACGCCACAAGGGGGCACGTTTGAGTCACGTATATTTGCATGGATTTTTCTTTGGTAATAAAGTGAACTTTAAAGATTCATGAGAAAAAAAGAACGATAAGAAAAGAAAAATAAACACATAATACAGAAAGTAAAAGGATATAGTAATAGTAATGTAATATAATAGTAATATAATGTACTATGGTATATTTTTAATTAAAAAAAAAATATGCCCAGAGACGGAACTATTGTACTATAAATGTACACATTCCCTGATTTTAGACATACATTTAAATGCAGGTTATATGATGATGTAGTGCTTAGCACTGTGGCCTTGCACCTCCAGGGTCCAGGGTTCGATTCCTGCATTTCCTCGCACAGTCCAAAAACATGCAGATTAAGCTAATTGGTGATTAGACTGCGATGGACTGGCATCCTGTCCAGTGCCCATTGGCTCCAAGCTTCATGCGACCTTATACAGGATAAAATTACATTTTAATTGTTTTGGGAAATGTATGAAATGTGGAAAATAAATTATAAAATGTTTTGAATATGAATATGGTCTATTCTGAGGTTTATACCAAGCATAACACACACATTTATTTGTGAGTAGATTGCATACACACTACAACTAAACTGCTGGGTGTGAGGTGGGAATACACCCTAGGTGGGGCAGCAGTCCCATTCTATAGAACCAACACAGAGGGATGGTTGATCTTAAAAAATCTTTCTACTGTCATGTTTTTATGATGTGGGAAGTTTGAGAACTGGGAGGGGACCCACAAAGACATGCAGGGGAAATGCACAGAATGTTCGCAGGTAGAGCTAAGGAATGAACCCGGGATCCTGAAATTACGAGGTGGTATTGCTTATTCTTTAAATAGTTTGTTGCTTTCTTATTTAACATTGATTAAAAAGGAAAAGACCAATTAAGCACTTGAAGGCTAAAACTGGCCTATCAAGGAGCCCAGATTTAAAAAAAATACAGTATATATTATTTTCAAGAGGCAAATGTGATCCAACCTTGGGATGGATGTGTGTCCTTGCTTACCTGGGCAAAATTCTTATATTTATAGACAGGACTCCATGATTGCAAGTCAGCGAGTCTGTAACTTAATCTGAACACTCACTGGACAATTATCCAAAAGTTGACAGCAAAGTAGATGAATTAAGTACAGTATCTCACTACAATAGGATTCAGTGTGTAGTTCCCTGCCAAAGCTATTATACATATATGATTAGAGATAGCACTGGGAATCACCAGGGACCATGTGATACAATATTATCAGATATCCAGCTGCCAATTTGTATTTGCATTTCAGTTAGTTTCATGAGTTAATATTACATTTTTGTTACAATAAATAAAAAACTTGGAAAATAATTACTCTTACCACACAGGATGCTGCAACAGAAACGAATGACAATAAATAACCAGATTGATTTCTTCTTTAGAGGTATATCAATAAAATATATATTTTTAAAAAGGCACATGATTGCATTCAATCGCCTTTTGCTTTGATTACAGTGCACAGTGTGTTGGGCAGTTCGTGTGTAAAAATGATTCCTCATGCTTCCGGAACCACTCCTTCACGATTTGATTCCAGTACATTCAGGTCATCAGGTGACTTCATTCTATTGCCATATGATGTTTCTTAATCTAGACCTGACCAACTGAAACAACTCCAGATCATAACACTGCCACCAGAGGCTTGTCCACTGGACACTATGCATGATGGATGCATCTCTTCATGTGCTTGCCTTCTTACTGTACCTTGATACAGCCATGTCTTTGGAACAGGGTCTATCTGTACACATGACCTTTTTGCATTGCTCCAATGTTACATCTTATCCTCTGTAGCAAATTGAAACCTTTTTTTTCTGCTTAGTCTTACTAACAATTGCTTTTCATAGGTTCACACAGCTGTTTAGTCCCAATCCTGTAAATTCTTTTCACACTGTGCGCATATGAAAATGCTTTTACTTTCACTATTAAACATCGCTATAGGTTATACTGTTGATTTTTTTAACATGTAACCTCTCCAAGTGTTTAATTGATCTCCATTCATGATTTTCTCTCTCACATTTATTTATCAAGTTTATGGTTCAGCACTATCCTTTCAGGTTTTCATAATGTGTTGTAGGGTTTTTAACCCAGTTGCAGTAATTTCAAATCTGCAGCTCAATAATTTGACCCTTTGACCCTGACTTTTTTTTTTTGGCCAGGCAGTGTACTGTATATTGCATATGATGATGACACTGTTCATTTAAATATTATTACTATTTCTTTCTTACTTTTTGATTAAATTTCCATTTAAGCATTTGGCATTTTGGATTTGCTTTAAAGTGTCTCTCACTGGATAGTAGAGATGGGGGGAAAAAAACGATCCGGTGATGTGTAGCAATTAATTTATCACCATGCTGGATCCAAAATGTATTTTTTTAAAAAGTTTTTTATTTTTTATTTGTGTATTTTTGTATTTGAAGTGGTGAAATGGTACAGTTACTCTACATATAATCCTAAAGGTGGCACTATAAACTACTCATGCACTGGCAGGCAGCACTTCGTCCTGTGTGGTAGAAGCAAATAGGGTCAAAGAACTGCAATTGCAGAATCGCAATACAAATCTAATCTTGATACAAAATTATCACGGTTATCATGATAGTTCCTGGTAATTCCCATGCCTATTGGATAGATCCTTACAATGGGTTACTAGGTTACTACCTGTAAGTACCATCAGTCACACACTACAGGCAATTTGAGAACACAGATTTGCCTAATCTGCATGTACAGTTTTTGGACAGTGGGAGGAAACCCGAGTACCCGGAGGAAACCCACCAAGCACAGGGAGAACATGCAAACTCCATGCATTTGATTTCAGACTGGAAATCTAAACCCTCGACCCTGGAGGTGCAAGGTGACAGTGCTAACCACTAAGCCACCGTGCCAGACCTGTGTGTTTCCCTCGGATGCACTTCACACATCATAGAGCTCTATTAGTTTCCGGTTCCATTGTTACTGTATGGAGACAGGATGTGAGTCAGGCACTAGTGCACGCGCATCTGCTAACGCTCTGTTCCCACAAAACAAACACACACACACACACACACACACAATTTATATAAGTGTAGCAGAAACTAATCACTACGTTCTGGTCTATTTTAGTTTGGTCCTAGTTATAATTACGTTTGTTAGACTGAATTTATGACAGTATTTTCTTCCAGTTTCTCCAGTTACCGTACTGAGCCGTGGTGCCCCGTCAGAACCCCAAATCTACTCTCGTTTTCACGTCTTAAACATATTAGGACGAGTTTGAACACTTATTTGAAGTGTTTAACAATCACGTTTCAGTGTTTAACAATCTATGTAAGAAAGACAGACTGCGGTTGGAGCTGTAGGTGAGGTTTGTGTTTTGGGACTGCGCATCTTGTCGATGCTTTACGGTACTGTTCCTTTATCCGTTTCTCCCGTTTTATCCCCTGAGCTCTTCGGGAATCCGAGCACAAGCAGTCGGTTAGCGGCCACAGCCATGGCTGAGCGCCGCGCCTTCGCTCAGAAAATAAGCAGGTAAGACTCTTTTAGTCATTTTCCCATTTTGTATAACGCTCCGTTTTTGTTTTATATCGTGTCCGTATTGCTCGGCTTGCCTCCCTTGGACGTTAAAAGCCGTTAAAATAAAGGCCTACAGTGTGCGCGTGTATGTGTGTATGACGGGTAACGTTAGCTAGCGTTAGCGCTAGCGCTGTTGTTGTAGCCCTGCAGTCAGAGATGCCCCAGTGACCCACCCAAACCGCACGAAATGATGGCTTTGTGCCCTCGTCGATGGTTTTTTTTTTTTTTTTTTTTTTACCCCCCCCAGTAAAGCCAGGTTTAGTCTAAACGAACACATTACTCATTTAGGTTGAGAGAACGCCATTCTGTGGTCCTGGATTCCTGCAAAAATGAAGATTGGAGACATACAGTAGTGATTTCCCCCCCTAACACACACACAAGCCCAGAGCATAATTAGGTACTGTGCATGTCTAGTGAGCTACTACACTATGCATCCTAGTTTCATGATACTGCTTCCTGAGTCCTAGGTCCTAGATTTAATTCTTTTTTTACTTTATTGCTTTTATTGTTAATTGCAAAGTATTTATTTGACAGAGAAATCTTTACTGACTCTGGCGTAGTGGTCATCCCCGTGGCATCGCACCGAATCAAGGGATTCCCGCCTCAGGTCTGTGTACATGGAGTTTGCATGTTCTCCTCGTGTGCTCAGTGGGTTTCCTCCGGGTACTCCGGTTTCCTCCTACAGCACAAAGGCATGCAGATTAGGTTAATGGGCGTTCCCAAAATTGCACGTAGTGTGCGTGCGAGTGTTCCCTGTGATGGATCAGCACTTTGTCTAGGGTGTTCTTTGCCTCGTGCCTAGGTGCCCTGAGTGAGGCTACGAAACCCTGTACAGGATAAGCGGTTTAGTGAGGGAGTGAGTGAGTGAGGGTGTTTTACATTCGCATTGTAATGATAATATTTATATTCATATTTCAGAAAAAAATGTGAAGAACAAAGCTCTTGCATGCCTTCCTACTTTATCAACTATGGCTGTGTAGGTTAGAGGATGAGATATTGGCGCGTACTACATGCACATGGAGATTTCAGAGAAGTCAGACGCCACTGATGATGTCATGTCTAAACAGCGACCTGCTTCCGTTCTCGGGTTCCATGTCTGGTTCAATCCATGCCCGAGTTTGCCGTATCGTACTTGAGACTACCTCTTCAAGTGGACTTTGGTATGCCAGAGCGCAGAACGATTGTGTTGTCAATAATCAAAATGGACCAAATGTTTCCAAAACTAAAACTATACCGGGCCGCAGTGTGAAAACGCCCTGAGCGAGTCCTTACCGACAGCTTGGAATACGATTTCTATCCAGGTAACATTGCTTTATAAAACAAATTCCTCAAAGAGTAAAACAGCACCACTGTGCTTGCGTTTCATTGAACATGATGATATTGCTGTACAATATCAGTGTTTTATTTTAAAATTTGTGAACAATATACACTTCCGCTCAGACGTTTGGAATTACTTACAAATTTCTTTGTTTTTTTTTTTAGTGATTTATTTTCTACATTCTAGAACAATACTGGGGATTTCAAAACTATGAAATAACACACATGGAATTAGGTAATTATGTAACAACAACAGTCCGTTGTTATTTTAAGATACAGAGGCCAGCCCTTCTGGAATAGGTTTTGCAAGAACCGTATTGTCAAGTGCTTTTGTAAAACCCATCAAGCACCATGATGAAACTGGGTCTCATGAAGAGCGTCCCAGGAAAGTAAGACCAAAACCTACCTCTTCTGCAGAGGAGAAGTTTATTTAGAGTTAACAGCCTCAAAAATCACCAATTAACAAACAGCACCTCAGATTAGAGGTGTTATGAAGGCTTTACAGATCATGAGTAGCAGATACATCTTAACATGAACTGTTCAAAGGATATTATTGCATATTTCGGACGCCTTCAACATTGTTATACAATGCAGAAAACTCAGGATGACCATGGAGTTAGTAAATGATCCCGAACTTTTGAGCGGTAGTGTAATTGTGCAGCAATAATATCATGGGGTTATCACATTTTACTTGCGCTGTGTTTCCAAACCGCAGCAACTCAGTAACACTTTTTTAAAAATAAAGTTTTACTTTTTGATTATCAACCTCAGTCGTCACAGCTGACCTTCAATATCCAGTAAAAATCCAGCTTTTTGAGATCCAGCTGTTTCAGCATCTTGTCTTGTTTCTTAATCGTTCTTGTTGTAAGAGGAGGATTACCTGAACTGCAACGTGATCTAAGTATTTAACAAGGAATTGTTGTTGGTACTTCATTATGTAGACAGATATGTTGCATAACACACAGTTCCGACCTCGTTCCAAGCCATTTCTGCATGAATCGTTCCAGAAGTGAAACAGGCAGGCTGATCATGCAAATGCTGCACTGAGAAAACTTTCTAGTTTGATGGTATTCAAGCACTAGTGAAACATTGGGATATGTGCATTAGCGTAGGAGGGGTTTATGTAGAGAAATGAAGCAGTTTTTACTATCATAACTGTCTTCTGTTATTCTGCACATCCTGGTTTGACTTTAACGCCCCTCCTACTTTTGTAAAATTGTTTGGAACATATGCTTATAGATATTTCAAATCTGATGTTTCTTATAGTTTGGGGGGAAAAATGTGTTACCATACCAGTAGGATGCCATTGGCTGGTTTCAGACGATGCTTGAAGTTTTGATTATATTATGACAGGATCCAGAGATGCCTTAAGCTTTAGCAATGGTGTTGAAGTCTATGGTTAAGGCATTTTGATGAATTTTATTTTCGTATGTTGGCCCACACTGATACAGGGACTTTTCCCTGATATTTGAAAATATTTTTTAATGTTAGTCTTGGCCAGTTCTCACTCTCAAGTCAGGTTTCCTAATTGTATGGCCTGTACTAGTGGACAAGGGTAAAGCCTCTCGCATGCTTTTTCTGAGACATGTGAAGCCAGCCACATCTTTGTGTAATACACTCAGAGGAAAGTGTTAGCCATCCTCTTCTGCATGCAAGAGCTCCCGGAAGTATATGACTAGTTAGTGTCACTGTGATTGAGAATGGAGAAAATTAGACAGTTTGGGGCAATAAGCCAGTCCCACACAGAGAAGTTGTCCATGGGTGACCGTGACATCGCCAGGATTCACGGTTTCTGGATGATGCAGGGACTCTCAGATGTCTTGGTCTAAAAACTCTGGACTGATCTTGTTTGTGGGAAGAGCTCAAAATCCCAGGGCTTGATGGATGGGTGGATAGATGGGTAGCTTTATCCCCGTGCTTGGTGGGTTTCTCCTTGGTGCTCTGGTTTCCTCCAGAGACATGCGGGTTAGGCTAAATTGCGGTTTTCCAAATTGCCTGTAGTGAGTGAGTGTGATTGTGATGGACATAGATTTTGTTGCACATCAGCTCTGCACATGCCTGTTGGAATACTTGCATTAATATAAAATCCTAATAGAAAATGAATAAACACACTTTGGCCATTCAGATTTAAGGATTTGAGAATTGAACTGTGCTGTGATTGTAATGGGACTTGAACAATGCTATGAAAGCTCAGGCTGGATATTTTTACATCGTCTCCATGTATAATAAGAGTTGCTTGTGTGAAGGGGCAGATGCTTCACCTGCTTTAAGGGCGGCCCAACTTCATGATGTCTGTAATATTTTAGGGTGAAATATGACCGTTTAAAGCGGAAACATATGGCTTCATGGTATGTAGTTTCATGGCTGAGTCTGAAGCTGGCTTAGGTGTAGAGATGGTGGTGTGATTATTGCTAAAACGCTCTTTCTCCAGGGATCAGATTTTTTGCAGCCTGTTTTTGTGCTTTAAGCGTTGTAATTTTTTTCTGCCAAGTTGTCAGTATTAACAAACTTCTTATAATATAAATGGTGATTCTTATGACTCTCTTACGACACTCCACATCATTAAGTGCAAATCTAAACTCATTCTGTTCAAGTCGTTCATTCATGAAGAGTAGAGAAACATTCCTGGGTCTTTTCCAATCTTTAACTGTCCAGTGTTTGTCAGCCTGTTGCGCACTGTTCTTGGCTGACAGGATTGCAGTTGTGTGGTCATCTCCTACCGTAGCTCTTCTCCTGTTGGACATGTTGTGTATTGCGCACCACCAATGCAAAGAATGGTTGTTTGAGATATCATTACATTCCTGTCAACTTAAACCAGCCTGGCCATTCTTCTCTGAACTCTCTCCACTAGGCTTTCCTCTATAATCATTATAAGGAGAAGTTGCATGTCCATAGAGTTGGCTTTCAAGAAGGTGAATGTTTAGGTGCAACTGTTTTGACTGCTCTTGCTCGTGGTATCTCTAATTAGTAGAGAGAGAGAAAAATTGATGCAGTTATAAATCATGATTCTTTTGTGTGCTGATTCATGTATCGCCCAAAATAAATGATTTATTGCGTTTATGATATAGATGAACCGGTCGATTATCCACTGAACATGACTGGCTGGTTTTCAGTTTGATCAGCCATTGAATGCTCACTCTGGATATAAAACAGATTCTGTTTTTTTGTGCACAAATTTCTGAGCGGTGCAACAAAAACGCATTTTTATAGCGTTTCATTATTTAAAGTTTCACACATAAAAAGCCTCCAATTGGCATTTTTTCTCCAAATAACAAATTAGGCTCGATACCCACTCATGGTCTATTACACCAGTCTCAAAACATCACACATGCTAACTAGTCTCAAACACGTGCGTTAGAAGCCTCCTGTACCCATCTTCAATCCTACAGGTGGTACACTTTAAACTATTTACACATTAGCATCCTGTGGGGTAGGAGAGAATTATTTGTGAAGTTTGTTTAGAAATAAAAATTTTTAGCGAATGACAGAGATGCGTGCTGCTCAGTAAAAAAATATTTTTTTTGTTTAAGTTAAATGTTTTTTTCGTGTTTTGTCCCCTCCCCCCTCCTTCTATATCCTCTATATCCTACATCACATAGTCGTTATGGTTATTGCATTGCTGCACTATGATTGCACTTTATTACATGCTGGGAGATGTTGCCAAATGATATCTCGTTGTTATTTATACTTGTTATTTTTAACAATGACCATAAAATTGAATTGAAATGTTAAACTCTTGTATTTGCAGTTAATTTGTATTGTTTAAATGAATTATACGCTTGGTTTTTAAGTGAGAAGCCGATGTTATATGAAACGGGATACATGTAATTACTCGTGTTCAATTCAGCTGTTGAGTTAATCTAAGGTATAAAACTTACATGTTATGACTTTTTTTTTTTTTAAACCTAAGCTTTTAAAATTTGTTAAAAAACAAAAGCATAGTATTGAGACAGGGTATTTATGTAGTTATGATATTTACAGAAACTCAATATTAATCGGATTGCACCTAGGTATCGTTTTAATATTGTATCTGTGGTTACTAGTGAGTTCCATTGCTACTAGTTAGTGTTAGTTTTGGCGGCAGAGCTTTGTGTACATGGGTGGAAATCTTAGATTTAACATAAAAAAAATAAACGAAAAAAAAAATATATATATAATATCTACCCAACTATTAGAGCCCCTCCCCCACAAGTAATGTAACCTGATTCACATTTAAACCAGACTCTTTAAGGAGAGGCATGGAGTAATCTCTGCTGTCTAGATGAATAGTCTTGCCATCTGCCTAAAATTACCCAACTATTATAATACTCCTAGATTTGATAAGACCGTTCCCAGGCTTTTGTTCTATTACGGGATCCTCTCTGGTTGTTTTCTCAGGTCTGCGATAAGACGATTAAATCAGTTTGGGTTGATGTTGCGACGTCAGTTTTTTTTTCCCCCCCCCAGTTTGTTCTTAGCCTGTAAAATAGTCTTGATTTCCATGTGACCAAATTTTCATAACAGATAATAGAATCAACTTTTCCTTTTCAGAGTGTTTCTTAAATTTTGGACATGTATTTATTCAATTATTTTTGTTTTTCTTTGCTACAGACATAGAAAATAATATCTTGACAAAAATGCTAAACCACCGTCTTTTGCGCTGTGGGGAAAACTTTAAACTGCTCATTTGTTTTGTGGTCTGTGCCGAGTAAAGCATAGACACGGGCATTTCTATTAAGTACACCCTAGTCTGTGTTTGCTCCAGTCAAAGCATTTCTACTGTTGGATTTCACAAATGATGGTAACGCTGATTCACACTATGGAAAGCAAGATCTTATCCTCATGTTGTGTTTCTGCTTGAGCTGTCTTTATAATCGGGTGCACAGTTTGTACGGAAACTGTCTCAGCAGTTAGGCCACGACACACAAATTGAGTCTGCGTAAACACCAGACTCTTTAGCTAATTTTCTCAGGTTTGTGAAGGAATGTCCAGTCTAAATAAATGCTTGAGCAGAATCAACATGGCGAAAAAAAACCTCCTCGATAACCTCCACTTCTTTGGGGGGGGGGGATAAAGTCCAGTGGCGTAAATCATCTGTTAGTTTGCCTGTGAAATACGGACATCGCATTGGGTCCTAATATTCAGTAAACATCCTAGCAAATAAACATCCAAGGAAATGGAAGTTATGGAAGGTTGGATAGGCCCTCCAAATTGTTAGCAGAGAGAGGTTGTGCGAATATGGTCTAGCTTTAATTAGTGCTTGGTCATTTCAAATGAAAGGATCAGGCAGCATTTCTGATGCTTTGTGCAGCAATTTTGATGGTTAAATGGTGAGGGGAATAAAACTTAGAGTTGAATTCTGTTGCAGGGTTAGGGTTTATGTCATAAGACATCCTGTCCATTTACTCTGTTGAAAATGAAGTGTTCATGGAGTTGTTTAAAAATAGTAACCATGCCATTACAAGTAGCAAATAGTGAAAATAATGTTTAAAATTATGCTTTAAATGTCCTTTGTTTAGAAGAACCTTTGTTTGACCTTTTCTCCTATAGTTAATATTCTTACTTAATTTAGCACCTGGACTTTTTTTTCTCGAATACATGTGCTTCTAGGTGCATGTTCTGTATGTTCATGGGATTATGTCTAGTGTGCCACTTGTTCACACGTTTGTAGTGGTTTATATGTTGAGTTAATTTTATAATAAAAACTAAAATATATATATTTTTTCCAGGCCTACACGCCTTGAGTGTAAGCTGATGTTGATGTGCATCCTGTATCTATCTATCTATCTATCTATCTATCTATCTATTTATTTATTTATTTATTTATTTATTTATTTTTCTAAAAAGAAAACTACTTGGCAAGCTAAAACCACAGCTTACACCCATAAATCACTGATGATGCAATTTTAATAAATATAACACAAAATAAGCATAATAAATAAACCACTTTAAAATAATACAGACATTTTTATATATTAACATTTTGCAGTTTAAAAAAAATCTTGGAATTAAAATTTTTTGAAATCTTTTTCAGGGACTTGGATTAAATATATTTGTTTGTTTGTTCATTAGACAGGCTGTCAATTCAATTCATTACAGAAGTAATCTTTATTATCTCATTTATCTTCTACAGCTTTTTTTTTTTTTTCCCCTCTTCCCCACCCCAGATAAATTTCTTCTTCACACTCCAATCAGCAGTTTTGTACCAACTGTTCCTAAACTCAAAAGAAGACACAATACTTTAGCAAAAAAAAAGACACTTTGCAGAACATGGGGAGATTATTTTCTGCTAAAGCTGTGAACTTTTTATGTATTAAGTAGTCAGTTTTACCATAAGTGTAACTTGTGCAAATTTACCCTTTTTTAAAAACTATGTTTAATAGTGAATTGTTTCAGAATAAATGACCCAACATTATAATGAATGGAATCAACCAAAATCGATTCAGTTACATAATTGATTAAATATTAAGAGTTGTTTCATGGTGCTCATAAAATACATTTGCAGCTTTTTTTGATTGCTGGTCCTGTGTTGCTTTAATAGACGTTTAGATGGCTGCTACAAATTCTACATTTGTTCTACTGATGCAGGTGTTTTGCTGTAAGGATCTACTAATTGTCTGCGATTCTGCCTGAAGGTGTAAGGGTGGAGGGTAGGGGTGTTCAGTTTTCTTGAACAGAGTAAAGACCGGATGAATAGAATAGATGGCCACAGGGGCTCTAGATGTTTTTTTCTTTTTCTTTTTTTCCCCTTTTTTTTCACAGTAGGAATGAACTGATGACCTTTACTTGCATTTATTTGACAGTTTTGTCTGCACAGCTATGACCTTTATTTATGTATGTACAGTATGTATCTACACTATCTGTCCAAAAGTTTGACTATCCAACTTTTGTTGAACATCCCATTCCAAATTTATTATATTTATTTAGTGGGTATTTGTCCTCCTTCATCTGCAATTGCGTTAGAGAGGTCAGACACTGATATTGGATTTGGAGCCCCAGGGTACAAGCAGCCTTCCAGTTCATCCCAAACGTGCTCCGTGAGGTTGTTATGGCTCTGTGCAGAATACTCAAGTTCTTCCAGTCAAACCTTAACAAAACCTGTGCTCAGAGGCATCGTCATGCTGCAACATGTTTGTGCCTCTTGGTTCCTGTAAAGAGAAACGGCACCGCTACAGCATACAAAGACGTGTATACAGTTGTGAGCTTTCAACTTTGTCGTAGCAATTTAGCAAAAGGACAACATACGGATGTAATGTCAGGTGTCTAACTTTGGACCATATAGTGTGTCTAGTCATTAAGCCTACAGTGTGTCAAACTAGCTACATAACCAGTCCAGGCTTGTAGAGACCTCACTCTGTATCATATTGTTAGCCAAGAATAATACTTGATATCTTTTATAAGCATTCACAAGTTCAAAAATGACTTCCTATTATTATTATTATTATTATTATTATTAATAATAATAATAATAATAATAATAATACATCTTCCTGTTGAGTGTGATTTCTAGAATGTAGACATCTTTGTCAGTGCATTGAGAGTAAATCTTTTGTGTTCCCAGGCCTGATTACTGTCACCAAGCCTTCCCTATTGTATGATATTGTAGGTTAGGGCAGGTAGATTTTCGTCAGTGTTCTGGTTTATGGTTTCTGAAGAAGCTTAGATGATGTTCCCAGCACTTTTTTTCACAGATCACAGATTATTTATTTATTCATTCACTAATTCATTCATTTATTTATTTATTTTTGCTCAATGTGCTGGGTCATTGAATGTTTATTGCTTTATGCATTTAATCTATATATATATATATATATATTTATTTTTTCCAGTCATAATTTAAAAAAAAAACTGTTGTTTCTCTATTTAGGACTGTAGCTGCGGAGGTGAGAAAGCAGATTGCTGGTCAGTATGGAGGTTCCCCTCAGCTCCTCAAAAATCTCCATATGGGGGGTAATTCAGCAAACAACTCGGTGAGTGTAGCAGCGATATATAAAGTTCATGTGGTTCTAGGAACAATGGTCTTTTTTTTTTCTTGTCTTAATGTGATAATTTTTGAGCATTTAGTAATTATCAATCATACATTCTTGATGTTCTGCTCTTGTATGTTACCATTATTAACATTTTCCTGTTGGAATATTACTAATAATAATTAAGTGTGTATAGAAGTGAGCAGGTAAAAAGTAATGTGTTTATTAATAATAAAAAAAAAAAAATCGAGTATTCTACCAAACAATTAATCGAGTAATCGCATAAATGTACTTTTGCTTAATTAAACAGCAATGTAAAATATATGAGAGATACAAAGATTAACTGATTTTCTTTTTAGAAAAATAAACTTTAATTTTTTAAAATGCATACAGCATTTTATCAAAAATAAACATTGTCATTATTCACAATACAAGGAATAGCTTATACCCCTATCTCACCTATGCGGTTTGACTCGCAGTGAGATGCGGTGTTGGGCACCGTGAGCCGCCGCGACTGTCCGCTGACGTTCCGCAAAGTTCTGCAAGGTCCGCCAAAAAAATTAAACATGTTTTTAAGTCGGCTTAAACATACTTAATTTTCGCGCAGAATGATGGAAACGTAATCACAGCACCAAAACTTGAGGTGAATCATGAAGAACCGTACTTCCGGCCACCGCGTGGGGGGGAAAGAAGGCATTTCAAATGACTTTAAGGATCAAAAAAACAAAGGCACACATTTAAAAAAATAATTATACAAAAACACCAAGTTGTGCAACTAAACTTTCTGAACTAAAATTTTCAAAATCTACATCTCAGCACAACATAAGCCTTTACTGACAATTTCTGTCGTTTTCTCTTGCTGCTTTCTTCTTCTCTTGGCCTCGCTGATAATTGTATTGCTCCCTTCTGCGCCATCAAATCAATACACAGCTAACTGTTTGCGTCTCCTTCCGCTTTGTGGGTGACGTAAGCGCTTCTTCTTCGTTGGTGTTTACTGGCGGCTTGCACTCGGGAAGCAATACAATAAAAAACATACAATAAAAAACTCTCAGCTGATCATAAATATGTCAACATAAATATCAACTGGATAACTTTATTTAATTAAAAATATACACGAGTTTTGAAATTACTTGTAACATAGACTTAAATGATCATATAGACATCAAGTCCTCATTTCTTTTTCTAGGTGCCATTGACCGAGGCGGTCGAGCCTGTGGACTTTGAGGACTATTTGATCACCCATCCACCCATCATTGAGTCAGGACCTCTGAGAGACCTCATCGAGTTTCCTCCAGATGACATTGAAGTCATTTACACACCCAGAGAGTGCCGGACGCTGGGCCAGGCAGTGCCAGAGGAGGGGTGCGTGTGTTTGTGTCCAGTGTCCTGCAGTTGTGATTTAAGTATTTGCAGATGTGTCTGTGATTGACTCTGAGATGTAGATGCAGTGCTTTGCATAAGTTTTCACCCCCTTTAACTTTTTGCAAATTTTAAGTGTTACTTCATTTATTGATTTTATATAAAATATATCTTGGTGTTAATAAATTAAAAAGGTTAAATTACCATCACTACTGATACTATTACTACCACTACCAATATTACTAATACTACATAACAAATACTGTTACCACTACCGGTACTATCACTGCCAGCACCAATACTATTACTCCTAATAGTAGTGCTACCAACTAAGCCACCGTCCCGCCACTAGTATCATCAATGTTCTTAATCATGCCACCAGTAGTAACTAAATAAAGCTTTACAGTGGTACCATGGCATTTAATTTGTTCTGGTGCCGTGTTCTTAAGGCAAAAATTAGTATTTCCCATAGGAAATAATGTAATAGACAATCTGTCTGTTTAAGCTACCCAAGAATATTACCAATTTTCAACACCAATGTTTTTGCCAAGAAAAAAATCTAAACATTTATAAAAAAAGAAATGTGGTGGCTCAGAGGGCTAAGGCACTGAGTTACTGATCGGAAGATCGGCGGTTCGATTCCCAGCTCAGCCAGGTTGCCATTGTTGGGCCCTTGAGTAAGGCCCTTAACCCTAATTGCTCCAGGGGTGCTTTACCATGGCTGACCCTGAGCTCTGACCCCAGTTATTCTGGGATATGCGAAGAAGGAATTTCACTGTGCTGTAATGTATATGTGACAAAATAAAGGCTTTACTTTACTTAATGCATATTAACATTAATTCTATAGCACGTTCCATGTGCCTGGTAGCTGAGACTGCTGAGAGAGTATGCACAAAGAGTAAAATAAAAGACACAGTAGAAGATAAAGATGTATACTGTATACTTCATATAGAAAACATTGCAAGATTTTGAGTGTGGGGGAATTGTAACATAAAAATGTAATTTTTAAAGAGAGAAATTAAATGTGCTTTAAATAACATCCCGAAGTGGTTTTAATTGATTTCTACAACGAACAGCTAATTTTACCACACTATCTTATGGAAACTATAAGACGTGAGGCATTCTTGCAGAGGTGAGGGCTTTATTCAGAACTTTGTCATGTTTGTATATGCTGTTATTCAGTAGCTTGATAATAAGTTGACACATGAGTCCTTTAGCAAAGAGCTCTTTTCATTCACCGTTTTTCTCGTGAGGCCTGTTATTATTTTTTTTGTTTGCTTCCCACGCTGTGTGCTCACTCTGGTGTTTATCACAATGCCTGCTTGTTATCCTTAAGGGTGAAAGGGAACTTCTGTGTCCTTCCTGATCCTTACATATTCATTTATGAACACCTTTCCTCCCTGCTTCTCTTTCACTGTCAATAACTCGGTCATGACAGCTCGGCTTGTTTTGTCCTTATTTTCATTTCATCTTCTTTTCATCTACTCTTCAGTTAACGAGTCGTTTAGAATACAAACATCTTTTGGCAACGGAACTTTATTTCCTTAATGTGACACATCCTGTTTTAAGACAAGGATTGCCTTCAGGGTTTGGTTCAGTAAAGATGTATGAGCTTTTATGACTGTACTGAATGGCCTCGTTCCATGATGAAATTTGCCTTGCTATTAATAGAGTGAGTTCCTCACAGCTGTTTTCATAACCGTGGTTAATGTATTTAATGTTGATCCCCAAGTGACGTCTTTTATTTGATCACTTTTCAGAGACAATGATGCACATGTCCGGGACTGTATCAGATCCTATACCGAGGATTGGGCCATCGTCAACCGCAAGTAAGACACTCGGATTTCTTTACACTCTCTTTACAAGCTCAGCGAGGTTAGGAGATTCCGCTTAGCAAGTGAAAAGTACATTCTGTACAAGAGACATGTGTTCAGTATAGGCACTATGTTAACAGTATACTGTATACTTCATATAGAAAACATTGCAAGATTTTCCTCTCTCACTTTTTGACTCAATATTTTGGTACGTTTGGAACCTTTGCTAGGTTTAATGAGGAAGTGGGACAATCTGATGAAGACTTGTAAGGACTAGTCATGTGATCATATCTGCAAACCTGCAGAGTGGAAATACAAGAAAGAGAGAACGCAAACAAAACCTGTCTACTTGCAGTACACAACACATAAGAAAGTAATAATAAACACATAAGTCCACGTATATGAACACGAGCTGGGACCTTATCCACAATAACGCTTTACACTTTACACTTCTGAACAACTTATTCACTTTCTTTGTCTGGTGTTACAGTATGTCCAAGTTGCATAATGTAACCCAAGCTACTTTAAATTACTTGCCAAACACCAAACAGTTGTGAATAAATGTGTATAATGATTATACTATAATAAAAAAATAAATGCATTGTAAGAATAATTACAGGATACTAATGATTAATTATACTGGCCTCAATCCAGTGTAATTTCACATATAGTGTTCTCAGCATTCATACTTGTATGCCACATGTTTCTTGTACAGCTCCTCTTTTTTTACTTAAAAAAAAAAAAAAAGGTTTTTACTAGGCGTACTGGAAAAGCAGCACTGTACAAGATACGTTTGCATTTTGTGGTAACTACTGCATTATTACTTTTTTTTTTTTTTTTTTTTTAAAGTTTAACATGAAGGTAATGGAATGACTGTTTGCTGTTATGATGCAAGTGATTACAGGAACAAACTGGTTTTGTTTTGTTCATAATGGAGGAAAGGTCCCACGTATCAGTCCGCACTAGCGTTTAACATTAGTTAAGTGTAATGAATTAAATTATATTATATTTCAACATTTACTTTTACTTAGACATAAGTAATAGACATTAGACATAGACATTTTCTAAATGCCTTTTCCTTTCAAAAGTAGGAAATAATCATTTACTATTTGAGAGCTAATCATTTGATCTTAAATGAATAAAATTTCAAATAAAGTATTTTGTTTTTATTATCACAAACATGCCATGGCAGATCAGAATCAATTATGAATTTGTGGTTTATGTCTAACGCATGTTATTAACTGGTGGCTCAGGTACCACAAGCTGGGTACAGGCTTTAACCCCAACACTCTGGACAAGCAGAAGGAGAGGCAGAGAGGTTTACCCAAGCAGGTGTTTGAGTCAGATGAGCTGCCAGACCCCAGCAGCTATCAGGATGATCAGGTGAATGCACACACAAAGAACTGTAGTTTCCATTTAGCATATAGTCTTATGCTCTTAACATAAAAAATGTGAATAGAGAATAAGAAAGAGAAAAATCGCTTGAACAATTGATCATTCGTGTGTGTAATTGACAGGATGATCTAAAGCGCAGGTCCATGTCCATTGATGACACTCCCCGGGGTAGTTGGGCTTGCAGTATATTTGACCTGAAGAACTCCCAGCCCGACGCTCTGCTTCCTCACCTGCTGGACCGAGTACCGAACGAGGAGATCGACCGGCACAACGAGGACCAACGCAAAACCAGCCGGCACCGAGAGCTCTTCGCCCTGCACCCGGCGCTGGACGAGGTGCATTACTCGTTTCATTCTGTCAGCATTTAGCATTGCTAAATCTTTAACGGCGCTATTAATTACTAGTGTAGTCATACTAGCAAGTGACATTACTCATGCTATTTATAGTTTGCCTCTTGTTTTTTTTTTTGTTTGTTTTATTTCCAAAGAGAACGAGTAGTAGTATCAAAAGAAGGACCAATCAAAAAAAGGACCAATAATCCCTCTTCTGCTTCTTTTTAACCTTTAGAAGTTCTTTAGAAGTTAACTGTTGTTCTGCCACATTGTCACTTACTGCTATTACTGAAACTGCAGCTTACCTGAGGCTCAAAAAAGATTTTTTTTTTTTTTTTTTTATTGACTTCTGTTTTGTGACAATTATCTGTGATTTAGATTTAAGAGTTAGACAAACACACTATTCTTCATAAAGGATTCTGGCTATAAAGTATGTGAGGGAGGTACTCTGTATGTGGTTTAAATATTTTCATAATGTTTCTAACCTATAAAAGCCCCCTATTTTGAATTAATTCCCATTTATGAATTTTTTTTAAGGACGAGCCGATCGAGCGCCACTGCGTTCCTGATGTCCCAAAAGAACACTTTGGCCAGAGACTGCTTGTCAAGTGCTTGTCCCTGAAGTAAGTGCAGGACAGTGTGTTGAAATATGTCTTCAATTATGTCTCTTAATGTTATCTTTCTGCCTTCTTTCTAAGGTTTGAGATAGAGATCGAGCCAATATTTGCAAGTTTGGCCTTATATGATGTCAAAGAAAAGAAAAAGGTAAGTTGCGGTAACTTCCTTCAAGTGCAAAGTGAATGAATGAAAAATGTTGCAAGTAAAGGTGATTTTTATTTATTTATTTTATTATTTTTATATATAAAGTTAATGTACCTGTATGGATTCTGTATTATGTTGTTTGTGATGTAAAATTTATTTAATTCATATAAAACTTTCTCCATTTTAACCCCAATTTATATAATTTTCCAATATGCTCCAGTATACTACTCTTTTTTTTTTTTTTGTTGTTGTTTTTTTTGTACACTGTTATATATGTCTGTTATTTTTTTTTATAGTATTTCCTAAATAATTATTGGGTTTATGCGACTCCGTGGTCTAGCACCAGAGGGCACCAGTCACCATTTAAAAGAAGCCTTACTAAACAAGGGCAACTCTGTGCTTAGTTTCTAACTGTACTGCTCTTTTTGCTTTCCTTCAGATATCAGAGAACTTTTTCTTTGACCTGAACTCTGAACAGACCAAAGCCATGCTGCGTCCTCACATCCAGACAGCTGCTATCTCCACCCTGGCCCGCTCCGCCATCTTCTCCATCACCTACCCCTCCCAAGACGTCTTCCTGGTCATAAAGGTTAGCTTCGCTTTGCTCCTCTGCCTTTCTCTTTCCCACACTACCCTAATCGGATACTTTTTTAAACATATGCACAGAGTTTAGATTTGTTCCCAGACTAAATGCAGGGAAAAAAATATTTAAAACTTCTGTCTAATCAAAATCAAATACTCAGTTGTAAATAGTAATGTGAATAGAGTTTGATGGTTTGTTTTAGTTGAAATTAATTATCCGTAGCAGTTTTGCCTATATGACCGTTTATTGTCTTGGGTTGATTGATATCATATTTCCATAATCAAATGTACCTGTCTCGGGCAAGAGTTCATCCACTGCAAATAATAGCCAGAGCATGAAAGTTAAAATACACAACAGATGTAAGCAAGTTTTTGCTTATTTTTATTCCTTTGTGTGTGTGCAGCTTGAAAAGGTCCTACAGCAGGGTGACATCGGAGAATGTGCAGAGCCTTACATGGTCTTCAAGGAGTCAGATGCTGCAAAAGTGAGAATTTTATAGAAGAAATCCAACAATGTGATTATTCCCCCTTTGTTTTAACATGAAAGGGGATAGTTATTGCATTTGTTACAGTATGTTCTATGAACATTTATTTGTAGAATAAAGAGAAGCTGGAGAAGCTGCGTGCTCAGTCGGAGCAGTTCTGCCAGAGGCTCGGGCGCTACAGGATGCCCTTCGCTTGGACCGCCATCCATCTAATGAATATAGTCAACAGTGCTGGCAGTCTGGAGAGAGACACTGAGCTGGAAATGGGCCTGCCAGGTCAGCATGCTCACCAGCAATAAAAAAAAAACTTAAAATATTTTTTAAATTGGCCTTTGCTTGAACGGTTACGTCACTGTACATTTCGAATACTAGCACTGAAGGGTGCAATTAGACTTCATGTACATGCATGTGTGAGCTTTGCGATCAGATATCAGAAATCATGAAATAAGGCATGAAAGTTCAGTTTGTAATATTTACAATTGTTTTTATACCTGCAGTAGACATAAAATATAAAAATGCTTTATCAGAACAGTGATCGACAATCTTGCCATGTGAAGTTTTGTTCTGTGGACATTTTTAGCTCCTCCCACAGAGCCACTTATGATGTATACTTATAGTATAGGGTACATAAAGGATGGAATCAAATAGGAACAGCAATTGCAAAAGGAATAAAGCACATTACAGTCATTTTTTTAAGCGGTCAAGCTGTGTGCCTAGAGATATTTAGTTTAATCCAGATTTGGGTCAAAGTTGCAAAGCATTTGCAAGTGGGCAGTTGCTTTTTCACACATGGCCTGGTAGGTTTTAAAATGAAATCATCATTTTAAAAACTGCATTTTATATTCTTGTTTGTGTATCTTTGTTTAATATTAAAATGTAATTTTAATATTAAAATGTAATTAAGCTTACTCATTCTTAAAATTAATCTTACTCATTTATGAAAATAATTATTAAAATGAAAAAATCAGCAAGGGGCAAATACTTTTTCACCGCACTGTAGCGTTGCTCTTTCTCACCTCTAGGGCATCTGTTTTTTTTTTCCCTCCGGATTTTTCAGCCATTTATTTATTTATTTATTTTTTTGTCCATTTCGCAAAAACAAGCCAGTAGGTGGATTGGATATGTAAACTTGGCACTAGGTGTATGTGTACAGTATCTTGGAATACACTAGCAATCTCTTCTCACTCCTGCCTCCTGTCCAGTATTCTCAGGATTGACTTCGGATCCTCTGCGTCCTTGTTTAGGACTAAAGTGCTCACAGAACATGAACGAATTATTAATAAATACCACAGAGATATCTTTTAACTTTTTCATAATTTTTCTACAATTTTTTAATGCTGGAAGTATTGTACTATTACATTGAATTATAGCTTTGCATTTGTATTTAATCCATTAAAGACTAAAATAAAGATGATGCATATTAACTTATTTAAAGGCAAAATGTTCTATTCAGGGAGGATTCTTTATTTATTTATTTATTTATTTATTTATTACCTGTTTTTGAAATGGATTTTAATGATCTGGTCACATGTTCACAAATATTTAAATTTTCTCCACAATAAAATACAGAGCGGAAGGGTTCCTGGTCTGAGCGGAGGAACTCCAGCATTGTGGGTCGGCGGTCTTTAGAGAGGACCACCAGTGGGGATGAGTACTGCAATCTGACCAGCTTCAGGCCTGCTACACTCACCGTAACCAACTTTTTCAAACAGGTCAGGTTTCATTGATAAGAGATGTAAGTCACTGTAACTGACTGTAAGCTATAAAGGTTAAAATGTGCTACATTCTTTGAAGACGTGATATTTGCTTGATGTTCATTAATATTTATGTAAGCTTGTTCTTGACGAGTCTTCAATTTACTTTTAAAATGCTGAGTAATGCTTATTCTAAACTTTTAAATGCAAAAAAAATGATATAATTTATATTAATCACATGTTGCTGTTTGTTGTAGGAAGGAGATCGGCTAAGCGATGAGGATCTGTACAAGTTCTTGGCTGACATGAGGCGACCCTCTTCAGTGTTGCGCAGACTCAGGCCTATTACAGGTGCGCTGGAGGAAAATTAACTCAGTAAATTAATCGAAAATATTTGGCAATAAAACATGAACGCCATGTTTATTCTCCACATTTTTAGTACTGGGTTTACATTTACAGTATTTAGCACACAGCCTTTTTCTGGTTTTCCACAAAACTGTATCCTCCTGCTAGTGCAAAGTCTAAAAATACCATTTAACTAAAATCCTGTCAGTGGTGTAACAACTGAGGATAAGTCAAGGATTTTTTTCTGCTTAGTAAATCTCAATAATTAGTTTGAAAGAAAAAAAAAGTTTCTGAATTTGTGATCATTAAAGCTCAAAAAGCTCAGGAATTTGCCAGCATTTCCCTTTTTTAAACTATTTTGAACCTTTGTGAAAATGTAATGTTTAATATTACATTTTATTGTATAATAAAAGAATATTATTATTTTGGTGGATGTTTTTGTCTTGGAGCTGTTAAAAAAAAAATCAAAAGCCATTATCATTTAAATAAAACCTATTTATTATGTTAGATTTTTTAAAAATTATTATTATTATTATTTTAACAGCTCAGCTCAAGATTGACATTTCTCCTGCTCCTGAGAACCCCCATTACTGTCTGACACCGGAGCTACTTCAGGTCAAGCCTTATCCAGACACCCGGGTTCGACCCACCAGAGAGATACTGGAGTTCCCAGCCAAGGACATCTATGTGCCCAACACCACGTACAGGTACCGCTGCAGAACTCCGTTTCACCCAAATACAGACCTTTTGCAATCTGTGTAATATATTTCTTTATTATTAAATGTTTGAACTTCAAGGTTTATTTATTTTGGACTCCACTTTATAGGGTCAGCCACGATGTGTCTTGGCTAGTGTTCCAACAGTGCGACATCCTGACTTTCGGGTCATTAGCACAGAATTATAACCACTGAGCAACATGTTTTTATTGAAATTTCCAAATACTGTTAAGTAACGTTATGGTCTTGCTAAAGCTGTTAAACTGACTGGTTCAAACTGCTATTTCAGTCAAGGCCTCATGAGGGGTTATGTTGACACAGTCATCTCCAAAGCACGTGCATGTCTCATGGTAGTTTAGCAAAGCTGACATTCTGCTTTCCTGCACATGCTAAAATATATATAATATATATATTTATAAGGAGCGGCTATGTGCACAAAAAAATTTATATATTTAATGTACAAGTAAATAATTTCTATAGCTATTGATTAAATGGCCATTTATTGTTGGTAATTAACCAAAAGTTGGTTGCAAGTAAGGAATAAAACACTTGGTTAGCTGCTATTTAAGCAAGATTGTCACTCAGGTTGTCCTGTTGTGCTGGATATCAGCCACGGCTGTGATCCACAAACACCATTTATCATAAACTGATTATTATTTGCTAATTAAACTATTTGTTTTGCTCCGCCAACACATCTTTCCACGACTTGGCGAACTTCCGTGATTAGGGAAGCTGCCGACTGACAAATACTATAATATTAGCAGGAATGAAAGTAGTTTTTAATTCTTACTGGAACTATGTAGCCAGAAAGTGAGGAAAATTAATTAAAGGTTTAAAAGGTACTAATAATAATTGAGGTGGTGTAAAAATCCTGTAAATCTAGTAAGTTTCTCTTTCTATTTCCACTTCCAACTTGAGAATATCAGAACTTTTAACTTCCATGGTTATCCCAAATAGAGTTAAATGGAAATCTAGTGCACTTAGGGTGTACAACCACTTGTTCCACATACCAAGTAGTGCCTTTGATTAGGGTTACAGAGAGATTTGGGAATTCCTTGAGTTAGCTTTGTAGCTCACCTACAAAGGCATAGATAAAACAACACAGAAGTGATTTTAATGACTTTAAAGCATTTATTAATTAGACAAAGTTTATCAGATGTGTTTTCTTGCTGAAAGTGCTCCTGTGCCGCATGTGATTTGCTCTCTCCTCAGCATTACAGACTGTTGGAAAGCCTCTCCTCCAATCTGATTTCTCTGTCGAAACTTATTGTTTTATGAAAGAAAATAAATCACAGATGCGGTGGTGAAATGCTGCCTGACATAACAACAGAATATCCTAATGTTTTTTAGATCAAAGTATTTGACTATGGTAACAATTTTCTTCAGCCTCCTTTTTAAAAAATTTATTAAACCACAATCCCTCGTCATGTTACTTGCAATTGCAAAAAGCCATCATCCCGAAGACTTTTCTGTCTTGCCTGTTATAAAGCTCTGGCACTGGGGACTCAGCAACAAAGTTGTTACTAGGTGTTTAAAATGAAGCGAGCATATGAAGACACAATCTATTAGCTATTGGGTGGATTCATTTATTTTGTTACAAATATCATGCACTGCTGTTCCTGACAAATCTTGGAACAAACAATTACTGTACAGTCGTGTACATCGTGTAACCGAGAGTCAATATGACTCAGTAACATAAAAGAGCATCATGTTTCTTGACTAGCACAAAACATTAATACGGCTTAAATATGGTATTAAGTTAAATTGCAGTATAAAAAGAAGAAAGTGAAAACTATTTACCATGCATGTCTTGTGAGATTTCTGTGCGTGTTTAGTATAAAGTTGAAAAGGTTTAATCTAAGTTTACAAAATTGGATATAATAAGCTTAAAACATGTCACGACTAACACTCCAGAAGCTTGTTGCGCTCTGTCTCGCATTCTCCGCAAGCAGCTGTCTAAATAATTAAGAAAAAGTAAACTGCTGTAGCAGGACTGCACATGCAGCATGCGTACATGTGAAACTTGAGGTCAGGTTGATGTGGTGTTCCTGTTGCATCATGCTTCGACGACAAGTCAGCACCTTTGGACTGAGTGAAGGAGAAGAGGGTAGCTTTTGTTGGCCAATCATTGCTGCCTGTATGAGCATTCTGATTGGTCGAGGATTTGCCTGGTCAGTGGAACTGGGTCAAAGGCTTGATGGAGATTTTTGTGAATTTGAGGGTGTTAGAGCTCCCCTTGCCAGGTCTCCAGTAGATCCCTTTCCTGCGTGAAGTACGAGTCTTCGAGCGCATCCAGGTATAGCGCCCGTTTAGGTTGATGCCACCACACTCGTTAAACCACCAACCACCTGGAAAAAAGGAAAATCAAGTCACTTTAATGTTCACGTAGGTTAAATGTGGGCTGTACATAATTGACACACAATCTGAAATCCATGCATTTTAGAGTTGCTACCTGAGTAGTTGCGAGCGCAGCTAGACTCCTCGAGATTGTCGTTGTCCTTATCTTTAGTGGAGAACATCGTGCCAGTGTGGTTGCTCATGGCATCAGGCAGGTTTCCAGACACATAGGTCAGGTGGATAGTGTAATGAGATGAAGGACCGTCCAAAGTGAACATGTACTCAATGAATCGTCTTTCATCCTTCCAGTCCTCTACCTCAATGCTGAGAATGTAGTCCCTCTGTCTGGCGATGGAGTAGATCTTTGATAGACCAAGCCAAAATTCATCTGCAAGTCATTAACAGTAATGTTTATTGTTTGCTCTCTTGATCACCTGTGACAAAATGACTGCATTAGAAAATCCAGTTTCTAGGTCCAGTCCAAAAATATTGACAAGATCACTGCACTTTTGCATGAATGGATAATTTTTTTTTCTTCTATTAGTTAGATTTTGTTTTTCTACATCAAGTCAGGTTTGATCTATTCATCCCAGTTTCTTTATATCGCATCAGGCTACTTACTTTCCAAAGTTCCAAATCCAAGCTCATATTTGTCCCAGGTCTGATCAAAGTCCACTGTGCCATCCAGTCGTCGTTGAATAACTGTGGCCGCGCTATCTGCAAAGCCACGTTGTTATGGGGGGAGGAAAAAAAAAACACATTTGATTTTATTACATTTTCTCAAAAGCATATTAGTGAAAATGTCTATGATCTTAACCCTAGCTAGTTTTATATATTTTATTTTTTTCAAATTAACAAGTTTGCACACACAGAAACCCATGTCTAATGGTCATAAAAAAAAGAAAATTTTTACTCCTGTTGGTCTTGGTTGAAGTGTGTGTGTGTGTGTGTGTGTGTGTGTGTGTGTGTGTGTGTGTGTGTGTGTGTGTGTGTGTGTGAGATATCTCTTACCTGAGCTGATCTCACAGTACACATTGAATGGCTCGGATTGATTGGGCTTGATTGGGTAAACTCCGCTCCTCCTCTGGCCTCTATTGAAAACCTCAGTGCAATCTGTGGGAAGATCTGTAACAAACTCTGTATTAGGCAACGACGCCGAGCAGCTTGTGTGCATTAACTTTTATTGATTTATTGATCAGAAGGGTTTTTTTTGTTTTGTTTTTTTGTTTTTTTGGACTAACCATTTGTGTCTGTGCTCGAGTTTGTTGAGTTACTTGTCAGATATTTGAGAAGGTTTGGAGCTTCTTGGGTTGAATCTGCATTTTTTTCAGTAGTATCTTGAAGAAAGTCGTAATTGAGCTGTAAAGAGACACAGGGAGAGAAAGTAAGCCTCGGCTATTTGTCAGGAATAATCTACTTTACTGGTATCAGTCAGTCCAGATGTCCTTACCTTCTCCTCCAAGCTTTTGATTTTGTTTTTCTGGGAGTTGAGCTGTTCATGCTGTTCTCTTACAGAATCCAGTAGGTCTTTGATGGTTTTCTCTTGAGTGTTGATCACATCCTGCGGGAAAAATTTCAATTCTCATTTGAAGTTTGTAGGTTGTTCCTATATTATATTGATTCCTGTATTATTATTATTATTATTATTATTATTATTATTGTAATTGTTGTTATTGTTCTACAAAAGCGTAGCCAAATAATAGACCTACCTTCAGAGCAACAATCTCCTGAAGCTCTTTTATCGGCACTACATTTTTGCTCAGGCCTTGAACTTTTTCCTCCAGACTTCCGACATGGCTCTGAAGCTGTCCGCGTTCGTGCATCATGTTGTTGATTTTGGAGTTGATCTCCAGTGACATGTTCCGGATTTCATCATTGTTCGCTTTGAGGAACGAGGTGGTTTTTTTGAGTTCCTCTTCCTCCTCTTTGATTTCGCTGGTCACGACGGAAAGCTGGTAAAACGAGCGATCAAAAATGTTCAGCTTCTGGAAGATATCGTTGATCTGCCCCTTGGTCTTGTGCACAAACTCGCGCAGGCTCTGCCCCAGTTGGAGGAGACCGTTGGCCAGCAGCCGCACGTCATCCAGCATCGCGAAGCGGGACTTGGCTTCCGTCGGCTGCGCGTTGTGAAGGATCGGCGACTCTGTGCCTGTTTGTACTCGGCGGGCTGCGATCACGGTGCACATGCTCCCCAGGAAGAACAAGCACACAAGCTTCATTTTGACTCTGCAGCTAGTTGTAGACCTTGCCATTCCTCTCTCCTTGCTGTGTGCGCAGCAGAATACAAAGCCAGGCAACCTTCAATTTATACTCCTGGACAAAACAGGGAGGGAGAATTTGTTGATCATTAAACAAATTATGCAGCTGCATCTGACCCTGACTATCAAGGGAAAAGAGAATATCCCTAGAGGCTGCCTCAGAACAAACAAATTATAGTGGTATGCACATCCACCCTCCCTCACAGCCCACCAAAACCTCTCACCACACATCCATAATCTATTTCACGACCCCTGTGGCTCTGCTGCAGCAGTGAACTGTGCAGTGCCACAGGAGCACTAATGAATCATCTGCCTGGTCGATCTAATCATTTCAGAGACGGTACTTGGGTGGAAATTAATAATAAAAGTGCACCATTTGCATACCTTTGCTTGATTTAATGGCCTGCTGTCTCAGTGTTTATCAGTCTTGAGACTGTGTGCGCGCGCGCATGTTGGAGGGGAGCACTGAGAGTTGTCGCAGTTTCAAAGTCAAAAGAAAATTTTTCACCCTCATCCACAAGTCTTCAAAATGGACAATCTTTGGAAAAAATGTGTAGTACTTAGTCATGCTTCTCAAAATGGTGACTTGTTATCCCAGGTGTTTGAATTATTAGAATGAGAAATAAGATGAGACAAAATAAATCTAATGAAAATGGATACTCTGAGTTCCTCAGCAAGAGGAACCAAAATAACCAAAATATTACTTTATTTATGACGTGTCTGTTAGTTTGATATTAAACAGACACACTAATGTTAGTTAGTTTTGGATGTCTAGAAGATGTTAAACAGATGGTTTGAATATAAATTTATTGAGGATTATGCAAATCTGGAGAAAATCTTGGCGTAGCATCAGTCTTGTGTGCTGTAGGAGGAGCAGCACTGAACTCGCTGCTGTTACGTAAGGAGGAAAAATGAAGCGTTTAATTCCGACACTGTTACTTCTCATGTATCACTATATTTGTTAACATTTTGGCCGACTACATATACATACATATAGTTATTCAGGTAACATGCATGATTACAACATAGCTTAAGTAGTTAAGACTCTTTTTTACTCAAACATAGCATGCACTAAACCGAACGTCCGTTCCTGAACTGTGCAGTACAGTACATGTATGCAGAATTTCACCTCTTCAGAAGAGCAAAATTAGTGGCCTGCATCAAGCAAGAAATCATAGTTTTGCAGTTGAGTTAATACCCCTAAAAACGTAATTAAAACCTGTAATGATGAACCACACAGGATTGGGACTGAACACCTGTTTGGCCATAAGAAAACCATCTCTGTCAGTGGGACTGATTAGAGAATGTCTTCAGTTTGCTAGGGAGCATAAAGATTGGCCTTTGCAGCAATGGAAAAAGGTCATATGGTATGATGAGTTTAGATTGACCTTATTGGGTGCATGAAGGTAAAACGGGAAGCACATGAAGCGAGGAACCCATCATGCATAGCGGCCAGACTCAACCAAGTTATGTGGCAATAAAATGAAGTCAGCTGACGACCTGAATGTACTGAATGACCAGGGTATCTGTGAAGGTTTACTTCCCTGATGACATGAGAATATTCCAGGACTCGAATTGTGAAACAGTGGTTCTGGGACTACGAGAAAACAGTTTCACTCATGGATTGACCACCACATTGTGTGCTGTAAGCAAAACTGAAGGTGGTCGGACCAATGGTCACTACTAATATGAAGAAAACGTGGTCTTGGTTTTGATATGTTCTCATATTTATTCTCACTTTGTTAAAACCAGCACAAAAATGCCGAAAATAAGCTATTTCTACTCTACACAGAACTACCCCCTTCGCCCTCCAGCATGGTGATTCGGAATGACCTCATGACTGCAGTGCACATTTTGATCCATGTACAGTACATAAATAGAGCAAACACACTGCCCCTTTTTCTTGTGTGCTCTCTGGGGCCCAGCTTATGTAAGAGGCTACGGAGAGGGCTTGTTAAACTGACCAATCAGAATCATGTATCTTTCAATATAGGAAATGAAGGTGCAGAAACTTAGCTGGCATCTGGAACGCATGACATGAAGAGCAGATTCTGGTAGTGTGTGGCTTTTCCCCCCCATTTTCCTGGGGTGCTGTTTAAATAGCTACAACTATCTTTTTTTTCTTTTTTTTTTTTTTTTTTCCTTTCCTTTTGAGGCTTCCAAAGTGGCAGAGCAAGAGCGTGAGATAGACTTGGAAGTAGAAAGATCATCAGATGGGGAGAGAATGAGAGGCAGTGAGTGCATGAGAGAGGGGTGCTTTGCGGATAATATTTATGACCCTCGTGCTCCCAAGAGGATGAGCTTCACGTCATTGTGGTTTCTGCAACATGTCCATCAAAGTATACACTACTGTAGCTGTCCTTCATCTCAGTAAACCACAGAGGCTATTTTAGGATTTTGGTGTGTGTACATTTCCTTTTTTTTCTTTTTTTCTTTGTATAGCTTTTAACATGAGAACAAGGTTTCACTAGTGTCACTAATGTCCTGGAATTATTGTGATGCATTATATAAGAACCATATCATTTTCGTTAATATGCCATGCCTTTCTTTGACTAATTATTTTCAAATCAAATTCTCCATGACTGAAATAAAATTCTACCCAAATTTTCACATTTCTGATCGGCAAGATGGCTCTAATTGAAATCAAAGCTTTATGTGAAGCTGCTCATTCCAGTGCACTGCCTGAAAAAAAAAAAAAAAGTCACACATGCTAACATTTTGTTGGACCGCCATTTCCTTTGATTATGCCATGGCTCTGTCAAGCTATTTCCGTCCAGAGTCGCATTAATTTCTCTAAGGTTCTCTAGGCTTGTTCTCTAGGGTTCTATCTAGGCTGGACTCTGTTCAGTTAAAGTGTGAAAATGATCTCATGCTCCCTGAACCTCTCTTTCATGATTTGCGGCCAGTGAATCTTGGCATTGTCATCTTGGAATATGCCCATGCCATTAAAGAAGTCCATTTATGGGGGAAAAATGGGGGGGAAACGATTAATTCCTTATGTTCAGGAATTCATTTTTGGGAACATAACATTGCTGAACCTTATGTAGATCTGATCACCAGAAGAAACACCAAATTAAACACTGCACCCACAGGCTTGTATGGTAGGCACTAGGCGTTATGGGTGCATCGATTAATCTGCTTCTCTTCTTACTCTGATGCATCTATCACTCTGGAACAGGGTAAATCTGGACTCATCACACCACATGGCATTGTTTTTTTTCCACCAGTACTCCATAGACCATTTTTTATGATCCATAGCAAATAAAGCTTTTTTTTTTCTGGTTAGCTTCACTGATAATTGATTTTCTTAGGGCTACACAGCTGTTTAGTCCCAGTGCCTTAAGTTCTCTATGCATGTGTGTAGAAATGAGTTCTATTGTTTTGTTTTTTTTGGACCAAACATTTTAAGTGATCTTCCATCACGATCCCTCAAAATTGATGATGGTTCACCTCTAGCCATTCTAGGGCTGCAACAACTAATCGATAAAATCGATAATTATCGATAATGAAATTCGTTGTCAACGAATGCCGTTATCGATTAGTTGGACTGCTCACGTTACTGAGGAGCGCGACCACAAGATGCACAAATACACACAGATACACAGCCACTCGGGCAATGGAGGTTACAGCAGCGTCTGCAGGAAAAAGCGCGCGCTTATGGCGTTATATTCCTGTCACAATTCTGAGCGCACGGTTTGACATTTTGAGAGCAGACAAAGCACTCTATGCGCGTGCAGTGTCTGCGCGCTCAACAGCTCGATTCTGCGCGTGCAATGTCTCCCCTGCTCGCTTAACATGTTCTTCGCGCATGCGCGACTTCTCGATTCTGTGCGCGCTCCCCTGCTCGCTCAACATGTTTTCCGTGCACGCGCGACTCTGCCTGTACGCTCGCTCAATTTTGTCAAGGGTTACAAAATTGCCACAAACCCAGCCAATCACAGACTTCCACACACTACTTCTGACTGGCTGTTCCTTCTCTATCAGCTGGCAATATCTGCAATTATTGTTAAAATGTTGTATTTTGCATACTCAAATGCTGTTTGTTTATTTATTTATTTATTTATAGAAAGAGACAAGTGCACTCCCCCATGCACTCCCACAACAAGCAACCATTATAACAGGTGCCATCCAATATAATAAGAGTACAACAATTGTTTAGCTTTTTTATTTATGTATTTATATTTTGGATATTTAGAAGAGTTTTACTGTTCAAAAACAAACTTTGTCTTTAATTTAAGGTTTAAAATGTCAAAATTAAAGATCATTAAACTCTATATGTGGCTTTTGCATTTTTTAAAGTTTAGTTTTATACATAACTAATACCCTGATTTATGGTTTTATATAGTTATAAACAAAACATCAAATTAAAGAAGCGTTTAGTTTTATCCGATTAATCGAAAAAAAATAAATAATCGCCCAACTTATCGATTATCAAAATAATCGTTAGTTGCAGCCCTAATCCATTCAGATTTTAATTTAACCCATTCTTTGTAGTTTCAGCAATCTACTTAGTTTTTACCTTTCTGAAGCAGAGTAACATCTTTGCCATGAGATAAGATATGTCTTCCGACACAAAATGAGAAGCTAAACACTGCATCAATCATGGTTAAATAGCCAGCTGAAATTGTGTGGTGTACAAGCTCCATAATCTCTAAACCTAGTAATAAACAGTTATACTTGATATGAATTTTCTTCAGAGATGTGTCTCTAGTATTTTAAGTCCTTGTAATGGTGGAAGTTAAGGATTTTGTGGAGTCTTGCTAAGTAAGGGGAAGAATGGTTATAGCTGTTATCCAAGAGATAACAGAAACTAGTGACATTTCGTCTGTTATAAGAAAATAACAAACAGGTGAAAACAGTTGTTACCCCATTTTTAAATTTGTGCATGTTTGTCTGATAGATTTTCTTTTCCTTTATTACATTTCAAAAGATTGCTCACTACAGAAACCACTTCTCAGTCTTAATTCATGTCTCGCATGTGTTCTTACTACATCTCTCCCTCTTTTATTTTTACTTTTTCCCCCCTGTACTTATTAGGAACCTGCTGTATGTGAACCCACAGAGTCTGAACTTCGCCAACCGTCAGGGCTCTGCTCGCAACATCACAGTCAAAGTGCAGTTTATGAACGGGGAGGACCCCAGCAATGCCATGCCTGTAAGTGATGACACAAACTGACACAAACTGGAGGGTACTTGAGTTTCCATTTAAGCTGTCTTAGTATAATATGTCAGGAATTAAAGGCGACAAGGCATGCTGTAAGAGAAAAGTAATCAGTTTATATGTACTGTTAGTACTGTATGTTGCTAGATATAGACGTTTTATTTACTTTTTTAAACATAAATATTATGCTTTGTATCAATTTGCTGTTATAGAGATATCATAGTGAGATTATCTTTGGTAGATGCTCCACAAAATCTAAACACTCCCTATGCATGGGTATGTTGCTATGCAAGCAACAATGAGCACATTACTACAATGTAAACATGCGCTTTGTCTTTTGCCTGAAACCAACTACTGTTAGAGCTACACTTATAGATAGTTAATCAGCACCTTCTGACCAATCAGCTGCGGGAGTCTAACTACAATGTGTTCAATCTGTAACGTGCAGCACCATACAGAAATTAATCAAACAAATATATTCACCGAACATGTGAAACTCAAAGGTACATCAATCCAATCCATACTTACTGTTTTACTTTTCCTTCTTTGTTGTTTAGGTGATCTTTGGCAAATCCAGCTGTGGGGAGTTTTCTAAAGAAGCCTACACAGCAGTGGTCTATCATAACCGGTACGTTTTACAGCGGTACAATTTTCATTTTTTAAAGAGCGTATTTAATCAGTCTCCCCTTGTTCTGTTCTGTTGTAGTGACCCTGTTATCTGTCATTTAAAAGACCTAATCACAGAAAATGTCACTAGGTTTTAAACTACCTGATATCAGCTGATATTAAAGTCAGGAAACTATTGGAAGTTGTGACAGCATAAATACTAGCAACTATATCACCCCACCACACACTTTGAACTGCAGTTCAAAAAAAAAAAAAAAGTTCATGACATTTTCTCCACTACGTTTGTTGCATTTATTGATTTACCCGTTCAGCGTTCTGTTGCTTTGCATTATATCGCATTGCCCTAAAATATAGAAAAAAAAATGTATTATGGAAGTATAACTGTGTCAAAATTCCTCAAAGCAAAATACCATGTATAAAATATCATGAACAAAAACTATTTAAGTTTTTCTGCAATGTAATTTGATCTGGATGAAGAAAAAATTAATGAAAATGAAGCCTTCAAAATTTTAAATGAAGCATTTGAAATTCTACGCAAAAATATTGCCCCTACTAAATTGCTGTTCGAATCTAATTGTTAAAGATGCCATCTTCATTATTTTTCAACCTCACAAATCCAGGCTGTTAGAATTCAGTCATTAATTTTCAGCCGGGCAAAATTAAAGTTTTCAAATTTGTGTCAACAAAAATGAGGTAGAAAAGGTGCAGGTCGGGATACAAAAATTCACCTGGGATATCGGAGAAAGAGCAGTGGATTGCTGCGGTCCTTTCCGAAGTGGATTTTAAAGTGTGCCCTTCCTGCTCCCAGTTCAGTCTACTTTGCTGGGAACTACTGTACTTGCCGATTCAAATACAAAACAATTTAATGCAACAGTTTTTGTTTTTGTTCAGTTCATGTAATTCAAAATGATATTTAGCTTTGAGGAATGTTGCCATGGTTATACTCCTGTATTTGACAGTAAAATGTTTGATGATGCATTTTTTTACATCTAAAATGTTTTGTTTTTGTTTAACACCCCTATGACACACACACACACACACAGCTCTCCAGATTTCTATGATGAGGTCAAAATTAAGCTGCCTGCTTCCTTGAATGACCACCATCACATCCTCTTCACCTTCTACCACGTCAGCTGCCAACAGAAGCAAAACACTCCTCTGGAGACACCCGTTGGATACACGGTACACACATATGCTTGCTCATCTGCATGTGTGAAGCATATTTGTAAAGTTGAATTGTAAGGTTTTTTTTCCCCTCTTCCAGTGGATCCCTATGCTGCAAAACGGGCGTCTCAGAACAGGACACTTCTGTCTGCCGGTGTCTCTGGAGAAACCACCCCAGTCTTATTCCGTTCTCTCTCCTGATGTAAGACCCATTATGGTGTTCAAATACAGCAGGCTTCCACTATTTACTCCACTAAAAAATTAGCATATCAGATACAGTTTCTAATTGCTGCATGCTCTGTGCATTTCATACTTTTTGTTTTTGTTCATGTATTTTTTTTTTAGGTTCCTCTCCCTGGTATGAAATGGGTGGATAACCATAGAGGAGTGTTTAACGTTGAGGTCGTAGCCGCGTCTACGATCCACACGCAGGTACTCTTAGTTCTTATATTTCTCCAGATTGTGTGTATGACTAAAAAAAAAAAAAGGTTCATATACCAAATCTTCCTTGCCCTCAGGACCAGTATCTAGATAAGTTCTTTGCACTGGTGCACGCTCTGGATGAGCACATGTTCCCAGTGAGGATCGGAGACATGCGCATCATGGAGAACAGCTTGGAAGCAGAGCTGAAGGGCAGCATAGCAGCTCTGAGCTCCTCTCAGCTGGAACCAGTGGTGCGCTTCCTCCACCTGCTGCTTGACAAGCTGGTGCAGCTGGTGGTGCGGCCACCCGTCATCGCTGGACAGATCGGTAACGGCTCGCTGATGCATGACAGCCTTGTACTGCTAATATTAAAATCTAAATTGTGTAGTATTAAAAGGCACTAAAATGTACATTTTTCTTCTTCTTTTGCTCGTATATATTTCTCATCACAGTAAATCTTGGCCAGGCTTCTTTTGAGGCGATGGCATCCATAGTTAACCGTCTGCATAAATATTTGGACACCAGCCAAGACATGCACGGCCGTAACAGCCTCCTCTCTTCCTACATTCACTACGTCTTCCGTCTACCCAACATGGACCCTAACTCTCCTTCCCCAGGTGAGCGTTCCGATCAGTATTCCAGAGGCTTAGCTGTTCGAGCCACGACTGACCCAAAATATTCCATGTTGCTTAGTGTCCACATACTTTTGGCCATAGGTATGTGGAAACCTGTACTGAAACGGGTCGTGGCCTTTGTTGGGGGCATACTTAATATTGACAAAAATCTGAGAATAATATTCTGACAAAAAAAATGCAGTAATTACATTTAAGTGTCACTACATGCCATAGGTCTTAAGGGGTCATGCCGTGAGAAACACAGTGCTGGGCATAATGTTTTATGTTGTAATGTTATGGCTAATGAGTGTATTAAATCAATTATTAAAATGTATTAAATCATAAAAATCGCATTGAAATTTTTATGATTTATTTTTTCAGCAAAAATGTAATGATGGAAAAAAGTTGTTGGTTGTTGTTGTTTTATTTATTTATTAATTTATTAATTAATATTAATTCATAAACAACTATGGTACATTAAATAGTTTTGCCAGTTGTGGATGTTGTCTGGTAGGGGAGAAAAGCATATTTTCAATCATATTTTCACATCTATAAAGAGCATAAAGTTTATAAAATCAGAATTTATAATTTTTAAACATTTGCAAATTGTTTCACTAACAAAAGAAAGTTGAACACGGGTAGTCCCCGACTATAAAAAAATTTCAGATACGAATGGCCAGCGATTCTCCTTCCAGTTCAATCACGGAAGTAGCTCATGTGTATTGTACAGAACTTTGTAGACACGGCAGTGCACCAGATATTAGTATGTACAATTGTATACAATATTTTTAGTGTAAAAGTGAATGTATAAAATGCCTGAAGTCCGGTATATTGTATATGCGTGTAAAGGTGCGTGAGAAATGTGACGGCCTCAATGGTTTCAATGAATCAGTCTGGAAGCACAATGATAGAAAATGTCGGGTGAATAATCCCGATTTCAGAAAATTCTCATCAAAAGCAGGTTCACAGTCCAATACAGTGGAAAACAGCTCTGAGACAAAATGGCATGCGGGCTACCCCTTACGATTTAAAGGCACAGAGACATTTCACAGTGAGATTCGTTTCCTTACGTGTGATTAGTTATTTTGGCCACATGATGGCAGTGTGGGGAAAGATTTAATCAAGTGGATTGGTACGCTTTACATTGTATATTCGTGTCAAAGGCGTGTAAGGCTCACTTTGTCGCCATTCCGAGAGCACGTTTGTAAGTCTGATTGGTTCTTAAGTCGGGAACTACTTGTATATGCAAAGTTTTATAGGAACTCCTGCTGATGTTAAGATAAGGCTTTTCTAATTATCTTCTTCTCATGTGTTCATACCATCAGGTCCTGGAGGCCTGGGTGGCTCGGTGCATTACGCTACTATGGCTCGTTCTGCTATCAGACCAGCCAGCCTCAACCTCAACCGCTCCCGTAGCCTTAGCAACAGTAACCCTGACATCTCTGGAACCCCGACCTCTCCAGACGACGAAGTTCGTTCCATTATCGGCACTAAGGTAGGAACGTTGACATCATGAGAGATTTTCATTTCTTTCTTAATGAGTAAGCTTAAACTTGTATATACTGTGCTCTTTATAACACAATGTAATTGCATATTCTACTGGACTGCCTGCATTTTTATTAGCTTCCTAACATCGGCCTGTCCGCATCATGTGACGGAGATTTACAAAGTGCATTTGGTAGGCATCACAGTTCATAACTTACCTCAGTGGCACTTTATGGCTGTGTGAGCTGAGTTTATTAACAAGCATACAGGGAATGCCTTAAATCCTGCTCCAGATGAATCAGGGCATGGAGTGTCTCTATAGAAGGCCATAGATTCTTCGGGAAGTGCGGACTAAACCGTCAGCATTTCTCAGTGCAGTTACAGTTTAACCCTGTAGTTCACTTGTACAGCAAACATCTGCTGGACCATCTTATCTATATAACTGCTGTATAATTAACCTAGAAGAAAATGGAAAACTATAGAAGTGATGTGCAGTGAGGGATTGAAAATCGGATGCAGACGTCCCTTCCCATGCAGAAAGTGAGGACAGAAAAACAAGATAAAATCTCTTTTACAGAGAAGACAACTTTAGTATTTTTCTTTGGAATGGCAAGATAAGACGCCTCATCTCATTTTATATGATGTCCAAGTCTTGTTAATTCATGCTCTGCTTTTATCCTCTTAGGTCCACAGATGATGTGGTGGTGATGTGTTTTTTTCTAAATGCTGTGTTCCAGTTTTGTTAGCCATGAATAGCATAATTCAGCTTGCCTAACGTCTAAAGAAATTCGTACAGCCATAAAATTAGAATAATCTAAACTTATTTTTCTGCATTGTTGACTTTGAATTTGAATCTGTTTCTTTTCCCTAACTAAACCTTTAATCCTGTTTAATTGTTTAAGTTCTAACCCTTACCTACTTTCTGAAAACGCTCCGCGTTAGATGTTTGAAGTGCTGACTTGAACTGACAGACTTGTATCCCCTTTGTTTACCCATGGCATTGACCTGTAAATTTTGACCTGTCACTGTTCCCTTGCTTGCTTGCTTCTGCCCCTGACACCTTTGCTTCCCTCCCCCTTGGCTCGCAGGGCTTAGATCGCTCCAACTCCTGGGTGCACACTATGGGCTGCAAGAGCGGCCCCTGGGGGACCAGCCCTGGCTCGGCTTCCGATACTGTGCAGGTCATTGAAAAACAAATCCAACCCCTTTTAAACGAAAAGATAAAGTATCGCCTCACATACCTGTCTGACACACAGAAAACTACATCAGCTTTTATTTATTTATTATGGTTTTATGTCCTCCTGCCCCCCGTATTCACAGATCCTGTGGGTTAAATCCAGCACACAGCCCTCAACCACCAGCCTGGTAAAAAAAAAAAAAAAAAAAACTGAATCTCACAAGCCTTTCACACTGATTGTATGAGCAGGCATGCGTACGCCTACAAGTCTGATATGTAGTAGTCTCGTGTCGCAAAACCATACACTTTGATGTCCATAATCTATATAGGACATCAAGAAACACCAACTGGAGATAAAAAAGCATTTCTGAGAGTGTGAATGCTTTTGAGATTCGGAATCTCTTTTACCAGGCTACTCCATCTAATGAGAATGAAAGCATTAAATAGTTAATAATTAAGATATTTCAAAGTGGTTGCAAGTGGTGCTTCAAGTTGTAATGTTTAACTTTCATTGCAGGCCCTAATGTAGACCCTTTATGTTTAAATATTAAGAAGCGCTGCATAATTTATTCGTTTATATACGCTGCCTGGCCAAAAAAAAAAGTCACTACCTGGACTTAGCTAAGCAAATTATTACTTCCATCGAGAAATTATGATTAAGTATTTGTGCCCAAAAAATGAGGTCAGCTGACTACCTGAATATATTAAATGACCAGGTTTCTCCATCTATGGATGTTTTTCTTTACTGATGGCATGGCCTTATTCCAACATGACGACGCCAGGATTTATCGGGCTCAAATTGTGAAAGAGTGGTTGAGGAACCATGAGAAAACATTTTCACACATGAAATGGCAACCACAGACTTTTAACTCCATCGAGAATCTTTGGAATGTGCTAGAGAGAACTTGACGCAGCGGTTCGACTCTCCCATTATCTTCATCATTTAAATCATCATCAATATAAGATCTTGGAGGGAACTTAGTGTGGTCTGATCAGAAATAATGTTGCGTAACCTTATCGAAACCATAATGAAAGCAAAATAAGCCATATGGTGGTCCAAGGAAATATTGACACGAGACTTTTTTTTCTCTCTTGCCTATTTGTTGTCGGTTATCTATTGTCAGTTAGGGTACATGACCTGAAAACTCTTTAACAAAACTTTCTTTTCTGACCAACTGTTTTTAAACTCTCCATCTAGTTTTGGTTTAAAAAAAAAAAAAAAAAAAAAAAATATATATATATATATATATATATATAATAATGCTAAATTATTTCAATAAAAGTCATGTGACTGGATAAATCCAATCAGAGCACCTGCTACTGAAGCCTCATTGCTTAGTTAGAAACCAGAACTACGAGAGAGCTTTTACGGGAAAACTTAGTCTTAACACTAATTACAACCAGGTTCAGCTATATTTATGATCAGCTAGTGACAAGTGCCTCAGTGTTGGAAGGCAAATAAATCTATTACAGTACTAATTACTACTAAGCCTGATGATTATTGCTGATCAGCACTGTGTTAGCAAGGTGAACGCGAGGTTGTCAGAGACAAAACTGTCGCCAGACGTTGCTGCTGGACAATCACTGCAGAGCAGAGAAGGCACTCTGTTATACTTGGCTGTGGAGAGTTAATTTTTTCTTCCTGGATATTTGATAAACCTGTTCAGAAGGACGCAAAAGTCAGGCTTTAATTTGGGGCCGGATAAAATTACTATGAATTGATGTGTTCATCCCGGATCAGGTTAATTGACTGTAGTTCTAATAAAAATAGTGGTTGAGCGGTTCATCCATTTCAGCCGTTCTCTTCATTCATAAGTTTTTCCATTCTTCTTTCATTAGTTTCCACTGCTAAAAACCCCCTCTCCATGATCTCTCTCTACATTGCCTTCATCTCACTGTGACCACTGCATGGCCATAAAAGCACTAATCCAACTTTCTCTCACTGCAGCATGTTATGAGATGCTGCATGCAAATTGCGCGCCTGTGTGTGTGTGTGTTCGTTGCGCCCGTGTTTGAGTGTGTCTCTCCACGCACATGTTTGTGCATCCTGTGAGATTTAGTTCATTACAGTTGCTCATAGTTTATTTGTCTCATCTGTTGCATAGAAATTCTAAAAGCTATTTATTACTGTATAATATGATTAAGCTGAATATTCAATAATACAGAGTATAAATGTGAGTATACTGTCTTAGTGGGCAGTACTATTCTCTATTCTTCTTTTTTGTTGTCATTATTATTACTAGTAGTGGTAGTATAACCATAATTATTACTGTAATTAGTTTTACTTTATCATTATATTCCTATTACTATTGTTACCAGCATACAGTATGACAGTCCATGCTGCTTTTACGAGGTTTGGTTTCATTTGTGTGTGTCGTGTGTGTGCGTGCGTGTGAGTAGTTTTGTCTATCTGACTAGCAGATGGCACCACACACTCCTGTCCTTCACACTAATCTGTTGTCACCCTTCCATTCATCCCCACCCATAGGCCATGGAGCGCAGTGGCAATCGCATGTCATCGCACACTGAGAGCGCCAGTTTCTTGCAAACTTTAACAGGACGCTTGCCGACCAAAAAGGTAGAGACCCGACGTGGTGGGGGAGGAGCCCCAGCCGTCTCCTCGACCGCTCCCTCCGTCTGTGTCTTGTCTGTGGCTCTTGATTGGGTGGTGTTTGGTGTGGTGCTTGTGGTCTTGTTGGGATGCTGATTGTGTGTCTCGTTGTGGATGCTGTGTGGTGATGGAATGATAAAAGACCTCTGCCGTCTGGCGAAACCAAATGTATGTTTTGTTCTGAATTAATCCAGGGGTTTGTTTTTGCAGCAGCCGAAGGGATTTTGTCAAAGGCCTGTTTCAAATTGTATAGTTGTGTTATGATGCACAGTAATGAGGGGTGATGAATTGTCTCTCTGGGATGTGTGTTTGTGGTGGACGGCTGGTATTGTAGATGATGGCGATTTAATACTCTGCTGGTGTTCCATAGCTCTTCCATGAGGAACTGGCACTGCAGTGGGTGGTGAGCAGTGGCAGTGTGAGAGAAGGAGCTCTTCAACAGGCCTGGTTCTTCTTTGAGCTCATGGTAAGAGTTAATACACACGTGGACAAAATTGTTGGTACCCTTCAGTCAATGAAAGAAAAACTCACAATGGTCACAGAAATAACTTTAATCTGACAAAAGTAATAATAAGAATTCTATGAATGTTAACCAATGAAAGTCAGACATTGCTTTTCAACCATGCTTCAACGGAATTATAAAAAAAAAATTAAAACTCAAAAACTCATGGAACAGGCCTGGACAAAAATGATGGTACCCCTAACTTAATAGTTTGTTGCACAACCTTTTGAGGCAATCACTGCAATCAAACGATTCCTGTAACTGTCAATGAGACTTCTGCACCTCTCTGCAGGTATTTTGTCCCACTCCTCATGAGCAAGCTGCTCCAGTTGTTTCCGGTTTGAAGGGTGCCTTTTCCAGACAGCATGTTTCAGCTCCTTCCAAAGATGCTCAATAGCATTGAGGTCAGGGCTCATAGAAGGCCACTTTAGAATAGTCCAATGTTCTTATAGCCTTTACCTTTAACATGCTTGTCTATAATTTTCTTTCGAATCTCCTGAGACAACTCTTTCCTTCGCTCTTGTCCATGTTGAGTGTGGTACATACCATGTCACCAAACAACACAGTGACTACCTGGAGCCCTATATATAGGCCCACTGACTGATTACAAGATTGTAGACACCTGTGATGCTAATTAGTGGACACACCTTGAATTAACATGTCCCTTTGGTCACATTATTTTCAGTATTTTCTAGGGGTACCATCATTTTAACTAATAACTGAATAATCTAACAACTATAACCACAATTAAAATAGGGTTCAATATGAAGCACGGTGCTCTTCTTAGAAGATGTCTTGCACATTAAAAATGAGCAGATTTTTTTTTTTTTTTTGTTGTTGGCCCCCCTGCTTTATTTCTTAGATCATTTCATTATGCTACTTACCAGGAGAATTAGAAAGTGTTTGATTTTTCTTTTTGTAAAGAAGTTTTACGTGAACTTGAACCTGCTGCATTGATGCTTTCAGGTCAAAAGTATAATCCACCACTTGTACTTCACTGACCGACTGGAGTCTCCCAGGAAAAACCGCTTTCCTGAGCGCTTCATGGACGACATCACAGCTCTGGTTAGCACTATTGCAGGGGACATAGTCTCACGCTTCCAAAAGGTAACAGTCTGCTATTACATCATCTATAAAAATAAAAGAAAATCTCAAGTATTAGCTGAAGTGTGTTTATTCATTTATTAATGTATTTAGATTTTGTTCTAGTTCTATACGAACTCAGCAAATAATTTGCTCCTAGCACACAGGATGCTTTGCTGCTGCAAATGTGTGAATAGTTTAGAGTGCAGCATCTTTAGGACATTTGTTTGAAATTGCACTGAAGAATAAGTACTGGATGGTGTGAATGTTTTTCATGAGTTCATCTGTGATAAAAGCAAATATGGACGCCCCGCTTGTGATTTGCACGAAAGAAGAGCAGTGTGCAGTGATTAGTTTTTTTTTTGTCGTCAAACAACTCATGAAAGGGCATAAACAAAAGTGTTTGGATATCTGCAAACAAAATTTGGCCCGATACTCTAAGGAAGGTGAAGGTTTCTTAAAGAGAATCATTAATGGTGATGAGACATGGATTAATCACTACGCGCCTAAAAGTAAATGGAGTTTACGGAACGGAAACATCAATCACTGAGCAAGAAAAAGTTCAAGTCAACCATCGGCTGGAAAATTTATGCTGACAGTTTTCCAGGATTCACGAAGGTCAATATTGTAACATTATCAGGGAAAAGGTTCAACAATCAACAGTGCTTGTCTAGTTATTGAAGAGCTGAAGCATAAACGTCAGGGTTTAGGCTTGTGCAGGGTACAGAGGAATTGAGTTTTTTTTACTTTAGAATATTTGCAGTCAGCATGTTGTTTGTGCTTTGATAGGACCTGGAGTTGGTGGAGAGGCTAAACACAAGCTTGGCCTTTTTCCTTAATGACCTGCTGTCTGTCATGGACAGGGGCTTCGTCTTTAGCCTTATCAAGACGTACTGGAAACAGGTATGATTATTCTTATTTTTTATTTATTTATTTAGTTATTTGTAGTCTGTTTACCTACCTGATTCAATGCTGACATGAAAAAAAATATTGGAAAATATTTCCTGTCAATTTGAATTTACAACTTCAATTGTTTTGGCTTTCCTCTCCAGGTGTCCACTAAACTGTACGCTCTGCAGAACCCCACGCTGGAGTCCCTGAGGCTCGACTTCCTCAGGATCGTGTGTAGCCACGAGCACTATGTCACGCTGAACCTTCCCTGCAGTCTGCTCACTCCTCCAGCATCCCCATCTCCCTCTGTTTCCTCTGCCACCTCGCAGGTAACTGATTGAAGAACAAAATCAGAGAAGTATCTGAAAAGATTTTAAGAGAAACAGCTCAGATCTCTGCATTACTCCGTCTGAAAGATTTAACTAATCAGTATTTTATTTTTCCCATCTTTGACAATAATTATGTACCAAACACAAAGATGTAAAAGTATGTAACAGCTCTGTCTCTCTGTCTTCATCTTTCTCAGAGTTCTGGCTTCTCCACCCACGTGCAGGACCAGAAGATCGCTAATATGTTTGAATTGTCCGTACCCTTTAGAGAACAGCACTACCTGGCTGGTTTGGTTCTAACAGAACTTGCTGTTATCCTGGACCCAGAGGCTGATGGGTCAGTACACTGGTGTGTGTCTCATCTCGCCTCGTCTCACTCCATCTCTGTGCTTTACATTTTGTCTGATTTCTTTAATGTTGTGCACATCCCAGTAACTCATCACTATTTTATTATTATTTTTATTATTATTATTATTATTTTTTTAACACTGCCACTTGGTTACTAAAAAATTTTAGTAATCGAGTATTCTACCAAAAATTTAATCGAGTAATCGGATTAAATGTACTTTTGCTTAATTAAACAGCAATGTAAAATATATAAGAGAAACAAAGATTAATTGGTTTTCTTTTTAGGAAAATCAGCTTTTATTTTTTACATGCATACAGCATTTTATCAAAAATAAACATTGCCATTATTCACAATACAAGGAAGAGCTTAAAGTTGACTGAGGTGAATTAAGTGCATTACAGTGCCATACATTCTTATTTTAAAGCCTTCTCTCAGATGTAAAAACAAATAAAAAATGTATTTCAAATGACTTTAAGTATCAAAAAATAAAGGGACACTTTAAGCGTTAATATATTTTTTATCGCTCCCTTCCATTTTGCAGCCCGCAACAGAACGTTCCCTCAAATCAATACACAGCTAACTGTTTGCGTTTCCTTCGGCTTTGTGGGTGACGTAAGCGCTTCTTCTTCGGCTGTGTCTACTGGCGGCTTTTGCATTGTGTCATGCCAAACTAATAATTGCGCAAAAACAACGCATGCTTTTAAAATTTATGAAAAGAAACTTTGAGGCAGAAGATTTTGCCTCGATCATTTTTTGTAATCGAATTACTCGAGGAATCGTTTCAGCCCTACTGCCACTGTCCATATCCAATAACAGATAAACTTATAAGGAGTAATAACGTCTATATCTATTAGCAGATAAAAGTATAAGGAGGGGAGCTTTTAGGAATGCCCTTATTGCTGTCGTTATTGTAAAAAAAAAAAATAAATAAAAAAATCTTTTTAATTAACATCCAAATCTTTGACATTTTAATACATGTTGTTGCTATTCTTCGGGGCTTTGAATTCTCCTCCTCCCCAGAAATGGTTTACAGTTACTTTTTTTAAGCAATTTGACTGACATTTCTGAGATATCTGACCAAAAAAACAGCATAGTCACTTGCCCATATAAGTCTATGCAAGAGATCAGGTTACATTCCCTGTGTGTGAGAGTCACTGATGCAGAGAGAGCTGTTGTTAAAACAGCCAAGCTAAACCACACCCATTCCACTCATATACACACACACACACACACACACACACACACACACACACACACACACACACACACACACACACACATTTGCACAGCCAGGATAGGTGAATGGCCATATCTCAGGAATCCCATGGCCAAGCATGGAGCCATTTTCACAATTTTTGTTTCAAACAGGCAAACAGGGTCATGATCACATCAAGTGTCTGAAACAGTTTTGTTAAACAGGATAGAACAGCATGCAAAGCATAAAATGAATAACAGAAGGACTACTATACAGTGGCAGAGGTGTTCCTGTCTTTCGGAAAGAGTTTTTAATAGTTTATTTTGTCATTGTTTAAAAATCAATGAACATCCAAAAGGCGAATCATGTGCACTTAGTTTTGTTTTGTGTCGCTTAAGCTGATTATATCATATTACATTGCAAAAAGCTGTAATATACTGATTTGCCTATTTGTGTCTATTACTGTTGACTAAAATGCATAACTTTCACTCTTGTCTTTGCATGTAGGATGTTTGGCCTCCATAAGAAGGTGATCAGTGTGGTTCATAACCTCTTGTCCAGTCATGACTCTGACCCACGCTACGCTGACCCTGAGGTTAAAGCCAGGGTTGCCATGCTCTACCTACCTCTCATTGGCATCGTCATGGAGACCCTGCCTCAGCTCCATGACTTCACAGGTACGTTCTCATTGACTCTTATTGTCGGTGTGTTCATGGAATGCGTTTACAAGCTCACACCGTTTAAAGTTATTCGAGATGACATGGTCACAGATATGATTGGTAGGATTATTTTGACCATGTTATTGTGGTTTTGGTATGTCCTTTTACAGAGTCTCATAACCAGTGGGGTCGTCTTGGAGTAGACGAACAGGAAACTGAAGGCAATAGCATGATCAGTCAGAGCGTAGCCATGGCAATCGCAGGGACCTCTGTCCCTCAGATGTCGCGTCCCAGTAGCTTCCTTCTTAACCCACAGGTAGGTGATTTATAACCTTGTGAGGATGCTTGTGAGAGGAGCTTTAACTGACTTGTATTATCTGCTTGGGCACCTTGTCTTTAATTATTCTGCTATAACAGAACATTTTATTCCTTTTATACCAGAGCATTTTACTGTTCATTTATTAAATAATGCTTTTTCCATTTATAGTCATGTTTACCTAACATTGTTAGCAGTGCTAACACTTGTTGAACTGTGATGTTAAATATTTCATCACAGCACAGTTATATGAACAGTTGCACCCAATTTTTTAAGTATGTTTATGTAGAACGTTCTCAGACAAGTCCCTGTTAATTAGATCTTGATGTAGAAATGATAACTTATTGCAAGATGTGAATTCATTTAAACAGTAACGTAATCTTGAAGACTTGATTATTGCCAGAGCTGCTGTGTATAAGAAACTAATCAACACTTTATGACCCAGATCTTCTCATTCAACAGCTCTCTTCTCATCTAAAATTCTGTATTTCCTTTTTTTTTTTTCATTTTAACATGACAAAAATATATACTTAATAGTTAGTAAATTTTCAGCCACTATAGAATTTTTTTTTTTTTAATTATAATTTTTCTGCATGATGTCTCTCTTTCTCTGTCGCTTCCCCCAGGCCACCCGTCAGCATGGCACCTTCTCCCCCGAGTCCAGTCGCAGTCTGCTCATCTGTCTTCTGTGGGTGCTGAAGAATGCAGACGAGCTGGTGCTGCAGAAGTGGTTCACTGACCTGTCTGTATCTCAGCTCAACCGCCTGCTGGACATGCTCTACCTCTGCGTATCCTGCTTCGAGTACAAGGTCTCAGCAACAATAAAACGCAAAATATTTGCAATATGTTTTATTTAATCAAAAATATAAAGTTGGGTTGTACTTTTCAGTTTGCATTGTCTCAATACTTTAATAATAATAAATTGAATTAACCATCTTCTTTTTCTGTTCATCTCACCTCATCAAAAAGGCCCATTTTCTATTCATGCAGGGAAAGAAGGCGTTTGAGCGCATGAACAGTCTGACCTTTAAGAAGTCTAAAGATATGAAGGCCAAGCTGGAGGAGGCCATCCTGGGCAGTATCGGAGCCAGACAGGAGATGGTGCGACGCAGTCGAGGACAGTTAGGTTAGTGCTAGAACGAAGGCATTGATGAAAGGTCTGATTAAGTAATATGCAATCAGATCATCTCCTCTAACAAAACCTTTCAAAAAAAATTTTTTTAATCTAACATGATATTTTTCACTAAGAAGAATGATTATATTTCACTTTTTAATCTTATATAGGGCTGTAGTGATAGAAATAACCAAGATATTTTCTTGTTTGCATTTTTGGGTCGCATCTGTAAACCTCTTGCGAATGGGGATTATTTTTCCTCATTCTTATTACAAAGCACAAATTACTAATTTGGTCAGACTCCCTGTTAATATTGATCTGTGGTGGTGATACAAGTGTGTATCAACTACTCTTAAAGTTTGAGCTTTAAATGTCATAAATCTCTGCCTGCCACTTTTATTTATTTATTTATTTTTAATAAAACTTAACTTTAGAGCTATTTCTGGATTAAAGTGGGATAAAACACTTCATAGCCAGAATTTTTAAGGTGCCATCTCAGTCAACAAATTAAGTGATTAGAATGTTAAATTCATACACAGCACAAATATTACCAGACTTAAGTGAAATTTTAATGTTCCATTGTTATACCAACACATTCTACTTGTGCTTACACTAAAAATACAGCTACATGCGTGGACAAAATTTAGTACCAACAATTTTGTCCACGTGTGTAAGTATGTTCACACAGCGGTTTTTGTAAACCTGAAGCTTTACTCTCTTTCAGAGCGTAGTCCATCTGGCAGTGCGTTTGGCAGCCAAGAGAATCTGCGCTGGAGGAAAGACATGACTCACTGGCGCCAGAACAGTGAAAAGATGGACAAGTATGATCACTGCAAACTTCATTTTTAAGTTCTTTTTACTATAAATTATAAACCATTCATTTTTTTTAGATTAGATCTTTTTTTTCCAAATAATATAATTCTGATTAGTCACATTCTATACACATAATATAAAGCAAAAAAAAGAAAATGTAGAGGAAGTTAGCCAAAAATCATTTGGGGTAAAACACATTGTACCACAGCACATCGAGTATTTGATTCATGTTAATTAAATTTCTTTAACAGCAGTTGTACAGATAGCTACAGTGGTGAGTCAGATGAAAATCTTTAATGTGATACATGTGTTCATATTACAAGCCACATTGCCCAGTTCTGATTGTTTGGTCAGATCGGATTTGCATGTTATGACTGTTCACTTTTCATAATTGCAAGAGAGTTTTGTGAACGTGTATCAAATATGTATCTGATCCAGGATCACATATTAAATTGACTCCACTCCAATCTGAAAAACATCAGATTTGGGCGTATAGATTGCCATAAAAAAATCTGATCTGTGTCACGTTATGGTGTAAAAAAAAAAAAAAAAAATTCATAATTGAGTCACTTCAGGCTGGTTATGTGAGCTCAAAAAAAAAAGGCATGTGTTTTTTTTTTTTCTTTTTTTTCTTCTCTCAGTTAAGTGATAACAGAAAAGAACATGCTTGAGTTTTATAATAAATGGATAAAATAAATGCAGATTAGATTAGATTCAACTTTGTCACTGCATATGTATGGTACAAGGCATCGAAATACAATTAGCATCTAACCTAAAGTGCATTTTTGCAAATAGTTTTGCATATATAAACAGTATACAGTAAGGGTGCAATGAGTGCAAATGAGTGAGCAAATTATTATAGGTGGGTACAATAAGGAAGGTATAGTATACCATGCTATATTTCATGGTATAAAATGGTAATATGGTATAATATAGGACATTTTGGCAATTTTGCTGTGGTATACGATTAGTTTTATTCAATCAGGACATGCTGTTTTTCCTTATAACAGCGTGCATTGTTATCTTTTATTACTTGTGTAATGGTGGAGATTGTTGTTCTGGTTCATATACACGATACCTTTATTTAATACATTTATTTATTAATTTCTAACCATGTCCCACCTGTGTCCCTTTAGTACAGAAACCTTTACACATTGTCGTCCCTTAACTGTTTTGGTGTGGAAAAACTCGTACATTTGACCTTGTTCTTTCATTTACTGTGTGTCTAGGGGCCACAGATCAGTCAGGTATTGTACAACTGAAGTGTGACCTAAATAACCTCCCTCTGCTAACCACCTCGAGTATAAGAATCGATCCCCATTTCTCCCTGCCTCCTCGCTCTTCTTGCCTTCTGCTTAAAGTGCTCTGGTTCAAGCTAGACTGCTGTGTCTTTGTGACTGGGATTGCTCTGTGACTGGGTGTGCGTGTGTTCACTTGGCAAGGAGGAAATGGGTGGCTGCTTGGTGATGTGATTGTCATTTTCCACAGTATAGCAAACAAATATAGGGAAAGATTCTCAGCCTTAATTTCACTAAAAGCCTTTAATTTCAGATTACATTAAAGGTTGAAATTCTTGTGTCCAGAGAACCAACAACAATGCAGTGAAGGCTTTTAAGAATTAGAAAGATTCAAGAAAAACCAACAAAAGTAAAGTGAATTACTGAAGTAAGTAGGAATATAAAATGTACGAGGTTCAGTAGAAAAATAAAAATATTTGACTGTTATTGTTGGTTATGAAGACAATAAATAAACAAACAAACAAATAAATAAATATCTGCATAATCCAAAACAAAATGTTTTTTGTGCTATATAGCAATTTGCTAAAGAGAACGTGTGTGTGAGTTTTGTGGGGTTGGGGTATTCCTTAAATTTGATTCCCTGGCTTGTTTTTAGATTCATAATTTAATGAGGCTCTCGGGTCATTTCTTTTTTTTTTTTTTTAATCTAAATTGGCAAATCTAAAGCTTTGACTGTAGTAATTTCCTGTAATTGGAAAAGCAACAGTCAGAAAGCTATAAACATGCTTTAATAGTAAAAGATTAAATTGACCACCTGTAATATTATTCTTTAAAATGTATTATTATTAAAAAATAATTGTACAGAAACTAAGGTCTAGATCCCTATTGAGCAAGCCAGACAGAAGAGCAATATATAACTAATTTCAGCATGAAAAGAAGACTTTGAGGAATCAGATTTAAAGGAAAAAACATCTTGGTGACGCTGGATAGTGGTTATAAATCATTACACTAATAAAGCAAACTGTATATTACACCTAAACTACTGTATGTGTAAATGGATGCATAGTGCATATTAATTCCCCCCGTGTGGTCTTAAATTCTCAAGTCTGAATGGTCAGGATATGTTCTAATATGTTGGTACTATAGGAACAAGTTACACAGGCCCTTACATTGTGCATGCTTTGTAACAATCTGAAGTAAAGCTGAACCGAGATACAAGAGGATCTTAATAACACGAAAGAAAAAGAGAGACCGTGAGGGCATGAGAGTTTATAGCTGCTATAAATGTATTGGTAAGAACTAATTTGTTTTGTGGATATTCAACCAAATTGAAAGTCGTGCTGTGTTGCTTATTAATAATAAATTGCTGTGGTATGAAGTAGATAAAAAAGTTTATGCTTTTATTGGAAAATGATTAATATCTGTGTGGTAACAGTAACACCACCGTAACTTCTTTTTTTCCTGTAAAAGCATTTCTATCATGTAACCTTCATTCCATTAGCATGGTTAGAGCTTTTGATTTTAGCCTGATTGTTTTCTCAAATTCTTCCGCTCATGAAATGAATGTGTTCTACTCACTGCCGTCTACCTGTATCACTAACCCCAGTTTCTTTATTTTGAGCCAATGTTAATTACTGGACTCCAAATTCAGCTTCCAGTTTCCAATATTAGCCTGATTTAATTAATAGATTATTTTTTTCTGCAAACCCTACCTTGTATTTATGGTCCACCATGGATGTGATGTGCATCCATGTGTGCTTTTTCTGGATTCCTCCTGTGCTAGGGTGGTTTGGTTGGGTGCTGGCTCTCCCCTCGCTGTGTTAGGATTTTTGTGCTGTTGAAGTACTGTATGTGTGTGGCTTGTTTTGAATGAGCGGTGTGCTGTGCAGGTTTAAGGAAAGCCCTCAGCGCAGTAGGAGGAGCCAGGAAGCCTTGTTAGATAGGTTTGTAAGCTTAGATAAATCTCATAAACCACCCCCATCCCCTTAGACTCATTGTAAAACATTATACAACAATGGAAGATCCCTAAACAGTACTTTGTATCTGTATTACCCATGCATATTTTTTGCAAAGTGCAAGTATGTTTTTAGTGTCAATGGATTCAAATACAAAGTGACCTTGAATGCTTGCATAGGATGATTTGCCATTCAAGGGGTCCTTTCCCTTTCTTCCCGACACAGCATAAAACAATTCTAAATGCGTTCTGTGTTTTCGCCCTTTTCCAGAACCAGGGCAGAGCTGGAACACGAGGCACTAATAGACGGCAATCTGGCAACCGAGGCCAACCTCATCATTCTCGACACTCTGGAAATCATAGTGCAGGTAAATATTAAAAGCACAGAAAGCTAGATTTAGATTTAGGATCCCAATGTATTGAGCTGTATTAATTAAAAGTAATGACTACGCTTCATATAGACTGTTTCTGTGACCGAGTCGAAGGAGAGCATTCTCGGAGGTGTCCTCAAGGTTCTACTTCACAGTATGGCGTGCAACCAGAGCGCCCTCTATCTTCAGCACTGCTTCGCGACACAGAGAGCTCTCGTCTCAAAGGTGAGCACAGGTTTGATGATAAAATATTGTAAATGCCGCTATCTGCGTACTACTATTTCTCTGTTGAGTTGTGCGTTTTTAGTTCCCAGAGCTGTTGTTTGAGGAAGAGACAGAGCAGTGTGCCGATCTTTGTCTGCGTCTGCTGAGAAACTGCAGTAGTAGCATCGGTACCATTAGGTCACACGCCAGCGCCTCACTCTACCTGCTGATGAGACAGAACTTTGAGATTGGGAATGTGAGTTGGACAAGTTTTTTTTTGTTGTCTTGTAAAATTCTTCAGGCTTGTCTAAAAAGGTGGCTAATTAATATGAATATGTCTTTATCCTTCAGAACTTTGCCAGAGTAAAAATGCAGGTGACCATGTCTCTGTCATCCTTGGTTGGCACATCTCAAAATTTTAACGAGGAGTTTCTGAGACGTTCGCTCAAAACAATCCTGACGTATGCAGAGGAGGACCTGGAGCTCCGCGAGACTACATTCCCTGACCAGGTCAGCAAATCTTTTGCTAAAGATTGTACTACTTCTGGTCAATCAATTTGCAACCATCTAAAAAAAATTGTAAACATTTCTTGTTGAATACCTGTGGACAAAAGTGTCTTCACAAAGACTAGAAAAACGGAAAAACCCTCAAGATCCCGAAACTTACAGCCCAAAAAGTTAACAATAGATATCCGGCACCATAGTAGGAAACCGACCAAATATGAATTGGCACCCATTTGACCCCAAGAGCAAAAAAAAAAATGTTTTGGGAATGTATCTCTGAAATTAATGATTACTTTTATTGTGATGTTAGACTTCCTCATGAACCATATGCTTTTGTGTGTTTTAGGTTCAGGACCTGGTGTTTAACCTCCATATGATTTTATCAGACACAGTGAAGATGAAGGAGCATCAAGAGGATCCCGAGATGCTTATTGATCTGATGTACAGGTCAGATTGCTAGCATAATTTTTTGCTTTTCATTTTGATATGGAATTTGTTCGGGTTCTTGGAGGAGCTTCAAATTCTCTATTAACTTTTTTCATGCACAAATGACCACATTGGTGATGATGCAAATGTTAAAACATGTATGTGTAACAGAATAGCCAAGGGCTATCAGACTTCCCCGGATTTAAGGCTGACCTGGCTACAGAACATGGCAGGGAAGCACTCGGAGAGGAATAACCATGCGGAGGCGGCACAGTGTCTGGTCCACAGCGCCGCCCTGGTGGCTGAATATCTCAGCATGCTGGAAGATCGCAAGTACCTGCCTGTGGGCTGCGTCACCTTCCAGGTATTTAATCTGACCTGAGAGTTTTTCGTTCGTCATGGCGGTTTTCTTCAAACAAATTGTTTCAGTAGTGGTTTTCCCTCTGTTCTGTGACAGAATATCTCATCCAACGTACTGGAGGAGTCTGCTGTATCTGATGATGTCGTGTCTCCGGATGAGGAGGGTATCTGTTCGGGGAAATATTTCACAGAGGCTGGTCTGGTGGGGCTGTTAGAACAGGCTGCCGCCTCCTTCTCTATGGTGAGGAAGTGCATTTGACAAAGTCAACTCTTAGGCTCTCGTTTTTTTTTTTTGTTTGTTTTATGTGCAGTACTGTGAGAATTTAAAATGTAATTGCAGCAGGACTGACATCGTTGATAATGAACGTAATGTTTATTTTTAAACGATACATTGATAAAGATCATGAGGATCCCTAGCAATTTTCTTGCTTGTTAACCAACATGGGTACCTGTATCCTTCATCCCTTGTTGTGTTAACTCTGTCCTGAGTATCATTAAATAAGTGACCTTGTTTTCACTCCCGGTCTGCAGGCTGGCATGTACGAGGCCGTGAACGAAGTCTACAAGGTGCTCATCCCTATTCATGAAGCTAATAGGGATGCCAAGAAGCTGGCCACCATTCATGGTAAACTCCAAGAGGCCTTTGGCAAAATTGTGCACCAGGTAAATGCTCACGGCGCTCGGTATCAGTGCCGTCCTCTCGGAGTCGGGTCATTGTCGTCGTTGGTTATTTCAATTTAAAACAACAGGACTTTGCTTTCAAATATAAAAAAAAAGTCAGAGTAGAAATGAAGTCTTGTTTATTCGGTGCTGTCATGTACACATTGTCTTGCATGGTACAGGGTACATAAATGTTTTTGTAGTAGTTGACTAGGGTATGTTTTATGTGTAGGGGTATTGCAACTTGTATACTTTTTAAACAGGGCAGATGTTCATTCATGCATGGAGATGTACTGTAAACACACATTCACATGCCTGTCTCTTCCACCAGCACACACATTAACACACAATCATTGTCAGCCCTATGCAAGGGGCTTTGCATGTGTTGGGACAGAATCATGGTTTCTGATGAGAAGATGGAGGTCATTTAGGTCTTGCATGCCAAACAGCAACAATTATGGGGTTATAAATGTGTAGTACAAAAGGGGTGGACAAATGATAAATGCATTAACTAATCCACTCAGGGAGTGGAAACTCTAGCCTTTCTGCTTTGATTTGGTTGCCCGGAAAGTAGGTTAAAAAGTGGAGACTGTGTGAAATATAAACAAGAAATGAACAGATTATGAATTATAGTTTTTATTCTCTACTGATAAAGTTTCTAATATAGAACATTATCTAGTTGTTCATCAAGTTGATGCACATTGGAAGTTGTTGGCGAACATGTAATTTCATGCAACGTTCCTTTTTGTTTCACAATTATAAATCTTGTTTAAGCCTGTTTAGCTTTTTTGTCTATAAATCTTTTACCTTGAGGTGAGGTATTGTGCGTAATACAACAGCTTTGCACTGTAGGAAACCTTCTACTTGTATCCTCTTTCTTGACATTATATTTGACACTTCACTTCAGGCTCATTTACACTTTACAGGTCTAGTACTATAGTAAACATCACAGAATATTGTGGCAGTGAGGTATAAAATTTAAAACTTTGAATACACAATTCTCTTACAAACAAGTTTTCACCGCCAGGAATATAGGGTTTATTTACTTTCTGGGCAAGTGTAAAGAAGAAGAAGAAAAAGGAGGGGGAAAATGGTCCAGTGATATTTGTCCACCCCTGAGTACTGCATGCAGTGTTCTGAAAGTCCTATGGGAAAGAATAATGGCTTCCCATAGTGCTGGGGAAAGTCCTGCTGAGCTTATAGAGGGTGTGACTGTGACCTGAGTGTGTGTGTTGATTTGTCCTATATTCTTTCTGTCACACAGAGCACTGGCTGGGAGGTAGGTGGTGAAACTCATGCTTAATGCTTGACCCACATGTGCAAGCGGTGGGCATTGATCCTAGCTCTCTCTGCTGTGAAATCGACCCATTAACCTTTTTTATTGACTTTTTGTACTCAATCCATCCTTTCATCTGTCCGTCTGTGGCGTGTAACCATGCCACACTTTTCTCTATATTTGTTTTTTCTCTCATTCCTTGTTTTCTGAACAGAAGCAGTGTTAACATTGCTTGTTTCGGCAGGCCACATGCATGGGAGCCAGTGTGTGACACTAATGACGAGCTGTCAATGAATGCCTCACTTCATTTGCCTCATCTCTCTCCCTCATTCTTTCTGTCTTTCATCAGCACTGGCATCGATGTGACCTCACTACAGTCATCTTAAAGCACAGGGTTCGATGTATACCTGCTATGCAACAATGAAAATTAGGAACAAATGTAAATCTAAAAAAAAAAAAAAAACCCAAAAAACTTTTTTTTTTCCCCCCTTTGGAATAATGTTACCACAAAGATTACTCTGAATTTTTTTTTTTTTGGTCTTTTCACTGACCTTGCTTTATTTAGAACTAAATCGACCCCTGAGTATTGATTTTTGTTTGTGTGTGAATTGCAATTAATCCATCACTTCTCTCATTGGTCCTCTGCATGACTTTTTGAGAGTTTGGCACGATGCTGTCTCCTCACTTAACAGGATTTTGGACGGTTCCTGAATCGCATCCCATACTCACTCAGTCCTTCCTGCTTTTTTCTCAATCCCTCCCTCCATCCTCCATCCTGCATGTGTCCTGTTTTTTTTTTTGTTGTTGCATTTTGCATTTTTTAAAGTATTAGTTTTAAGTATTGTTGCTGTTTTATTTTGAATTTGTCTTTCCAAGAAGTTCATGGATCCCTGATTAAAATATGTTCTGTTTTCTCCTTTTTTATCCCCCTCCCCGGTTGCTGATCCCTCCTCTTCCCATTTTAATTATTATGTCTTGTGGTAAGTTGCTAGTTTGAGGCTTTATTTCTGTTGCTTTAATAGCGTGATGGATATATGTGGATATATGAGATTGACAGAAGCAGCGTGGAATTCAGACTGGAATTTCTTTTTATTATTTCTATATACTGTATAAAGTTCTAAAAACTGCATATCTGAAATTATTATCCTGTTTTGTTACACTGGCCAACATTAACCAACATTATTCCAATATTATTGCATGATCACCTCGACCAGTGCTGTTCAAATCCAGTTCTGGAGGACCAGTATCCAGCACAGTTTGTTTTTCACCAAAACTTAAACACACCCACTAAACCTGCTAATTAATAGATTAGTTGAATCAGCTGTGTTTAAGTCACTAATGTGTTTTGGATGCTGGCCCTTCGGTACTGGTTTTGAACAGTCCAGGCCTCAACATTTCCATAAAGTTTTTGGTCAAACATAGCACTTTGCAAATGTCTTGAGACACCAATCGTTTCTTCATATTTCCCTTCCAAAAAGCCAGACCTTTTTGTATTTTTAAATAGGGGTGGGTATCGTTTTTTACCAGTGCCAAATCGATACTTTTAAACCGGTACCGGTGCCTGAACCGATACTTTGCAAAAGCCACAAAATGATGGTGGATGACTCAAGAATACATTTTTATTTAACAAGAAATTTAATGCTTAAATTAAACAATATATTAAAAGTTTAAGTACTAGCTGGAAAGCCATAATTATAAACAGAATCCATGTTACATTAGTATTTTACAAATGTATTAAACATTTGTTAGCATGAATGCAAGATTTGCATTTTGTAATTAACATTACATTAGCCTACTACTAACCTGCGGAAAGGCTGCTGACGTCATTATAATGCTTTTTGCTACAGTTGGTATGACTGGGGCTGGGGTCATCCATACCAATAGTGCCAGCTGTTGTCTGTAAGCTGTTAAACACGGCGCATCCCTCTGCTTTAAGTTTATTCCGTCTGCCCTCAAATGTTTCATTAAATTTGACGTGTTTCCCGCTTTACACGCAACTGCTATACAACAGTTACTGCACGTCGCGGTGTCGGAATCCTTTCTTGTGAAATATAGTCACACTTTCGACCGTTTAGTTTTAGGTATTTTTAACGAAAGTTAATTTAGCAAGTTAAGATAGCGGTAGCTCACCTGCTGACGTCAGAGCGAGTGTAACGTTAGTTGCTGCGTTCACGCGCATCTCGGATGGTCTCATTTCCTGATGATTTGTGCTTTAAATTTTTTTTCTAATCTAATAAACCTTTAATCTACAAAAATACAATGTACAGTAACATTACTGCAACAATGTTTTGGATTTGTATTATTAAAGCTTTCCGAAGTCCAAGATTTTTCTAATTAAGGAAGTAATTTTTTTTCCGATCATTTCTGACACCCCATGAATGCAGGATTTAAATATTACTAGCGATCATGTGTGTTGATGAATCTAATGCTTATTACAACTGTGTCATCATCAGAGCCCCAGAGAACAAATATATTAATCGACAGTTCAGGCATTTAAGTGGCATTAAGTGGCCGAAATGAGGCACCAAAATTCGCGTTCTGTTTCGGTCCGGTACATACCGGTTATATAGGTACCGGTGCCGTTGTTATGCGCTAAAATGCCCCCCTGCCACAGATTGCCCCCCCCCCCCCTATATAATCTCTATCAAATATTATATTAAAACATAAATTCATAGGTTTATTGTTATCAAACATGATAGAACTATTATAATTAACCCTAGGCACGTGACAGGTGTCGAGACGATGAATACAAATTTTCATATAATGTTTATTTTGTGGCACATTTATTTTACAGGGATTTGTCATGTAATACAAAAATGCTTGCACTAAATAAATATTTATGATGAAAAATTTAACGAAATTATTTTTATTATTAAATAAGCAATATCAAAAATACATGTTGTATATTTAAAAAAATTAATAATTTATATTTTTTCCCTATATAACATGTAATTTTTATAATGCTTATTTTATAATCAAATCCATTTGGTCTAATTTGTAATTTCTAAATCATAAACCTATAAATTTCTGTTCTAATATAATATTCGACGGAGATTATATAGGGGGGGTCAATCTGTGGCAGGGGGGCATTTTAGCGCATAACACCGTATTGACACCGGTTTTCGGTACCCAACCCTATTTTTAAAGTAGCTTTAAATAGTTTTTCAGGCTTTCTAAAGGAATGTCTTTTTTGTTTCTTATTTTTGGCAAGTTTTTTGGTCTAATTTTCAGTCTAGTCCATGTACTTGACCAGTTTTAGAGGAAAATGTTTTTTTTTTTTTTTTTTTAAAGCTACACAGTGACCTATGGATCATTCAAGCATGAAAAAACATCTAACTTGTGGCATGAACCAGTGAGAAACAGGTGCAGAAGATTACAGATGATCAGGCCAGTGATTAATATCCTGGTGAAGCTGAATGCTGAGTTGTTGGAACAGACGAGAAGGGAAAAGAGGTCGCCGCGGTGTTTGTTACATGAGCAATGTTTAAATTTGCAGCGCTTTGCGGCCCGTCACAGTGAAACATTTATTCCCATTTCTTTAGTTTAATTTTTACACCATTTAATTTAATATGAAGAAACGAGGGGTGACTCAAGACTTTAGTACAGTACTGTATATTTATCAAATGTTTTCCACTGGAAATCTGTAACACCTAAGCATGCTGCCCCATTGAATTGCTCCAGCATCACTTTCCACATTTACTGCCCCTTCAAGTGCACAAGTGATGGACTCAGTTCCCATGAACCATCTCTTTTACACAATCACTATTAGACTTCTCTATTTCATTATCCTTGTACTGGTACGCAGTGCACTCTGAATGTATCACTGGTTTACATGTTCCTCTAATAGCCATATTCTGAGGGTTAGTTTACACTAACTGTTCTCAAGCCGTATAGGTGAATGTGCTCGACTTGACATGCGTGTCAAGGGCAGTTTTAAAGTTCATCTAATTATATGGTATTATTTTGAAGGTGTATTTTTGTAAACTGCTATATGAAATGAAGTTTCAACTTTTTATGTAGTTTTGGAGAAAATAGAGTTAGAAAGTTTACAAATCTATCCAGTTTCAGAACCTTTTGTTTTTGCCTTAACCACAATATGTTTAGCAAATTTCCTAATGTTGCTCATCGTATTTTAAAAAGATTCTCTTTAAAAAAGAAACTAGCTTTTTTTTTTTTTTTTAAAGTAATACAGGCTAGCTAAAATCTGTAACTTTCGATGAACTACAGCACAGGAGCACTTTGAACAGTACAAAAAGCCCAGAATTGAGATTTTTTTTAATTGAGTGCAATACTTGGCAAGTATGCTTTAAAAAAAAAAAAAAAAAGTAAATCTCTTTTTCTATCGTAATGATCCACCACTCATAATCAGTAATTTTAAATGCCAATTTAAGTTTGCTAAGAGTATGAACACAACCATTTATGAACTCTGTAACTAAACACTGATTATTTTTAACTATATGAAGTTTACTTCATATAGTAACTTGTTCCTAAATCAAATAAAGAATTCTAGTATAGGGACTAAAAGGCTTTTTTATTGATTTTAAATCATTTCCTTTATACTGCCTGTGATGGTTTTTTATGATACAGTATGCAGATTTATACTGTACTGATTGATTTGCTGTATGTGGACGCCTCACTGTGCTCACTAATCCTTATTCCACATAATAAAATAAGATTATCTTGGTCAACGTTTGTAATTATTAATTTACCAAACTGCATTTATTCATCTTGCATGTTTATTAGGTCTGATAAACCTTGTTGCCAAGTCAACATGAAATCCCTCCACTCGAGTTCACTTTACATTGACCATGACACAGGGGCTAGTGCACTCCAGCTTATAATATCATCCAGATCATAGTTTATGATTATATGAATTGCAAATAAGTTAAAGACTGTGTTTGTTTATAGTAGTATAGATGAAATTGTGCAAAGCTGATTTTTTTTTTTTTTTTTTTTTTTTTGCTGAATTTCTTGCAGGATGGAAAGCGCATGTTTGGCACTTACTTCAGAGTGGGATTTTATGGTTCTAAATTCGGTGACCTGGACGAACAGGAGTTTGTGTACAAAGAGCCTGCCATCACCAAGCTGGCAGAAATCTCACATCGGCTTGAGGTACAAGATTACTGTTACCAGTTGTAATTTATCATGAAGATCTGTGCATACAAATTTGATTTATTAAATATTTAGTAATAATCACAGTTTATATGCGACGGGAGTTCAAGTCAAACTGGGACTGATGACATTTCTGATGAATGAAACCAGAAAACATCTACATCTAGGCATTTGGCAGATGCCCTTATCCAGAGCGACTTACATTTTTATCTCATTACATCTGAGCAATTGAGGGTTAAGGGCCTTGCTCAAGTGCCCAACAGTGGCAACTTGGTGGTTGTGAGGTTTGAACCTGGGATCTTCTGAACCGTAGTCCAATGCCTTAACCACTGAGCTACCCCTGACCAAAAACTGAAGAAACCTGAAGAAAACTGATGGACAGTTCAGTGCTGATTGTTAGCTGCGATAGAGTACATGTGCAGACATTTGCAGCGGTGCAGTGAGTGGAACGCATTGTTCCTTAAAAATGAACAGATAACTTGTTGGCAACTCGCGGAAGAGCCGCATATGTCTGTTTGAACTGTACATGCAATCGTCCCACAAAAATCACTTGAACATGAACTCCGCAAACTTTTGACACATGTTTGGGCCATTAAAGGAGTTCCTGGAAGGCCAGCGTTCAGACGTGAAGCAGGCAGCCTGAGCACGGCTCCTGCGTACTGTGAAAAATCCAAGCACTAGCGAAACACTGGGATAAGTGGATTAGTGTAGCAGAGGATTACCGTATTGAATGCCACTATGCTGTTGGAGTAAAATAGTGTGAAGAACAGTACGCACCATGCAAGAACCAAAGTAACCAGACAAATCTGAGCGTTTGCTAACATTTAACATTAAATGGAACGCAGGGTTCCGTCTTCCCTCCTTTGATGTTTAACTAGCTAGTGTTTTATTCTCAGTATTGTGCACTGTGTTACACTGTCCCATGGACTTTGCTCTCTTTCTTTAGGGTTTCTATGGGGAGAGGTTTGGGGAAGATCAAGTTGAAGTCATTAAGGACTCGAATCCCGTGGACAAATGTAAACTGGATCCAAATAAGGTATGTAATCTGTGTGCATCAGTAATTATTAAACAGCTTAGTGGAAATGTTTTCATCCCCATAGGGTTTAACGTGTGTTCAACCACTGAACAGCTTTCTATCCCTGTCGTGATAACACTTACATAAGTGTGCTACAGCTAGCCTAGCTGTCAAATCCAATTAAAGTGTAATGGCTGAGTCAAAACTTTGACTTTTAGCTTTTGTAAAACTATTTGCTGTTGATTTTAGCATGTTTATTTTGTATTTTTTGCGGTAAAAAAAAAAGTTTTCAGCTGGAAATTATAATACACACTTTTTGTACTTCATGCGTGTGCTTATGTAATAGCCACAAGAATTGCCATCCTTATCCAACAAATTGTTTTGAGAATACCATTTATTTTAAAAAAATCTAATGAGAATGTTTTTTTTTTTTTTTTTTTTTGTGGTTTATTTTATTTTTATTCAGGGTGCCAATAATTCTAGAGGGCATTGTGTATTTGTGCATACCCACATACAAAATGACTAATTTGTGTTTTACAGGCTTTTATTCAGATCACTTACGTGGAACCATACTTCGACACGTATGAGATGAAGGACCGCATCACATATTTCGACAAGAACTACAACCTGCGCCGCTTCGTTTACTGCACGCCGTTCACGCTAGACGGCCGCGCGCACGGGGACCTGCACGAGCAGTACAAGCGCAAGACCATTCTCACCACCAGCCACGCCTTTCCCTACATCAAAACCCGCATCAACATCATACACAAGGAGGAGGTAGAACCTGAGTCCGGCTCCTGTTGTTTACCCCGCAGTGCCCCGTCACCTGTAGCTTTGTTTCATTTCCTTTTTTTTTTTTTTTTGTGCTCAGATCATCTCCATGCCCATCGAGGTGGCCATCGAAGACATGCAGAAGAAGACACAGGAACTGGCCTTCGCCACTCACCAGGATCCAGCTGATGCCAAGATGTTACAGATGGTGCTTCAGGGGTCTGTGGGCACCACAGTCAACCAGGTAAATAAACACGACGTTCAAGTCAAACCGGGATATTTGATTTTGCAGAAAAACAGCTCTACACTAATGCACTTACCCCAGTGTTTCACTAGTATTTGGATACGATCAATGTCGAAAATGTGTTTTCTCATTGATTGTACTGCATGTCTGATTCAAACCTGGAACTCCTTTAATGGCTCAAAAATATGGGAATGTCTTGGAGAGAGGTCAGGACTGGTCAGGACGGCGGATGTATCAATAAATCACAGCCGAGTTCCTGTAATATGTAAGTGGTATTCGTGAACGATTGTGTGTATACGGTTCTCACAGATAGATGAGTCGCTTCCGCACGTAGACGACAAGGATCAGGCGTTCCACTTGCTGAATGGTCACAGGACAGACTGCAGTGGGCTCATAGTCACCTGGGATTCAAATGTTTTGTTGCGGCTCATCATAGTACCGTGGTTAAAATCTTTTGTAAAACTCGTGAATGAAGTTGTAAAAAACGAGTTTCATCACAAGTCCCAGTTTGATTCGAATGACCACCTCAGCATGGAATCAGTGATCACTCGGTGTGTTTCATGTTGTACAGTGTTGTCTGGATTAGAGGTTTATTTGGAGGAGTTGCATCACATCCACCTCCTGGACTTTTGGTTCTGTAGTAAAGGCGATCTCAAACACTGCAGTTTACATTTCACTCACTCATGCAGAGAAATAAAAATAACAAAATGGCATTTTTTTGAGGCATTATCTTAAACTGTTATGGTTTAAGAAAAAATCCTATCAAGATGTCCAGTTTATAAAGCTGATTATTAAAAATAATCAGCTTTATGGTGAAGCAGTCATTCATTTTAGCACACACGTTGTCATTGTTTATTTTCTTGCAACAGCACACCTGTCGTGTTTTCTTCTTTACTGAGTACTATATCTGTCTTTGTGCACCTTTTCCCCAGGGGCCACTTGAGGTCGCTCAGGTCTTCCTGTCTGAAATTCCGAGTGATCCTAAACACTACAGACATCACAACAAGCTGAGACTCTGCTTTAAAGACTTCACCAAACGGTACAAAGACAAATCATCAAACTTTATCCAAATGCATCAGTTCCTTATAGTGTAACTGAATCTAATGTAACTCCATCATTTGGTCTGATCGTTATTAGATGCGAAGACGCCCTACGCAAGAATAAAAGTTTAATTGGTCCTGACCAAAAGGAATACCAGCGGGAGCTGGAAAGAAATTACCACAGACTGAAGGAGGCTCTTCAGCCGCTGATTAACAGGAAAATCCCGCAGCTCTACAAACCCGTACTGCAGGTCAACTCTCACAGGTGAGAAAACCAAACCTTAGAATATTTAAGACTGGTCGAAGAATGCAGGAATTGTGATAGATTGTTCAAGAGAGAAGGCTTCTTTTAATGAAATCTGGAGCATCCAGAGCAACTTATAGGAGGGATTCCTATTGAGAGAGCATTAGTGTGCAAATACAATTTTAAAAAAGAGGCTCTATATACTCTGTTCTGTAAGTCAGGGGGGTAAAGTCTGTCTTAAAGCCCAAAACATTAATGTTGCTAAACAGAGGTATTGCTTGGATTGTTTCTAACATCTACAGGAAACATGATATTAATAATTTAGCAGTAGCTTTCATGTTAGATGAAAGGAGAATTAGATGTAATCAGGTGTAGCATATCTGTGTGTGGCACAGTGTGTGGCAGCTTGGGCAAACCGTTCACATGCTTCAGTTTTCGACCGTATTGATCTTTTGCAAACGCGTGTACAACACATACAATATACCCGGGGTGCGGGAGAAATGAGTCGCTTTACAGGTTTCAATGAATCAGTCCGGAAGCATGATGATAGAAAATGTCTGTCCTGTAAAGCTGTCCTGATGGTGAATAATCCTAAATTCTGAAAATCCTCAACAAAACAGAGCCATTCAGCTCTGAGAAAAAAAGGCATCCGGGATTCCGGACAGACACAACACTTATATTTGAGGTGTTTGATTAATTTCCGTAGGCGTGATTATGGTTTTTGACCACATGATGGCAGTTTGGGGAAACGTTGAATGATTTAGTCAAGTGGATGGGTATAGTTTTACGTTATAAGAAGTATAAGACTCACTTTGTCGGACTTAAGAACAAATCGGACTTACGAACGTGCTCCCGGAATGGAACTTGTTTGTAAATCACATAGTATCTGTACGAATATGTAATACCTCCTGGATTTGGCAGCTCAATCTGTGTTTCTGTTACAAATGATAATGCAGGTAATGATAAACTGTACTGACATTTTAAGTTTTCTAAACTTAACAGCGGACTATAATTTCCCAGGTTGAATCTCAAATAGCATAAAATGGAAAGCTAGTGCACTAATGTAGAGTGTACAATCCCATGTTCCCAAACACCAAGTCGTGCCCTTGTGGAGAGGGATTTTGGATTCATCCTTGTTAGAAGCTAGTTAGTCTTGAATTGCAGTCGGTAATTATTTAAAGTCTGGTTCCCTCCAGAATAAAAAAAAAAAGATGGATTTCATTTTAATTTAAAACAAAATTACAACAATTTAAGGATACAATGGGAAATAAGTTCTCACTTTGATGATCAGCATCATCAGTCACCATCTGTCTTTTTTTTAATTTTTTACAGTATTTAAACGCAAAGCTAAACAACATCTTCCGATTCAACTCTGGAGAAACAATGACTGATAAATGTAGCCAAGAGAACTAAATTAATCTTATGTCATTTTAAACATGAATCAAATGTTGTCCACTGTACGAAGCATGTTCGCGCTCTTCTCTGATGATTAATTATGCAGGTATTTGAACAGTTAAAATCTGATTACACTAAATGGATGAGGCGTCAGATGGTGCAAATCGTTTACGTTTGTGTGTGTGGAAATGACCCTTGGCTAGCAAGGTTTCTTTGTGTAGGTTATTACGCTTTTCTCCTTCCTGCGTTTTGCTAAACTCGCTCTTACACATGATTCTCACGGGCAGAAAGCCAAGGCGAAGTTAGAAGTTAGCCAAAATAGGTTTTGTTTAATGATATTAGGTGCATTTTATTTGCAGTTAAACTTTTAATTGTTATTTTTAGCTATTTTCCAGATTTTAGCCACTGAAACAATAGAATGGTTGGTTTTTCCAGACTGCTACACACTTTATTTTTCCAGCAAGCAAACTTTCCACTGCATTAGTCAAACATGATTTTTTTTTCTTTCCTTTTTAAAACGTAGTTGAAATGGCATCATTAGCTGCAGTCATTCATAGGCTGCATTTTTATTTATTTATTATTTTTTATCCCCAGTTTGTGCCATGAATCTCCTGGCCATGTCATTTAATTAATCTAGCTGGTATCTGAACTCTTGACTTGATAAATGCAGATATTTACATAAGTCGTCACTAACATGTACATTACATTTCTGATTACCGTTTTTTGTTTTGCTAACTCGCCAAGCAGCAAACGGACAGCTTGACAAGGTAGAACTTCCAAATTAACTTTTGTTTTTGCAGGAATTTCAGTGGCATGTATGATTTTAATATACTGGGTGTCCCAAAAAATTTGACATCATTTGAAATAGAAATATTTGAGAAACTGCATGTCCGAGGCAAACGAAATTAAACAGGCTTTATGTTGAGAAATAAAATATTTATCAAACTTTCAACAACATATTCAAACGGATAAAGATTTTCTAACCGATTTCACAAATGTTCGATATGCGCATGCTCAGGTAGGTATTGAGTCAGTAGTCCAGCTCCTGCCAAACAGGCTGCAACATTTTCTGCTCGAGTTTTGTAGGCTTGTAGGAAGAGAGGGGATAAAGAAAAGTCCTCACACATACTGCAGCCCCATAGAAAAAACTAATCACAAACAAATTCACAATCGTGAACGTGGAGTTCATTTCAACATCATTTTCACTGGTTAAAAAAAAAAAAAAAAAAAAGAGTAAAACTTAAAAAAAATTTTTTTTTTTTATTATTATGTTAGACTTCAAAATCACGTCAGTTTTTCTGGGACACCCTATAGAGACATGAATCACTTTAATAACAAGTCATCAAACCTGTACAGATCGAATTTCTCCTAATCTACTTTTCTGTTCCCCCCCTCCAGAGACTCCTTTAGCAGAATGAGCCTCCGTAAGCTTGACATGTGAGGAAGACCAGACGAGATGAGGAAAAAGCTTGGCATTTTATTTATTTGCTTGTAAATATTTAACTCTTCTTAGTGGGGGGGAAGAAAAAAAAATCAGTGTTTTTGCCAGAACGGCTAAAGCTAAAAAATAAGTGTTATGGTAGCGTCATTCCACTTTTGTATGGGTTTACAGAAACGACCTGTTACACTCTTTCAGCCTGTGTCAAAACTCCTATTTAATATATTGTGTGCACTTTTTTTTTTTTTTTTAAACAGCGTGTCCTCAAGCAGTTGATCACAAATGGTACGATTTTGAAAGTTTACTATTTAATCGGAATGAAAAGCAAGTGCAAAAAAAAAGTACCATTATTTATCATGGATTTTTCACTTTTTTTTATTTTTACATTTGTTTAAAGTTATTGAAATGTTTTAAACATTTGAATAATTTTATGTAGCTTTTGTTTACCTTGAATATTTTACTAAATAAATATTTTAATGCATAATGTCAAACAGATTGGTTAATTGATGATAAGCACACAGTCATGTTTGATATGCTGGTGTTTATTGGGTGTATAAGAGAATCTACACAAAGGCACAAAAATAGAAAGGTCAAAGGAATTTACACACAAACGTACTGTGTTTTACCCCAGGATCTGATCTAACTGCTTTTCCTGTAGTCACATACAACTTCTCCATAAGGGGAGGGGGTAAAAGTCTTTAGATATTGCTTATAGTTACTGGTTTTTTATTTGATACGAGTGGTAGAGATCAGACACCTCCATTCTCTTACTATTTACTCATCTCTGGCACTTCACTCAAACTGGAGCTTATTTAAGAAAAACAATCCGCTGCATACACTACATCTGAAGAACAAGGCGCAAAGAAGTTCTTCAAAGAAGCTGTGGAATGCTGTCCAATATGATAAAATCTATAAAAATACGATCCTCTATTGAATCTGAACTACTGAAAGCTCATGTATGTGTGCAAATGGCTCGGCTCTAGGTTTCTTCACTTTGGTTCTAACGGGAAAACACTGTCATATTGAGACTAAACATTACTCTCTACAGTGTATTTACACCCCGTCCTTCTGTGAATAATTTGAAGCTGTACATCAGGAATAAAAATACACACACAATATCCCTAAAAAAAATAAAATAAAATAAACACGTCCAAATATAAAAACCAGTGCACAAGCAATTTACCTGACTTGTTTCGGGCCAATTGAGAACAGGACGGTAGTTGCACTACATAGTGCCAAGGTGCATTTGGTTAAGGGTCTTTCAAAAAAAAAGAAAAAGTGATAAACAAGTGTCAAGACATGGAATGTAGATAAGGTTTTAAGGAACAGAAAAAAAAGAATGAAAAGAAAAGAGATTAAAAGAATAGAAAAATATATCACATACAGGCAGAGATACAGCATCATGGCATAAAACACAAATATATATATATATATATATTTACAGCAATGAAGCATTTAAGGAATACTCAAGTTTTTTTTTTTTTTTTTAAACAAATCACCTGCATTTGAAGCACACACTGCAAATGTCCCAGACAGGAACTTTGTTATAGGCAGCACACGTTTTTACTCGCTAATAAATTTGACTCTGGTGACTACAATGAATCCGTGCCTGAGGTAATGATGCATGCTTCACATGTGGAAGACCGATTGGTTTTTCATTCCTGGAGTATTCCTTTAAAGCTCATTCTCAGCTTGCTTCCTGTGCAACCATGACAAGTCATCTCTTTCTAAATGTTGGAAGTTGTTTGTCGTTTATTTAATTTCTCCCGAGACCTTTTTGTAGAAGAGGAGGTAAGGTGTGGAGGTGGAACAGGTCTCGGGAGAACATGCACGTAGAAATTCTTCTTCCTCAAACAGTCTCACCTCTGAGTCGTCAAACAACATCCACTTCCCTTCGTAGTCTAGAAGGTTCTGTAAAGCCATGTCCGAGCTCACCTGACTCTCTTCTTTCACGCCTTCTCCTTCTTCGTCCTTCTCTTTCTTTACCACTCCGTTCTGCATGGGAGAACTGACGTAAGCAGGTTTCTCTGAGGCGACCTGTTTGTTGGCACTGATCTCATAGTTTGAGATGCTTCTTTGACCTCCCAGTAGACCGACCCCTTCTGTGGACCGCTTCCCTCCGGCTTTGCCAGGCAAACTCGTTCCGTCAGCCATGTTCTTCTTTTTAGAGTTTAAGCTGAAGGACACCTCGCCGTCATCGTAGTCGGGTGGAGAAACTTCTTCCTTCATCAGAGGTTTCGTCTCGCCGTCTTCCTCTTTCTGACTTTCCTCCTGAGACCGGGGATCGAGATGGGTGCGGTGGAGCTCCGTCATGCGGATGTAGGTGGTGTAGTGGCCGCTGCTGATGGTCACACCGCTGTGCATGACCACAGCGAAGAGTCTGTAGTGGTGCTCCTGGTGGGAAGCAGAGGGTCGTGTGGTCCATTCGTCCAAGGAGAGTTTGAGCGGAGTGAGGAGAGGTGTGTTCACCTTTGACAGTCCAGCATACGGGTCCATCCTGTCAAAAACAAAAAAAACAAAACAAGAAATAAATTAGCTGAATGGAAACTACTTATTATTTACAGCAATGTAATGTACTACCGCAACAAACGACCATCTTCCTGTAACAGTAGCTGCTGCTACAAAATATTTGTTCAATACCTACCTGAGCAATATGATTTGAGAAATCTAACAGTTGTGGAATAAAGTAACAGGATTTGAAACTCGTACAAAGCAAATTCAGATTACCTAAATTTTACAGTTGTTACATGGAAAAAAATTATATACGGTACGGTATTCACCAAAATATACCGTACTGAAATAAAAAGATGAACAACATTATCTTGTCATCTGTGAGTTTATTTCTCCTTATAGACACTTAACATTAACGCTACACTATTCGCGTGTTGATTCACCATGGTATGCGTAACATAAGTGTTTGAAGTGCGTGTGTGTGTAATGGGACAGGTATGAGAAGAAATCGTTCTGCAACCTTTTTTTTAAACTCGGTTCCCATTTGTGACCACTTCTATATGAGCGGAAATAATACTCAACTATGAATACTACTCCGTTGAGAGACCCAATTCCAAAAACAACTGCACAACACGGCTTCCGCTTCACTATTGGGAACATGTGCGTCTGGAGCTATGCCTCGTCAACAAGCGCACATGTCCAAGACTGTATATTTTGGTGCATACTATACTTTAAATACTTATAATGAATCATTTAAGGAAACTCACTCAGAGCCACTAGCTGCAAAACACTTGAGGTGAATGGTGACGACTTCAGGCGTCTTGTCAAACAGGAGACTTCTCTCCGCCTCAGTGTAGTGGTGACAAGTCTCGCAGAAATATTTATCCTGACCGACGATCCGTTCCACTGAGGCGAACTGAGAGATGGCCCACCTAAGGGTCTTCTGTTCTGGCTTAGGATCTGGAGAAACTGAGAAAAGCAAATAATACATTGAGCACAGACTGAATCTGAGCTGCAAAAAAATTATGCAAAATCCTAACGTCCTTCTACTACATGTCATTCTTTATTCTGAAAAAGCAAACAACTGAAAGTTCACAGCTTTGTAATTTTTTTTTTTCCCAACCAAAACAAGCGTTCTGTCTGAACGCGCTCTCAAAGCACTCACTCTCTGAACTAGCCTCTGAACAGCTGGTCTCTTCCTCCTGCACTGGTACACTAATGTCCTGGAAGTCCTCTCTCCTCTGGGTGTAGCACTCGCACTCCAGGCAGCGTGTCCTCAGCACTAGCTGACCCTGGAACAGCTGCTTCAGCACATCCAAGCCTTGGAGTTCTGCTTGTGAGAAATAGTTTGGTGTAAAAAAAAAGTATGCAAGTCTATAAAGCTCTTATCTATACGTATAATAAAACTGTAAAGTTGGCATGTCTGGACATTGAAGGTATTTGGCAAAAAATCTTTTTGGAGGGTGGGGGGGGCGCGCGCAAGTTAAGTAAGAAAAGATGTCAAGATGGTTTTTGGAATTTTTTGTCTGTGTTTGTGCACGCATCACGTAAAAACTACTGAATGTATTTTATTGGGCTTTGCACAGGTGTATTTGGCCAAGCGTGAGGAAACATATCGGCTGTGTTTCATTGAATTCAGTCCACAGGAAGGAAAGATATGCTACTTTGAAATTTAAATAGTAAAAAGGCCTTTTCATATAAGAAAAAAAGGACCTTGAAAATAAATTTAATAGTTCAGCACAAAATTGAACAGATGGTGCTGTACATTTTTTAATCCGCACTTATGAGTGTTCAATTGAAAATCTACTTAATAAACGCAATCTCACACTTTCATTCCGTGCACTTTGTGGTAACACAACAAAATCGTAGTTCATTCAAAAATGCAGCAGATGGCGCTGTACATTCTTTAAAAATGCTTTATGAGTGTGCAATTAAATTCCACTAGAATGAAGTCGCGGGCACATCTAGTCAGTTATAAAGCTTTATTACAACCTCTTTATAGTGTGTAGTTACCTTCTCTCCTGGTTCCAGTTTGATTTTGGATGATCTCACTTTCGGAAGTGGCTTTACCGTGAGAGTCACTGTGGCTCGTGTCCTGGTCCTTGCTCTCTGCTCGCTCTCCCACGTGAGAGCTGATTCGACCCATGCTGCGGAATTTGGAGAAAATACTGGGCTGCTTCCCTGAAGGTTTCAGCCAGTTCAGCTTCACCCTCTTCTTCCTTTTATTCGAATCCTTTGCGGTTTCTTTGCTCTTCTCTTCCTCTGTGTTACTTCCCATCTCTTTTTCCTTATTGTCCTTCTCTGCCACATCTGGCTGGTCACTGACAGGATTTCCGACCATATGTCCGGAAGATTTTCTCTTGGAGCGGGTGAAAGGTCTACATTCTTCTTCACTTTTCTTGGGTTTGCCCTGAGACTTGGGCTTCTTCTTAGCATTTCCAACTTCTGTGTCGCTCTTCCTTTTCCCACTCAGCTGTCCATCAGAGCTTTCCTCTTCTTCTTGGGTGGGTGTTGTACTGCCTTTCGTGATATGATCACACTCTTCTGGTTTTTCAGCTTGGTTGGTTCCAAGATCTTTCTTAATGGTGTCACAAGCCTCCTGGATATAGGCGAGGATGCACTGCAGTACCTCCTGTGCATCATGCTGCAGATAGCCCTCATACATAGGATTCAGTAGTCTGCATGTGAAGAAAATGCACCATTAGTGCTGATCAACAACCCATAATCATCTGTGATCTTTACTTGGCATGGAAAGTAACTAAGGAAATTATGGTACATGTCTATATTACAAATACATACACACTGTGGCACGATATAAAAAGCGAAACCAAATATCTATAACCAATATATACTATAACTAATAATAATATATATATTTGGTGGAAAAAATTTGTCATAGTCCGCTTTATACAACAGCAAATATGTGAAAATACTTAGAAACTCTTAAGTCTTGTTCAAAATTAATTACAAAATGCATTTGGTGACTCAATCATAAGATCAAAGTAAGTATTTGGTACAACCTAAACTATACCTATGGAAAAAATGTCTTAGCAGTTCTAGCACTAAATTGTTATACTGAAGATTATTTGTGTATTAGATTTAGTGTATTTGAAACTATTATCTTTTAAACATGTCCATTAAACTTTCAGCAAGAACCTTAATCTATCAAATAAGCATTGTACTGTGTGGTTCAACGATTATTCCGTTTCCCAATCCGATGATCCATTATGGAATGGTTACCGACTCCCAACATCAATAACCATCAGCTTTTAAAAACATGAAATCGTTATGTACTAGGGTGCAAAATGCATGGGTTCCCATCAGTACTAGCTGTGATGACGACATAATGTTGATTGTAATTGTTATATTACCCTAGGTCTATTATGGATTTTTTTTTTTAATCCACCTTGTAAATGCTGCAGTGATACCTGAGTGTATTGAGTACCCTGCGTGGGGGTGTGGCCAGCTCTCCTTCGTTATACTTGTCTGGGTTAAATAGAAAACTGGACTGCAGCTGCTCCACCGAAGATATTAAACTCTGAAGGCTGTGCAGTAACTCCATGTGAACAGGCATCGAGACTTCACTCGGTTCTCCCTGCTTAGGACAGAGAAATAGTGGCATAAAAACACGACCAATCAAGTAGATTTCAATAGAAAAAAAAAATTCTGTCTAGTGGATTTCAAATTACTATTCGGCTCTAAAACTAAAGAAAATAATTCGTTTTACTGCATTTGATCATCGATTGCAAAATTTTTCCTTTCACTTTTATATTTATACTTATAAAATATGGTCCATTTTCTAATTTGCTTTCAAAAAAATAAAAAATAAAATAAAACATTACACTAGTACTCTAGTGGTATAACACTAGAGGTGCCACAGATACTTTTTTATAATTAAATGCAAACAATTGTTAAAGCGCGCACCCTGTTTTAACAGCAGTGACAAGGAAAAACTTACTGAGACAACGTGAGGAAGAAGCCTGTTTTGTTTGACATCTGAATTACTGAACTAGCATCCAACCTCAACTATATCAAAGATACTAACACAAACATGCCTGTCAATTAGGTCTATCTAACCTTAATAACCCTTTAATTATACTCGGTCACAATTACTTGATTTCACTGGAATTAACAGCACCTATCCTGAAATACAAACAAACCTCTTCATTTCTGGTGTCTCCTTCTTTCGGTTTGTCCTTGGACAACTGACACAATGACTTTACAGCGTCTTTAAATCCAGGGCAATAATACAGGACCTGCAACGTAAAAATATATAATAATTAGCAATTACTTACACAGTGCACACTATAGTGTATACACAGCATAACTATACTTGAATGTCGAACAAATTCTGAATGCATGGTGAAAAAAACTAAATTAGAAACTTTAATTCATGATTACATGTGCTTGATTAGGGTGAGGTTATTGCCTAGGACTGTGTACAGTCTACTCTGAGCTGATTTCTAGAAATGTTACATTTGCAAATGTTTGAGATAAGGAATTACTTTGCACCAAATGACAAGAAGCCTCATCCAATGTGACTTCATTCTAAATAAAAGGAAATGTTTTTCAATAGCCTGAGTGACAAAGCAGCATTTGAATGGTACACACCTGAAGGATGCTGTTAAGATAGCAGGTGTTTCCCAGATTGTTAAGGCCAACAAAAGGTACAAGGTTCTCTGTTTTTTCACAATTAAGGGATGAGGGACAAGGCGGTGGCACAACCTGATCACACCTACAAGGAAATATATCGTTACAGTTCTGCAAAATTCCATACAAGCATTCGTATGTAAAAGTTTAAAAGGGAAAGCCCACCAGGAAACACCTGAAATGTCAAATAATTAATGTTTAGATTCCAGTGCTGAATTATGGATTTGTTGTGCCATATTGCCACACTGACTCCAAAATCTGTTTGCATTTGGGGTGGTGAAATGTTGCTCTATAATTATAAAGGATGGGCGCTCTAAACTATTCACACATTGCCAGGCGGCACTGCATCCTGTATGTTCCAAGTAAATCATTTGCCATGTTTGTTTAAAATTGTAATAAAATCTAAACAACAAAAACATCAAATCAGGATATTTAAAATAAAAATGTGATATGGGACCGCAATACACATCAAATCAGCACCTAGCACCTGATATCATGATCATACTGTATCAGGCGATCCCTGGAGATTCCTAACTCTGTGTGTGAAAAACAAACTAATCTAAACTTGGGTTAAAAAAAGGGAGAATTTCTTTTAACATAATAAGAATAATAATAAAGATCTTTGATGTACGTTTGTTATAAAGATTAATCTGAAACTGGTTCAGGGTGAGTTTCCCCCAATTTTCATAGGAATATTACAAGTTCTCCCACCTTGTGGCCTCTGCTGGTTCTGTAGTGTTTGATTCCTCAGCCTGAGGCTCAGTGAAGTCAAGTGCACGCTTGGTTTCTTTCCTTTGCAGGAACTTTAGAGACAGACGGTTTTTCCTGACCGGACTCCCCACACCGACTGCAGCTCCCTCGCTCTGCACACCTGGCATTTTAAAACTGGGACAATCAATCCTGTAACAGAGAGAAAGAGAGACAGTGTGAGAGAGACAGAGAGATCATCCTAGAAAAAAAAATCTACAGCAATTCTTCTTCTGTAGCGATTTTTCCCTATAAACAGGGTTGCAGGAAGCCTGGAGCCAATCCCAGGAAACTACAGGCACAAGACAGGATCAGCGTGCCAATCCATCCCAGGGCACACATGCATACATGTACATACTCCATGCGCTGCAGACAATTTTAGGAATGGCAGTTAACCTAATCTGCATGTCTGTGGACTGTACATGGAGGAAACCGTGCAAACTCCACATACACAGACCAGAGGTGGGAATCGAACCCTCGACCCTGGAGGTGCAAGGCCAGAGTGTAAACTGCTGTCCTGTTTGAACTCCAACTATTATCTAAGTATTTGATGCCTCAGGACAGCCCCTCTTAGATACTGATGCACAGTCACGTGACTAAGTGCACCTTTCATGGACATGCATGGAAAGTTTACATAGTAAAGAAAAAAATTATATATATATATATATATATATATATATATATATATATTTGGGGGGGGGGGTGTTGTGTTACATGATTGTACTGAAATTGGTAGAACTAAAACATTTTAAGCAGCTATGGAAAACAGTCCAGCATAACACTAATAACAGAATTTTTAACTGAATTACTAATTGCTAGTCGAACAATTACTTCTTAAATATTCTGCGTGCTATAACGTTAACGCCAAACATTTGGAGAAATTATAAAACTTATATATTCCGACGATGCATCACAAACTAATGCGCTCGTCCCGAATAACCAATACACAAGTGTGCACGCACCTCTCCAGAACAGCGCGCGCGGTTTCAACAGCTAGCAGCGCTTAGCATTAACCATACGCTTAGCTTTAGCTTCACTCCAGAGCTACCACAGAGAGAGTTAAACACAAACCTCTTACAGCAGCGCTCGCTAGTGACCCTCACACACCACTCGGATTACATTTTCACCCACAATGTGCACTCTTTCAAAATCTATCTATATCTATTTCACAGGAAACTCAAAGCACCATGACAACTTCGACGGCGCGGTATTATCTCCAACACTCCTTTTCCGACAGACCACGCCTCCCGCGTTCTGATTGGCTCACGGTCATCACTCTGATAGGAAGGCTACTGGAGCTGTGAATTATTATCCAATCATAGTGCAGGGTGGGATTTATCAGAATACGGATAGGGAATAAAATACTCGAAGCATGTAGAACTTCGCGCTTTTTTCCAAGGCAACACACATAAGTGCCTGCAATAAGTGAAGCCTGATTTATTTAGTTATTTAGATTTTAAATTAAACAGAATTGTAAAAATAGTCATGTATAGTAACTACCAGCTATAACTACTTTACTAAAAACAATTTATGAATCAAAACAAGTGAACTGTGTGCAATATTGCAAGCGAAATCTGAGACTACCCTGGGTGTCACGTGATCACAGGGTCCTTTTGCCTCTCACGCCGCCTGGTCCTACAAGGGTATAAATAAAAAAATACCTTCAGGGTGCACCAGCAGGTGGCGGTTATGTAACACAGTGGATGCAAACTACCCGTACACACCAAGAAGACTTCAATATATAACTCCCCTCAGGCTTTATTATGATCACGAGGGAATTCATAAATCATGACTTGTGGTATTGATAAAAACATTTAATCTGCTAAGATTTGTAACACTCCCTAGTGCCACTGGTTATTGGAACAGACATATAGATATGATTGACTGGAAAGAAAGTATGGTCTCTACCTCAAAAGTAATTAATAATTAATAAGGTGAATATACAAGAATATTCATAGATGTTATCTTACAAAGACATTTATGAAAAGACTCAAGCAGAACATCTACCAGGCAGCTGCCCCAAATCTGTATCGTTTGCCCCATGCTTCTCCCATGGTCAACTGTTGGTCACATGTTTAAGAGTGAAAGTGTTTGTTGCTTGCTAAACCCTGTACGAATTATTTTTGTAGTGGAACATCAAGAAACAAAATCGAGAATACACAATTAAAACCCAAGTCTCGTGTCTTCAAATATTTTTTTTTTCCCCTTTTACCCTTTCTCTTTTCTTGTGTATGCCCATGGTTCCCACAAGGGGGAGCCAAAGAGCATAAATAGTGCACGAGTCTTTGTCTGCTTTGAGGCTTGTGTGGTTGTTGGAATTAGATTTGCAGATGTAAAATAAGACCTTAATCACACACTAATAGCATAATTTAAAAAAATATACGTAAAAAAACACTACATAAAAATATTAGTTTGGTTCTCACTTAGTAGGTGACAATAGTTTGGCTTCTTAGCAAGCCACACCTCTGTGACCACTGAGCCACTTGGACCCGGGCTCACAACCAGTTTTGTTAGGATGCTAATGGACTATCTTGCTCATTCTCATGTTTCCTGCATTAAGAAATAACTTCATTTTTATTTTAAGAATGAACCCACATGTCTGAAATACATAAAAGTGTTGATGACTTGTTGGTATCAAAAAATAAAGTAAGGCTGTATTTTATTTTGGGATTTTCATATTTTGGCCAATCCATATGCCCTCACGCATATCGAGCGACAGATACCCACCCTGGACATATAGCCAACATTTCTGTGGCAGTTACTTAAGGGGACGGGTTGCCAGTTCGGTCAATTTGGGAATGCCAATTAGCCTAACCTGTATGTCTCCATGTATTTATATCATCTTCTTTTTCTTCTTATGCCCGCTCCCGTTAGGGGTTGCCAGAGTGGACTGTTTGTCTCTGTGTACCATTTCTTCCCTTGTCACTCCAACCTCCTGCATGTCCTCCATCACCACATCCATAAACCTCCTCTTGGGCCTTCATCTTCTCCTCCTGCCTGACGCCTCCATCTCTAACATTCTCGTCCCAATATACCTTCATCCCTCCTCTGCACATACCACCTTTTCCATCATAATGCGACGTAACGGTAGGCCTAACACTAGGCAGTGTCATCATCAACTTTCATGTCACAGGCGTTCCATTGGGGCAGCGTGAGGAGCGGCAGGAAGTTGACTGCATATGATGGTGGGCGGAGTCATGGGTACCCTCTAGTTATTCATAAAATATGAATCAAATAAAGTATTGAACAAAAAAGAAAAAAGAAACAGGGTAGAATAGAAACCATGTAGTAAATTAAACCTGTCCCTGCAGTATTCTCTTTTGTCAGCAGGGGGCGTCAAAAACCACGAAGCAATATCGAGGGATTCCATTAAAACAGCCGGATTTGGGTTTCTGGTGTTTCGCTTTGCTTTCAGCGTGGTGTTTTATGGAAAATTCGACTTAATTGGCTTCGGTAATATGCATTTTTCCCTTTTAAATAGGAATATTAAAATACATGATTTAATACGAGCTAAATAACATTGGGGCGTGGGAAGGGTTGTGCGCATGCGCGTTACCAGACCGTACAGATGTGAGGGACACACACATCCAGTGCATGCACACTCCCACCATGCTGGCACTACAACAATACCCGCATGTGCTTCCTTAAAATGATCTGTAGGATAGAAAACAACAATAGAAACATATAAACAGGCTGTATGACTGAAATCAGGCTGAAATCATTCATTCCACTACATGCTGGGTATTTCATTAATATCTTGATAAAAGTGATAGTTTCAAGATAATCCTTGATCATGTCATGGCTTCAGCCCTCTCATGTATGCTGATTTCATGAGTGCATTAAAAAAAAAGGCTTTGATTTTCATTCTTTGATGTTTTTCTTATCTTTGATCAATTTTAGAGCAAGGAGTTGGAGTGGTGGATGGCTAGTGTGTGTGAGTGTGTGCTTGCATGTATACTGTATGCATGTATGTGTAGTGATCTCTCTCTCGCTGCTATTGGGTGAACACTAGGGGAGGAGGTGTGTTCAGTCCCACAGTATAGACCTTGTGTTATGGAGCGCTCTGCCATCCCCCTTCATAGTCCTCAATAGCGAGTGTGCTGCAGCTCCGGATGCTGTGTGTGTGTGTGTGTGTGTGCATGAGGGGAAGAGAGGAGGGACTGCTTCTCTGAGCCCAGGTTTGCAGGTCTCATTTGCCTCTGCAGCAGTAGAAAGGGAAGAAAGGTGAGATCAAGCATTGTTTTTCTGTCATCAGATGCATCATTCCACAGCTCCATCTCGAATGCATTTTCATTTCTTCTTTTCTATCTCATTTATTCCTCTTGTCTTGCAGTAGCCTGACTGTCTATAAGGTTAGCGTGTGAGACGAGGCAGGAAGGCAGACATCACTAGAGTCTTAGCTTTATCTTACATTTCATATCCTTTTGCATGCCATTTTATGTAGACCTCTCATCGTTTTCAGGTTTGTTTTAACATGTTTCAGTCAAGCCTTCCCTCCCACCTCCTCCCTTCTCTCCACCGGGCTGCAGTAATATCATCCAGCTGCCTGTTCCCGTGCCAAGGGTCACCCGAGCCCAGAGCGGTGCGTTTGATCAGGTTTTTAGTGCAGCACTGCTCTCATTATGCTGGATTGCTTCATCCAGCGATGACACTCTTTGCTGCTGCCCGCAAAATGACAGAGTGCTTGTCCCGAGCTTTACAACAAGGAAACGAGATCGCTCAAAGAAGCTGAGATTGCACTGCTCTCCTGAGGCAGGGGGAGACTGTAAAGGAGGTCCTGTGGGACGCTTATAGCTGCTTGATGCATGGCAGCTTATCAAGAGCAAACATGTTTGCGTTTTCGCTTGGACCTGAGAATCTGAAGAGCTTGTTTGAAATCAATTAATGCAACGCTGTGTTCAAGTCTAATACATTTATACCACTCTATTTCTTGTAACTATACAATGAAGATCAGCCAATATGGACATCTAAAAAGAATACACTAGCTGCCTCTCCATCTAATACATCTACGGCATAGATGGAACGTATATTGTATGCTTTCTGAATGCGGTAGTCATTGGTATTTCCATCTACATAATAGATTTTTTTCACATGGAAATTGGGGTTCAAACTGCTGTTCGGATGTCGATACTGGACGTCCAGAGGTGTTGATTAATTGCAACCGCCAGAGTGATGCCGAGTGTAATTCCGATCAAAGGTGTTTATCAATGCGCTCTTTCTAATTCATTATCGTTTCCATAGTAACAGCTGAGCTACCTGCATGGCAGACGCTGTAAATAATCGATGGCAGGTGAAAATATGTCTAATCATCTGCATAGCGAGGGTTTCAGGAAGGAGGTTAACATTTGGAAGGAGTCTTCAGTGTCAGTGCTTTAGGTTTTTCAACACAGAAAACAAGACATACGATTTTGCACCTTGTAGTTGTTTTTGGTAACGTGACAGGCTGAGATGGTGTTGATGTCCGTTTGTCCGTGTGTCCATACATACATTTGTGCATTCGACTGAAGTTCTCAGGATCTCGTGAACGAGTGGCTGAGATTTAAATATAGTTATTATTAATTTTTTTTTTTTCAAATTTCGTTTCGGGATTAATAAAGTAATTTAACTATCTATCTATCTGTCCTTTTATCCGCCTGTCTGTCTATATGTCTGTCTATCCATCCATCCATCTATCCCTTTTTATCTGTCTGTCTGTCTGTCTGTCTATATATCTTTGAATGGCCATTATAACCTGCAGATGAATTGATCCAAACAGGGTCAAGGTCAAAGCAAGGTCAAATGTCTGGAATAATATTTCTTCAATCGGGTTGAGGGTATGCGAGGCATACAAATTAGTCCTAAATAATTCTTGGTGATAGAGGTGTTTCTGTTAATACTGCCGGTGCAGAGTTCTACTTGTTTTGTTAACTTTAAGAGAAAAGAACAGATAGTAAGGGACTTATCGTCGTTTATAGCTGATATAACAGTAAAAATAATAACAAAATGCGAATTGCTGAGGTATAAATGGAAAGAAACAACTCACGTTTTAGTATAGTGCTCAGTATTGTGGTCTCGCATCTCCAGGGTCAAGGGTTTGTGGAGTTCGCATGTTCTCCCCGTGCATGGAGGGTTTCCACCGGGTTTTCCGGTTTCCTCCCACAGTCAAAAGACATGCAGAGTCGGCTAATCGGTGTTCACAAAATTACCTGTAGTGTGTGAATGAGTGTGAATGAGTGTGTGTGTGCATGTGTGGCCTGTGATGGATTGGCCAGGTGTACCCCGCCTTGTTCCCGTAGTTTCCTGGGATTGGCTCCAGGCTCCCTGCGACAGGATAAGCAGTATAAAAGATGAATGAATGAAGAATGATCAATGTAGAGCTGTAAACATGGGAATACTGTATATCCATGCATATGCTTGGGGACTCTGATCTGAAAAATAAGAAAACAAAAGTAGGTAACAAGAATTAGTTTTTACTGTGTGTTGGATAAAAGGCATCTGTCTCATGAACTTGCAGCTAATGTCTATACATCATGTGTTGTATACTTGATTTGTAAGGGTGCCTAGTGGCGAGCCATGTGTTCCAAGGGGCCACGAAGAGGTTCTGATGTTTTCCACAGCATGATGACTAACGTCTCTGTGCACTCTAGTGAGAAATTTCTAACATATCTAAGGATGTGATCTCTTTTTGCTCAGTGTTGTGCTCTTGTGCTACTCAACAATAACCTGTAGAAGACGTGGTAGAAGTCCTATACTGTATACAGGACAGTAGGAGGAGGAAGAGGAGGAGGAAGGGTAGACCTTACTTACGGTATTATGTGTTCAATTACATGCATGAAATCTGAAATCTTCATATACTGTAGAGTATATGCTACAGTAAGTACTCCTTAAAAAGTAACCAAAAAGGCTTCGTATTGTTTTTACATTCTTGCACAAAAATGTCCACTTCGAGCCTCATTGCTGCTTAAATCACAGGTGGTAACCTGGCAACCTTATGTTTATTCTGCAGGTCCCTCACATTAGATGTTTTTTTTCTGAGCGATTGGTGTTGCAGCTGCATACCATGTGCTCAATTACTATGTTTCCAGGCAGAATCCTGAGCAGCTCGTATGTTACATAACCGAGAGGCTCCACCCTTCTTTACATCCACTGACAGCAGATGGCACACGCTCAAGCCACCAATCGTAGCCTATTCAATGACTGAACATTTTATCAAAATTATTTTGAAGCTCATGCTGCGTATCTGATCCGTATCCGAAACTCTGGGTTAATTGTTTGAGATTAAGTATGCCGGTTATTGCAGAAGGGTATTTCGGTCCAATTGTGAGCAATGACATTTAAGTGTATCATGACATTTGGAATCTGGGTCAGAAATGACCTAAATGCAACCAACGTATCTCCTAATGTTGTGTCAGAAATGGGTAGGTTCTGGTCGGTGTCCTTGCTGGGTTACAGTCTGATCATCAAGGATGAGCTGTGATTGAGTTACTTTTATTTCACAGTGGGCCGAGTAAAGGTTAACATCTTTGGGTTGGAAGAGGATAGGAGTTTTGGATCTGTTACAGGAAGATAATGAACAACAGGCTATATAAGGGATGTTGCCTGGCTCAGTGGTGAGCGCTGTCTCCTTGTGCCTCCAGGGTCCGGGTTCGATTCCCGTCTCGGGGTCTGGGTGTACAGAGGTTGCCTGCTTGGTGGGTTTCCTCAGGGTTCTCCAGTTTCCTCCCACAGTCCAAAAACATGCAGATTGGTCTAACTGGCGTTCCCAAATTGCCTGCAGTGTGTGAATGAGCATGTGCGTGCCAGTGTGATGAATTGGCATCCCGTCCAGGGTGTACCCCACCTAAGTCTCCTGGGATGGGCCCCCCACAACCCTGTATACAGGACAAAGCGGTATAGACGATGAGTGCGAGTGAGAGAGAGAGAGAGAGAGTGAGAGGAATGCCGATGAAGCAAGTGTTATCACTCTGTATAACTGTTATCACTTTGTAACAGTCACAAACAGTTGCTCCTTCACAAGCTTGTCTCTTCCACTCTGTATTGAAGTTGATGAAATGGAAACATTAGTTTGTCGTGTTACAAAGAATCCACAGAAATGTACAGCTTTACCTCTGACTGCTGGAAAGACCTGAGGCTGGAGACTACTTCCCAAAATGCTAAATAAAATAAACTCCACCATATCAACAACTGTACATTGAAGTGAATTGATTTAAGCATTCGTCTTCTCTTATTTGGTATTAATTACAAAATGTACAAATCTAAGTTTGCATCACACGGCTTTATGCTGTGTTTTAATTTGAATATTGCAGTGGCGGTAGCACTTTATTTGAAGGGGACCTGTGCTGGGCTTTCATAACACACTCATAAGCACATACTGTATGAGTATTGTAAGCTTATGAGAATTTCGACTGTTGGACACTGTTCTATCGGTATTTTTCTATATCTTAATCCTGTGAGTGATTAATTTGTCTTGTAATTCATGAAGCTCTGAGATAATCTTACCGTTTGGAAGGAATGTGTAGGAGGATATGAAATGTGATACTGTGACTGAAGCTGTGGTCTGGTCTAGTTAAATATTATTATGAAACACATTCTAATATAATTTCAGTAATGTACGAGGGGCGTTCAAGTCAAACCGGGACTCTTCACAGTAAAAACAAACTGTGTTTCTTGATACAATCCCATCCTGCATTAATGCACTCATACCAACTGAGATCTGTTAGTTAGCTAGCTGATTCCGGTAAAGTTGTGTTGTTAATTTATGTTGTTGTATGAATGTAGCACTTTGGTCCTGGACGAACGTTGATTCGTTTCACTGTGTATACTGAACTTTATATAGTTGGAATGACAGTAAAAGCCTGACTTGACTTGACCAGTGTTTCACTAGTGCTTGGACACCATCAAGGTAGAAAATTTTCTCAGATCGACCTGCCTGCTTCATGTCTGAATCACTGGCCTCCCAGGAACTCCTTTAATGACCCAAACATGTGGAAATGACTTGGAGTGAGGTTAGGATGCGGCAATAACTCCCAGCCAAGTTCCTGTAATTTGCAAGTGGTGTTTGTGAATGCTCAGATGCATCTCTTACACAAGATGGCAAAAAAGGTACATGTCGATTTTCAAGGATCAGGCGTTTCACTCGCTGAATGTTCACAAGAACCACTGCAGTGGGCTTTGAACCACCTTGGCCGCGATTGTCACTCACGCATGTATAGACTTCTGTTAAGAGTCTCATCACGAGTCTTCTGTAAATGTCAGTCAGCTTTATGGCTTCATTTTACAGAAATTCCATCACAAGTCCTGGTTTGATTTGAACGTTCCTTGTAAATGAGTCAATGGCAGCATGGTGGCTTGGTGGTTAGTAGAGATGGTGGATAAATCTTTGAAAAATTCTTTTGCGTGGCAGTTCATGTATCATGTATTTTGGAGTCAATGTGTCGATACATGCCAAAAAATATAAATCGGTCTTTATTGATGTTTTTGTACCGCTTCTTGATTGCATTAGGAATTCTCATATGTGCACAAAGGCAGCGTTCTGTTATAATGGAATCCAAAAAGGATTGACCCCTGATCTTCTGCCACTCTAGTGGGCGTAAAGGCACTCAGTCGCTGAGGAGACTTTTCTGTTGGAGAAGAGAATGTTGAGGCTTTTGAAGGTCATGTGTGATGCTCTGTGGGGGTGATCACTTGTCTCCTGTTTCCTTGCGAAGGACATTTCTCAGGATACAGACACGGGAACAATAGATGACATCACTGGTACACCTCCCGATAGATTCGTTTCTCATATGTGCAGCAAACATTAACAATAAAGCTGAGGAAGCACATGGTTTTGCAATGTGGTCCTAAGGTCCTCACCTCCAACTTGTTTAATTAAACAAGTTATTTCGGGTTAAGTTGATGCATAGGATTTGTAGTAAGACTGAAATAGCACTAAAGCATTCCCATGCCATTTAGAAATAAACTCAGGGATATTTTATACTCAGCAGCCAATAGATATTGAGATTTATTAGTTGCATGTATTGTTTTTATGTGGTTTAATCAGAGGTATTAAACCTTCCGGAACATTCCGCTACTCCTAGCAGGTTAGCTTGTGTTTTCATTTATACTTCACACAGGTAACTTGTATTACTTATTCACTTAAATGCCTTAATATATATATATATATATATATATATATATATATATATATATATATATATATATATATATATATATATATAAAACTATGAGCTCTCGATTAATCAACATACTGACATATTTGTTTGTCCAATGTAAAACACCAACTGTACTGTTCGCTATTTGAGTACTAAAGACCTATCTGTTTAGATATTTGGGTTTAAGGTCCACCCCCAAAAACAAACAAACAAACAAACAAACAAACAAAAAAACAAAAAAACTTCCCAGTAATGTTTGATTGATGGTACTTGGTTTTTAACCTAGAAACCAGTGTAAGTATCCATACAATGACAGAAACTTCAAAGCCCTTTTGTAAGTCGCTCTGGAATAAGAACGTCTGCCAAATGCTTAAATGTAAGTGTATTTGAGAAAGAAAAGACACATCACCATCCCAAGTTAGCTGCGTCACATTTGATGTTTCACGAGGTAGTCACCTAGAATGGTTTTCAGTTCACAGGTATGACACATTCAGGAGTTAATGTCTGACATTTCTTGACTTCTTAATGTGCTCTAGACCATCAGTTGTCTTTAGAGCATCAGTTGTGCAGAGGAAGGGTGGGTAAAGTGTCAAAAGCCCTATTAGTGCTACTATGTACAACTACAGTACAAATACACAGTGTGGCAAGAAACACTCAGTTAAGTAGAGAAAAAAAGATTCATTTCTTAAAGTACTGTACATCATTACTTTAAGAAATGAAGGTTAGTCAGTCTGAAAAATCTCAAAAACGTTGAATGTATCAAAAAGGGTAGTTGCCAAAATAACTACCTCTGCTGCAGAGGATAAGTTAATTAAAATGATCAGCCCCAGAAACCACTGATTTACAGCACCTCAGATTATAAATGCTTCTCGGAGTTCAAAAGGCAGACTGCGCGAGTCAGGCCATCGACCTAAGGCAAAGAAACCATTACTTTGGAAGAACAACAAGGAGAAGAGACTTGCTTGGGCCAAAAAAACTCATGGAAAGGATATTAGATCAGTGGAAAACTGGCCTTAGGTCTGTGAGATTTTTGGTTCTAAATGCTACGTCTTTGTTAGATGTAGACAGGATTAACATGTTCCTAATTGTGTGGTTCTCACTATGAAGCATGGAGGAGGAGGTGCGATAGTGTGTGTGTGTGCTTAGCTGGTGACACTGTTGGTGACTCAGTCAAAATTGAGGGCACACTCAACGAGCATGGCTACCAGATTATTTTGCAGCAACATGCCATCCCTTCTGGTTTGTACTTAGTGGGACCGTTATTTGTTTTCCAATAATACAACGAACCCAAATATACATCTAGGTTATGTAAGAGCTACTATATTTGTCCAAGAAGGAGTACTAATGGAGTGCTGCCTCAGATGACCTGGCCTCCACAATCATCTGATCTAAATCCAGTTGAGATGGTTTGGGATGAGTTGGAGTGAAAAGTGCAGCAAAAGCAGCCAACAAGTATTCAACACTTCTGGGAACTCCTTCAGGATTGTTGGAAAACCATTCCAGGTGACCACCTGATGAGGCCGACTGAGAGACTGCCAAGAGTGTGCAAAGCTTTCATCAAAGCAAAAGATGGCTACTTTGAATAGTGAAAGTAAGGGCATTTTCATGCTCACAACGTGAAAAGAACTCAAGGGTTTGGGACTAAACAGCTAAGTAGCCTTCTCAGTAAGACTAATCGAAAAAGGGTTTCAATTTGGAGCATAAAGAATGGACTATGAAGCATTGAAAAAAAGCTATGTAGTCTGATGAATCCAGATTTACCCTGTTCCAGAGTGATGGGTTCATCAGGTTAAGAAAGGCGGATGATGTGATGAACCCGTCATGACTAGTGCCTACTGTACAAGCCTGAGGGGCAGTGTTACTGTATGATCTGGGGTTGTTTCTGTTGGTCAGGTCTAGGATCAGCAACATTATGTGCCCAAAGGTGATGTCAACCGATAACCTGAATGTACTGAATGAACAGGTTCCCCCCCCCCCCACCCCCATCACCGGATTTCTTTTTCTTCCCTGATGGCATGGGCATATTCCAAGATGACGATGCCATGATTCACCAGCTGAAATTATGAAAGAGTGGTTCAGGGAGCATGAGATTATTTTCACACATGGATTGACCACCACAGAGTCCAGACCTTGACCCTATTGAGACTCTTTGACATGTGCTTGGCAGGAGATCCTTTGGGTGCTGGGGGTTGTAGGATGGTGTCTGGAGAACCCCATGAGGGATCAATTGGAACGAGATCAGGGTTGTTAACTTAAAATGCACAGAGAAGGTCTATATTGAACATTTTAACTTTATAACCTTATATATACAGTGTATAACATTAATATAGGAATGAGAACTTGGAAAAGCTGTCTGAATAATGTTAGACAAGAACAATGAATATAAAGATGATGCTAGAATAATAAAGAATAATGCGTTATTCAGAAGAATTTCTCTTCACTATAATGATATAAGTTATAATGTATTAAATCATTTCTGCTAGGCTAAGTAAGTAATGGTGCAGTTGTTTCACCTTATCGTTGTCATGTCCAATTTGCTGTTACATTTTTGATTTGTTAATGGGTTTGGAACTTAGAGCACCTCATACCAAACACTATCTTAAGGCACGCGGTAGTGGAGGAGGTAGGTTTTACTGATATCAGCTTTAGTGTAATCCCTCATTTGTAGAAATGCTGTGAGCTTCATCAGGGTTTTAGTTTGATGACAGATGTGCTGCTCTGGAGGAAAAACCAGAAAATGTGTGTCCAGAGAGCTACTTTGTCTTCTCAGTGAACTCTATTCTTCTATACAGTCATTTGTCCCATTGTGAAGGTTCTTTTTGCCATCATCCATTAATCACATTGCTTTTGTCAGATATTACTTTTAGTCCATCCTGAAAAAAAAGAAAAGAAGAAGAAGAAAAAAAAAAACTTTACTCCATGAGGTCCAAAAATTTCGACTCCCCATTTGGAATGAACACTAATGGAGACAGCCAATGGTTTATTTGGAGACGTTTAGCACAGAAAAATACCACAGCTGTTTTAACCGTCATTAAAAGTCATTATGGTTGGGTCCGCCTCCTAATAAAATGCCAGCGAGATGCATGCCCCTTGGCCTCATTAGTTTTTTTTCACCGCAGCATTAAACACAGAGAAGCTTCTATCCGAGAATGCTGTACCTGTGGTATGTGTCATGTCAGAGTTGTAAAACCCTGTTCATTTTAAGTGAACATCATGGCAGCCAGTGCTCATGGCTCATGGCTCATGCTGTCTCTCTGCAGCAGAAGGGTTTAGCGCAGACACTGATTAGCAACTAATGCAAAACGATAAGCCTGTGTGATTGCGCTTACGCAGATGGTTGCAACACTTTCAGAACAGTTTAAATATTTGATACATCTCTTAGCAGAAAAAAAACGATATAAACTAAAAATAGAAGTATTTCTCAGATGATATTAAAAGGGATTAAAAGATTCTCCATTAGCATCCATTTAAATGATTCCCAAAGGAACTGAGAAACTATTGCACAGGCCCAGATCCATTCTTGGAACATGGCACTGATTTTATAACTTCAATATGTTTGGAAGCAAAAAGTTACCCTTTTTCTGGGAATAAACATTAAAGAATCAATTATTATTTAGTATTACCTAGTATAATAGTATAGTAGTAATAACTGGAGTGTGTTACATAATAGGAACCTTTTTTCCTTCCTCTTATTTCCTTTACCCTTACCCTATTTTTCTAAGACGGTGGGATTATAATTGTTCGGTTGTAAAATGTCAGACCTCACTTCACCTTTCTGTTCTTTTAGGAGCCCCTTCACAGCTTGAATCTGTCAAAGTATCAACACAAATCTGTGGCAAAGTGATGCAATGCAAAGCAAGACACACTGTAGCAATAATTAAACAGATATAGAAGAGTCCAATGCCAAAAATGCACTTAAGAAGAAGATGTGATAAGAGTGAGCCAGGAAATATGGGCATAGCTCAGAGTGAAAAAATAAAATGTTTAAAAATGTAGATCTGGCCTTGTCTGATCTGAAAGAAACTCCTACTCCTAGATCACCTACTCTTCAATCTTGTAGTGCTCATTTAAAGAAGTGTGGCATGGCAAAGAACTACAGTAGACACAATACGCAATGGCACATGTCTTGATCATTTCCAAATTTACACTGCTAAATTGCTGTTCAGATTTTGACGTATTTCTTGATGAAGCATTTGTGGTTTAGTGTCATATGGACCATAATATTAACTGTATTCCATATGCTGATGTATTTCATGTCAAATATCCCTAGTTATAGTCTCACTATCTGTATGATTCTCATTTTTACTTCTTTTTGTTCTCCTGTCAATATACATCCTGCATTTGCATGTGCCTCCACTACCCATACCTGACAACTGGAATGTGGGTTAAAGTTAAAAATTTGATTTTATATATAAACCCTACTAGTATGAAACCAGAAACTCTGGGGAGAACCAAAAATAGAAATGTCAGCACTGTCAACATGGCCTGTAAGTTGGCTGCAGGGAAAACACAAAAAATGTGCAAGTTATTCCAGGGCAAGGATTAAAAATCACTGGAGCAGACCCCTAGTGCAAGAGCACTTCCCTTGGATCTGGTGGAAGGTACTGTAGTACATCTCGAAAACAAGTCAGTGATTCACTTGAATCAAACAACAAGCCGAGACAAGGTGGATTTTAACACCATATTCTATTACACAGGTTGTTCACTACCAGTCATGCAGGTGCCAACATCTACAGTGTAGCCGTACCATTTACGATATTTGACCCCTTGCTACAGTGACATGGGAATCACCTGATAATTACACTTTTTGTCTGTTGGGAAAGCCAGTTCACTCAATGGGAAAGGATGTGGCAGATGTGATATCTATCTGCTTGTGATAGAGGGTACCTTTCCTTTGTATGAACTTCACGTAAGTGAAATTTAACCCTTGAATTCAAAAACCTCATGAAATGTCAATTCCCGCCTTGGTGTCTATGTGCATTGAGTTTGCATGTTCTGCCTATGCATGGAGTTTGGTGTGTTGCTTCCAGGTGCTCCGGTTTCCTCCCACAGTGCAAAGGCATGCAGATGGATCGGCACACTGTCCAGGGTATACCGCGCCTCGAGCCTTAAGTCTTCTGGGATAGACTCTAGGCTTCCTCACGATCCTGTACAAGGGATAAAGTGGTTAAAAAAAACAATAAAAAAAAGTCTCATTAAAAAAAAAAAAAAAGATTCCTGTTCTTGGGGCACATTGAGTAAAAGGAGCTAACTAACAATTTATTTCTATATTGTCTGCAAAATCAGACCCTACTGAGTAAACATACTTTTATGCATATTAAGGTATCATGTGACATGTGAGACAAGTCCACACGTTACCAAAGAAAAGTCTGGTTGGATCTTCTTTTTAGTATAAAATTTCATAGCTGGAGTAATTTAGTGGCACAAGCAGTTTGATTTGTATGATATTTTCCATGAAGGTCAGAAATAATCAGCTGACACAAACGTCAGAGCAGAGACATTCACCTTTTTTGTAACAAAGTAAAGATTTAAACAAAGCTATTTGCTTATAACAGACAGTCCTTCATGCAAAAACAGATTTCAGGGAGATTCCATTAAGAAAATTGACAAGTTTATTAATCACAAAGAGAGACAAATCAGTATCTCTCTCACTCTCTCGCGCTCTCATTCACTCACTTGCTCTCAAAGACCTGATTTCTGGGATATTATACATGATTTCCAGGCATCAGGAAGATATGCGGGAGGCTCCCGGAACTTCTGTGAGTGGTGGGATGTCTATGAGAATTCCAGTTGTTTTTGCATAACCTGACACAATGACTCAAGTATCATCGACATCTGCATTAACGACAGAATTTCCACTCAAGTAAATTATGTGATGTGAACAAAAAAAAAATTATGATAAATATTAGTTTAGGTCAAATACTGTACATTAAATAGATTACAGAAGACATAACAAACGTACTGTCATTTATTTTAGTAAAATAGACCCAATATCAATATAAAATACCTATATGAGGCCGGGATTAATTTTTAGTTTACTGCATTTAAATACTGGTTTAACCAGTACGTTCCTTTTTTTTCATTCATTCTTCTCTTATTGATAGAATTTTCTTGATAGCAATTCTGGCACTTCAGCAATTAAACTTTTTGCATCTGGGAATTAATCCCTTTTTTAAAGGTTCTGCTTAGAACATTTATATATATATATATATATATATATATATATATATATATATATTATGGCATGCCGTTTAGGAAAATATTAATGAGAGAACTTAATGAAAACTCTGAATATATTGAATGAACTGTGAGAATATTGAATGGATTCCGAATATATTGATTGTAAAATATATATATTGAATGAATTCTGAATATATGGATTGAAAACTGATATATATTGAATGAAAAGTCTGAATATATTGAATGAAAAGTCTGAATATATTGAATGAAACATGACGTCATCGAAACACAGCGCCATCTTTAGGAAGGATGAATGAGTCGGCGCGAAACTTGGTTGCTGCAGTTGTGAGAAATGAAGAGATGGTGAACACATTGCTGAGTGCGTGTACGGCCCAAAGTGGTGGCACAAACCGCACTCAGTATCAGACTACGGATGAAGACATGTATTCGCTATTTCACCGCGGAAGACCGGTGTTATGCGCTAAAATGCCCCCCTGCCACAGATTGCACCCCCCCCCCCCTTACATAATCTCTATCAAATATTATATTAAAACATAAATTCATAGGTTTATTGTAATCAAATATGATATAACTATTATAATTAACCCTTGGCACGTGACAGGTGTCGAGACCATAAATACAAATTCTCATATAATGTTTATTTTGTGGCACATTTATTTTACAGGGATTTGTCATGTAATACAAAAATGCTTGCACTAAATAAATATTTATGATGAAAAATTTTACGAAATTATTTTTATTAGTAAATAAGCAATATCAAAAAATACATCTTGTATGTAAAAAAAATATTTATATTTTTCCCCTATACAACATGTAATGTTTTATAATGCTTATTTTATAATCAAATCCATTTGGTCTAATTTGTAATTTCTAAATCATAAACCTAGAAATTTCTGGTCTAATATAATATTCGACGGAGATTAAATAGGGGGTGCAATCTGTGGCAGGGGGGCATTTTAGCGCATAACACCGGTCTTCCGCGGTGAAATAGCGAATACATGTCTTCATCCGTAGTCTGATACTGAGTGCGGCTTGTGCCACCACTTTGGGCCGTACACGGACTCATCAATGTGTTCACCATCTCTCCATTTCTCACAATTGCAGCAACCAAGTTTCGCGCCGACTCACTCATCCTTCCTAAAGATGGCGCTGTGTTTCGATGACGTCATGTTTCATTCAATATATTCAGACTTTTCATTCAATATATTCAGATTTCATTCAATATATATCAGTTTTCAATCCATATATTCAGAATTCATTCAATATATATAGAGTTTCAATCAATATATTCGGAATCCATTCAATATTCTCACGTTTCATTCAATATATTCAGAGTTTTCATTAAGTTCTCTCATGAATATTTTCCTAAACGGCATGCCATAATACATACACACACACACACATATATATATATATATATATATATATATATATATATATATATATATATATATATATATATATATATATATTCTGTAATTTAAATTCCAGCCAGTGTTGAACAAGTGTTGTATTTTCATACATCTTCTTTGGGTTTGTTTGTTTTGCAGAAGTCAGGATATTATTTGTCCGTCTTACTTATTTCTAAATGTTCCTGCTGACAATTGTGTGCAAACGAATGAACCTCTATCCTTCTTTATACTATATTTTTTTCGTCAGATTTTTTAAAAGAAGAAACCGTTTCATTCTTGTTCAGACATAAAGTAGTGTTCCAACAAATAGTTTTAGCACAGAACTGGCAACATTGTCAATTATTGCAAAACCAATGAACTGTTTTTTTTTAGATAGATTAAATGCTCGTTTATTACACGTGTACAGTATTTATCACTGTAATTACTCACACTGATATATGAGAAGGTATCAAAAAGTTTAGCAAGATTAGTTCTGTTTACAAGCTCTGTTTTTCACTTCATGTCCTCCCTCAGACACCTTAAAACCTGGCAGTAGATCTCATTATTGACGCCCCGGAGAGGAATTCTCGATGCACAATGCCGCAAATGTTGAAAAAGATGTATGAAGAGTATGCACTTGGTCAAGATTCAGACCCGTCTTCCACTGTAGAGACTATTGCTTTGTCTCAGGGTCGTACTCATACACCCAAGTTTCATCACCGGTAATGATGCTCGACATGAAGGACGGGTCATCCACGGCACGCTGACGCAGTTTTCGACCTGATGTTTCTTCTGCTCCCGGGTCAGCAGCCTGGGGACGAACTGTGCAGCAACATATTGCATGTTTAAACCACACGCGAGGATTGCCTGGACTGTTCCGTATGACACACCGTAATGGCGGCAATGTTTTGGATCGTTCTCTAACGATCATCATGCACAAATTTCTGAATGGTTTGCTCATTTTCGGGGGTTGAGTTCGTCGAAGGTCTTCCTGATCTCTCGTCGTCTTCCTGTGAAGTTCTTCCTCTCTTGAAGTGAGTGTGCCACTCAAAACAAAACACAGACAAACGACTCATTGCAGCATCGCCGTAAACTTGCCGAATCATGTAAAATGGCTCTGTGGCAGATTTGCCCAATTTTTCGCTTAGAATTTCTTGTTCACTCTTTGTTCTAACTTGCTGTTCATGATGAAATAGCAGATGTGGTAACGCACATGCTCAGAATAGCACTAGCTGAAAAGCTCCACAGGTTGATGTCTTTTGGCACGCTGACTTGTGAAGATCGGTGCTCTCCGTGACTGTGCGTGCATCCTTGTGCTGCCATCTGTTGGCATGTTACAAAACTAGTCTTGAAACTTTTTGAAACCCCCTTGGATAATTATTGGAGTGTGACCAAAACAAGGCAAGTGTGACTCAAATGTTCTTGTGTGATATCCACAATGGTGAAGGGCAGTTTTTTTTGGGGGGGGGGGGGGATTTTTACCAGATTTTCTCCCTAGTTTAGTCGTGTTCAATTCCTCCCCGTCACTAGGGGGCTCCACATTAAGGCTAATACTACCACTCAGTCGGGAGGGCCGAAGACTCTCACGTGTTTCCTCTGAACCACGTGACGCCAGCCAACCGAATCTTTTCGAACTGCTCGCTCACGCACCGTTGGGGGCATAACACACTCGGAGGACAGCGCTATCCGCTCCTTCCGCTTGCGTGAGCTCACAGACGCTCCTGATTGGCTGTAGAGCCGTGATTAATATGGGAGCACTAAGTACCTTTCTTTTGTTCTGTTGTAACTACCTGCTAAAGCAAGTATGTAATATTTCTGTCTGAAATTTTAAACAATGTGAATATACACAAAGACCTTTGGAACACCATTTAAAAGCAATGTTCAATATCTAAAAATGATATATTAGGTAAGAGCTGAGAATATGGCCTACATGCTATATAGATGATTAAATCAATATACTGTACAACTCTGGATAGATGTTTCATTGTTATCCACTTTCTTGAAACATGGCTTTCATGAAATCTTAAGCAAGGCTGATTTAGCATGTCATACGGATATATATATATATATATATATATATATATATATATATATATATATATATATATATAATAGATTGAACTCTTAAAACTGGACCTTGGTAACTCATTTCACACACCATAGTACATTCTGCATATCTTTTGTATGACCATTTTGTTTTTTGTTAAGATTCATAATGTACCTAAATTACACATAAATCACCTACATGAATGTAAGTGATCTCTCACTAGTGGAAAGAATTTCTAAACACATATGGCAATAAATTCTCAAAATAATTATTAAACATTTAGAATAGCTGACTCTGATTTTATGGCATAGTTTTAATTCAATTCCCATTATAAGCTATTTAGAGTAGGTTGCCATTATGATTGGGTGCTTGTGTAGAATTTTAGCCCTAAATAGGCTTTCAGGCTGAGTTGCAATGAGTTTTTTTTTTTTTACAATGGTGCATACAGTATCATTCATGACTCATGTGAAGACTGAAGTGAAGGGAATTTTGTGCACACTTTTCCACGGTCTTTCTGCCATCTTTGGGAAATCATCCCAAATACTATCTCCCAAAAAAACCCTGCACCTCATCAAATCAGATTCCATAGAAACGCACACATGTCTGATAAAAGCTAGTGACCCAAGTTCAAACTGAAATGGTGCCAGGTGAGGGGAGAAACGCATTAAAGGAAAGCAGGGGTTCTGCAGCTGCTACTTCTTAAAGATCGTCCTGTCTGGGAGATCTAAAAGGTGGAGAGATTCACTGTTGAGCGCTTTTTGCTGTAGGAAAATTTAGATAACCATTAAAAAGAAAAAAAAAAGAGGAGAATGCAGATCAAAGAGGGATAGGAGTGTATTATTGTTTTTGTGCCAGAGGAATGAAGAAAGGCAGAAGGTAAGAGCTGAAGCCCACAGAGAGAGAATTTCCTCACTGAATGTTCCACAGTATGTGGAACATTCAATACATCTATGTATTTTATAAATATGAAACTTTATTGCATAAATATGCACATTTCCATGGTCGAGGTTTTTTTTTTTTAAACCGCGTGCACAAACTAAGTTTCACTATTTGTTCGACTAGTTTTAGCTGTATTGCTGCAAAATGGATCAACAGCCAGATTAAACATTTTAATATGAATATCTGAACCAGGTTTTACCAAAACTGATATATTGACATACAAAAGCCCTGAATCCAACCTCGCCTAAGAATAATGAACTCAGGCATTCAAAGTGTGAGACATATTTTTCAAATTTTTCTTTTTTCTAATATTTTGCCTTTGCGTGGGAATCAAGGTCACCGTGGTACACATGCATGACTAATTTACAGACATAATCCACTCCACAATCCCTTTCCTTCTCCCAGTGTGCAATATATCTTATAATAGTTCTGCACTTCCTAGACACACTGTCAGCCCTTACACTCTGCTTTTGTCTTATAGACATTCCTTACATTTAACAATAATACTAATTATACTAATACTACTAATAAAAATAATAATAGTGTTATAATATCGGCTTGTAGGTGCATTATCGTCATCTAGTGTCTCCCGCATACTCTGTGTATATATAGTAAACTATCGCATTGAATGGCTCTGTTGAGTGACTTGTATAGCCCCACCCACCTTGAGTTAAAAAGGGATATTTTTGTCCAAAAAAGCGCTAGATGCTGTTACATGATCTGGAACATAACTGCTCATAATGTCCCTTCTATTCAACATTTTAATTTCATTTATGGAGGATATTTAACTTCAGGCAAATATCGAAGGATTGCCAAAGTTTTCTTTGATTCTGGTTGATGAGTTTTGCATGATGCATACATACTGTACATACATACATCCAGACAGACAGACAGACAGACAGACAGACAGACAGAGACATATAGACAGACAATTTTCTGAGACTCGTCTTGGGTCCCCCCAAAAAAATATAATTGAAAGAGTGAGTTCTGACCAATGAAAAGAAAATGAAAATGCTTCTTTTTCTTTATACAGACACTGATATTATAAACTTTTTATAATAAACATTTATAAAAAATCCCTTTTTTATAAAATCCAATTTTTTTATAAAAATCCAATTTTGTGTAAAAATAGCCACGTAAGCAACCATGTTGTTTCCTGTCTGTTCCACTGCTCCTTCCCGACTAAAAATATTCAGCTTTATGGAGCCCTGGAGTGTGCGCAACGTAGCAAGACATTTGCTTGTTTTACTAAATTGGGTTCACAGTTTAGTAGAAATGTTGACTTGTGCACATGCTTTAAGTATTTTATTAAACGGATGAGAAAACATATGTGACCACTCTGGGGCTCCATACAGGTTATATCTGTCAAATAGAACGTTTTAAAATCTTGATAACTTTATCTAAAATGTATGCGGCCTTTCAAGGTTTCTGAAGATTTAACATTTATTGAATGATTAATGTGTGTGTAGAGCAGCATGGAAAAGTTAAGTTGTTTTCATAATTTAATTGAACTCATATTCTAGATCTATTACAAATGAAGTGAAATATTTCAATATCTTTTTGTTTAACTCATTATGGCTTACAGCTCATAAAGAAAAAATAATGATACTTAAATTCGAGACTGAGTAAATAATTATTCATACAGTATAAATACAGTGCATGGGGAAGACTACAGAATCCAGGTTGTTCAAAGGAGATTATTGCATATTTTGGATGCCTTCTGTATTGTTTTACAATGTAAGAAATAAAAACCAGGAAAGACCATGGAGTTAGGAGGTGTGTCCATACTTTTGAATGTACTGTAGTGTATATAGACACACATACACCAACATGTGTGTCGGCGTGTGGGGGTATATGGAAAAAATGTCATTGTTTGAGAAAGTTATAAGCACGGCTTGAGACTTGAGGAATGCAACAGGCATATTAATGTATAAATGATCTGCTTTTTTTCCCAGTGCATTTGTGTTAAAATGATATTTGTCTTGGCTTTGGACAAAGTATAGACGGCACTGTTATGGAAACCATATTCCTTATCTCATCACTCAACTATTTACTCAGAAATCAACGATGTGCGTCACCATAAACAAATGGCCCATAGGTATGTTAGTGGTGCATAACTGCAAAATGAAGACAGAACTGTATTTATGTGCAGTAGAAGTGATCAGGGCTCTGCATCGGTCTCACAGCTGGCAAATGTCTTTTCTTTTTCTTTGATCTTTTTAATGCTCTGTTCTAAAGAATCTTTATGTGTTCTTCATTATGGTTTATTTTCCAATATTTTTAATTGACTCATTTGTGTGTCATTCAATACGCTCCTAAAACACAAAAGGCTTAATCTTAGCCTTTACAGTTTCTTCATGTGCAATCGATCATTTCCTGCACATTCTTGTTCCCCATGTAAATAAATCAAACCAGAGAAAGCAAACACACTCGGCAAAAAAAAAAAAAAAAAAACCCAAAACAAAACAATGGAATTCCCCTGAAGATGATAAGTAGATATGAGGTTTTGCTTTTTCTTGTTTGGCTAAAGTCAGGACACTTGGAGGTCTGCGCTAAGCTTCGTGCCTTACAAAAACATGCAGCCTAGTCATGCTACGCGAATCTTGCAATAATGTTCCGGTTCTGCATCTTACTTCTCATTTATTATTTTCATGAGTTAGTTTATTAAAAAATTCAATTTGGGATTTTGGGGTTGAGTCTCTTTCAGGTGTTCTTGAACTTCATACATATTCTGAGTGTGACCGCATACTGTAGCAGATTCAAGTGATCCAGTGAATACAGCAGTACAGTATTTGATACATCATGTACAGTATAATACATCAGTATACAGTATTACACCTGTGGATAGGCATTATTAAATACAGCATGGACTTCTGCAATACATTTATTACTTATAATATAATAACTAAATGTGCCTTGTTACTGAAGCTGTGTTTTATTTTTTTTAAGACAGCTCATTTAACTGAATAATGAGGACAGTCAATTAACTGGATTGAAAGCCTATATCAGTGCTTTTTCTGAGTGACACTTAAGTCTTATTTTACAGCCTGAGAACGATAAGCTGTGTTTTAGTCTCAAAAGCTCCATTAGAGGCTCTAATACATTCAATAGGCCAGTCACCATCTACTGTTACAGAGGCAATTTGATTGACATGACATGACCAGTCACTAATCAGAATAACTACTTTCAGTCGGGTAACACTACGGTATCTTTCTCTGAACTGTTCTTTGTGTCTCTGTATTTTCCTGTTCGTAACTATTGCGCAGATGAGCTGTTACATAGTATAAAAGTATAAATCAGGTTTCAGCCTTCAAAATTCTGAAGGTTGTTCTCACAAATGTATTAGATGTTCCATTTCCCATGGGGGAAACATCTAATATTAAGAATATATTATGTTATGTCCCCTGACTGTGTGAAGCAGTTGACTTTGTCTATTGTTGACTATTGATTGTGTACTAGCATCTAATAGAGACAGGCATCTTCAGCTAATTAACACCATTAGTTAGTAGTCTAAGGTGAATTGTTGGGGGTCAGGGGTAGCTTAGGGGTTAAAGCATTGGACTAGGGTCAAACCCCAAGACCACCAAGTTGCCCCTGTGGGGCCCTTGAGAAAGGCCCTTAACCCTCAACTGCTCAGGCGTATAAGGAGATAAAAATGTAATTGTGTCTGGATAATGGTGCCTGCCAAATGCAGCAAATGTACTGTGCGAACTCTAAATCATATGAAATTATTGAGGATCTTTGTGCAGGAGGGTTCATTAACAGAGCCAACTAAAACTCATGTTTCACACTCATCTTAAAATGTATTCAAATCCCCCCCCCCCCCCCCCCCCCCCTTTAATCAGTTCCCCACACACGATACGACACAATGATAAAGTAAAACAGGTGTTTGGAGTGTTTTGTTAATTTATATGGACTGAAGAATAAACATTAAAATAGCTCATTTACATAAGTATTCAGACCCATCACTCACTAAGGTACTTAGCAATTACAGCCTCAAGTCTGCTTGTGAGTGATGCTACAAGCTTGGCACAACTTTCTTTTGTACGTTTCTCCTGTTCTTCTTGGCAGAATTGTGCAAGCTCCACCAGGTTGGATGTGCAGCGTTGGTGCATAGCCATTTTCAGGTCTCTCCAGAGTTGCTCTATTGTGTTCGGGTCCAGACTCTGACTGGACCACTCACAGAGTTGTGTTTAAGCCACTCCTGAGATCCTGAGCAGTCTGGAGAGAGTTTTCACTCAGGAAAGCCTTTATCCTGAGTGATGTCCCAGTCTCAGTTGCAGACAAACATCGCCGACTGTAAGGATGGTGTTAATAAGGTGCTGTGCAGGGCCGGACTTCCTGATTCCAAATCTTTATGTCATCAGACGAGATGATTTTATTTCTCATCCCAGCAGGCCATGTGCCTTTTAGTGAGGAATGGCTTCTGTCTGACCACTCTACCATATACAGTAGGACTGATTATTGGAGTGACACGGTGATGGTTTTCTTTCTGTAAGGCTCTCCCAACTCCACAAGGGAGTGACCAAAGCCCCTTGTCCCTGATTAGTCAGTTTGGCTGGAATCTGGCTGGAAAGCCTGTTGGTTGTTCCAAATCTCTTCCATTTAAAAATGATGGAGTGTATCACTGAGCACTGTGATGCTTTCAATGCTGTAGAAAGTTTCTTAGATTCTTCCCCAGATCTGTGTTTCATCACAATCCTGACTCACGATTCTGCAGATAATTCTTTTAAGAGAATTGTCGCGAATTGTTTCATATAAAATAACAAAACAATGAAAACAACTGTTTTAACTTTGATATTGCGGAGTAATGTGTGATACAATAATAAGAAAAATAAGGATTTTTATCCTGGAAGGGAGGTGTAATGTTCTGGGTGGGTGTGACATACCTCATCTTCAATGTGTTGAAATCTAAGTACAAGAACATTTTGATGCATTAAAAAGATTGAATCAAATAGTACTAATAAGTAAATTCATTTAATTTCTTGATTATTATTATTTTTTTTGTAAATACTGCTTCAGTTTGCTTGAACATATGGCTTCTGAGTTAGCATCACTGTATAATATCTGTAGCATAATTATCCTGCAATAATTATGATCATTAGATGTGTGTGTGTTGTAACATCTGCAGTGTGGCCCAAAAGTCTGCTTCTATAGTCAAATGTATTTAAAAATATAATAAAAGCCATTGCTCAAATTTACAGCCTCTGACTTCAAACACTTTCGAAGCCATATTGAGTGGGAAATAAAAAGCAAATTCAAATAAAATTTTATATGAGGTTTTCAAGAGAAAATGCCTATGGATCCAGACTTTTGCATCGCCCTGTATATTTCATCCATGCCAACTGTACATCAGGATCATCCCACAAATAGATTTTTTTCCCATGAGAAAATCACATCACTGATACATACACACACATAACCACACACATTCTCATACACAGACAAACAGAAGGTCTTTTCTTGGGCTTCTTTGTCAAGCCGATGATGTGGTGGCATTCTGGCGAGCGCTGCGCTCACTCATATCTTCATTTCCCCTTTACCACAGCATACAAATAAAGAGATAGCTCATGAACGGCAAGAAAAGTCTTTTATGCTTGGGGAACTGGAGTGTATTATTTAAAGAATGAGTAAATGAAGAAGTCTACAGCCAGGAATTATGTTCATCTGAATGGAATGTTGTATACATCGTTATATCCACTTTAGCTGGTATGCGGTACTCAATAGATTGGATATTTATTTTACTGCCATTCCAAAAAACGATTTCAAACATATGCCTTGATTCCTACAAACACCTGCCACGGAACTGTCAAGAAAATATATGCATAAACAACAGACGTGTGGAAATCAAGTCTAATTTACTCAGTGCAACTTTTAACATGGAACTGACATTTTCAATTCAAATTTTCAATTAAATTTTATTCATATAGCGCACAATTTAACAATTTTGCATTGTCTCAAAGCAGCTTCACGGTCTGGTTCCTCTCAAGAGGTCTTCCTCGTGCCATCTCGGGGAGTTTTTCCTTGCCACTGTCGCTGCCACCTTCGGCTTGCTCATCAAGGACAATCTGAGCATTATGAGTTATACAAATTTTCTCACATTTCATACACATTTCCATAATTTTGTTTTGATTTTGCGAAGCTGCTTTGAGACATGGATTCTTTTCCGTACCCACTGTAGGTCTAATATGAAACTAGGCTAAATTAAATCATGATGAAATTGTCATGCTCATTAATAATCCAACAAAAACAAAATGACAGAAATATTCAGTATACTGTATATTGTTGTGTTGGGCTACAATGGTGACAAAATAGGTTTTAAATTGTTTGGTTAAAAAATGTACTAGAAAATGTAATGAATAGCTTTAATAATTTAACATATAAATTCGTTAATACAGCCTGAGAACGATAAGCTGTGTTTTAGTCTCAAAAGCTCCATTAGAGGCTCTAATACATTCAATAGGCCAGTCACCATCTACTGTTACAGAGGCAATTTGATTGGCATGACATGACCAGTCACTAATCAGAATAACTACTTTCAGTCGGGTAACACTACGGTATCTTTCTCTGAACTGTTCTTTGTGTCTCTGTATTTTCCTGTTCGTAACTATTGCGCAGATGAGCTGTTACATAGTATAAAAGTATAAATCAGGTTTCAGCCTTCAAAATTCTGAAGGTTGTTCTCACAAATGTATTAGATGTTCCATTTCCCATGGGGGAAACATCTAATATTAAGAATATATTATGTTATGTCCCCTGACTGTGTGAAGCAGTTGACTTTGTCTATTGTTGACTATTGATATCGTTAATAATCGTTAATAATGGAATATATATATATATATATATATATATATATATATATATATATATATATATATATATATATAAAATATATATATACAATTTATTTTTATTTATTTTTATTTATTTATTTATTTTTTATTTTTTTTGCAGATTACTTCTGCATATGTTAATCATATTATTTCTAAAAAGAATTATTATTTTATTTTTTCATTTAACCTACCTTTCTGCTCAGCGTTCTGGCCGTATAGGTTTGTTTGTATTCAGCTCATATCTTTATAACTGAAATGCTGGTATTTGCTAATGGATTTTCAGATGTTCTTTAATTCCCGACTACTTAGATAAAAAGGGTAATAAAAATGCTAGTAGGCATCCTTGGAAGCTGTGTGTGCTTTTTGGGCAAATCAATAACACCAAATCACTCTGCTTATTAAAACATGACATGCAAAAATGTTGGGCTCCTATTACAGTTTTTTTTTTTTTTTTTTGGACTCTGTATCTCAGTTTCTCTTTTGACATGGGTGGAATGTTTTTCCATTAACTTTGTGCTCTGGACGGTTGCCCTGATTCTGAGATGTCGGTTTAAAAGTTACCCGTAGAGCCTTATCATCCCCTCTCACACCGCACTCTTCCTCAGGAAGCCTGTTCAGCCCTCCCTTTATCTCACTTTCTCTCCTGCACTCTGCTCTCTGTCCCTGTGCCTCTATCACAGCTGGACACTGCAATGTCTTTTCTCTCATGCGTTAATTCCATGCATTCTTTCCCTCTTATCCTGCTCCTGGCTTATGTTTCATCTGTGTCTCACCGCACATCATGCTGCTCAAAATGTATGCAGCGCAATGTTCATATTAGAGTTAACATTTACTGTAGCTTCCGTTCTCTTCATTATTTATGACACTTATCTCTCAGTTAATTACTTTCAGGACCTGATTGAGTAATGATTTGCATGTGTCATATGCAAGAAATTAGCATAACTTCGTGAATATTTCATTTGGGACATTGTTACCTAAGAACAATTAGCACACACAAACATCTTATTTACATAGTGTTTTGTCTTATTACTTTCTATGTTATATGATGCACATACTTCTTTTATGTTAATTCACTTTCACGATACATTAATTCAACCTAAAGTTTATACTTTTGATCACTCAGATTAGCAGTTTCTATAAACAAGCGCCTTAAAGCTCTACTAGCTAAATCTCAAGTTACTTTTATTTCATCTGTTGCTGATTAGCTCTACTTAAACCAATCACAGACTGTAACTGTATCTTCCTTAAAAAAAAAGTTGAGTGCTTGCTTAGGGGCAGTTATTGACAAAAGGTCAGCAGTTCGAGTTCCAGCTCCACCAGGTTGCCAGTGTTGGGCCCTTGAGCAAGGCCCTTAACTTTATCTGCTCCAGGGGTGCTGTATCATGTCTGACCCAGTTATGCTGGGATATATGCGAAGAAAGAATTTCACTCTGTACTAATGTACATGTGGCAAATGAAGGCTTAACTTAAACTTATTGGAGAAACACCTAATGCAAAAAAATATTTTGTACATATGTATAAAGCAATGTGTTTTTTTTTTTTTCTTGAGACAGTACTGACAACAATGGATGTTTTTCAAAAAACAAACAAACAAATAAACTAAAACAACCAAAAAAATAAGTATAGACCTCTTCCAAATGGTTGAGAAATCACTTCATGGTAAATGTATCAATCTACTTACAAATAAAAAAAATGATAAATTAATAATAATAGTAAAAAAAAAAAAAAACATTTTGAACACATTATTTCTTGTTGCATGCTGTGACACGGCTTGAAAAGGCTTCCTATTTAAAGACATCTAGTGGACTTTTCAATAAGATAGTGACTCAAAATGTGCTATACAGCAGGATTTTAAAAGGTTATTGTATTTTTTCCCCATGTTGGTTTATATTAACTGTATGAATTTTAACTGCAATTCCAATGAGCTCCTGTTCACTGAACAAAATAAAGTACTGTGTCTTGAGCCAACAATCATTTCGTTAGAGTCATACCTCTAAAACTGCTCAGGAACAGAAGAACTATTCCAAGTTCAAAATACAAGCGCTTAATACAGCAATGGCTGGCTCTTTGGAAGCAAAATATGAAGTCTTTTGCACATTACTGTAGATAGTTAGTAACACAGTATGAAGGTTAGCTGTGGTGCAATTGACTCATGTAGCTCACTTACTCATACAGCTATTTACTTAACCAGTCATGTGGCAGCAACACAACACATTAACTCATGCACATATGAGCCAGAAGCTTTTCTTAATGTTTATATCGTCAGTAGCATCAAAATATAAAAAATGTGATCTCAGTGGCATGATTGTTGGTACTAGAAGAGCTGGTTCGAGGGGAATGTTTTCTTGACACATTTTGAGCCTGTTAACACCAATCAATCATCTCTTTAATGCCACAGTCTATTGAAGTATTGTTGCTGATGATGTTCGTCCCTTTATGGCCACAGTTTACGTATATTCTAATGGCTACCCATCCAGCTTGATAACGGACCATGTCACAAAGCAAAGGTCATCTCTATCTGCTTTTTATGGACATGACAATGTTAATATCAAACAGTGCAGCTTGTGCAAACCACAAAGCGTAAATCCTACTGTAGGTCCCGAAGATTTTCCAGTAAAGGATTTAACAGTAAAGGTCAAGACCAAGCTACTGTAGTTCCACTATGCCACTGATCACTTTGCTGCTGGGACACCACACACACACACACACACACACACACACACACACACACACACACACACACACACACACACACACACACACACACACACACACAAATTGAATTGAAGAACTTGAAGAGCCAACCCAATCTCTTGCAAGCCACTGTGCAGTGTGCTGTGGTCTTCTGTCGATTGGAGCTCTTTTTGTTCATTGTATTAAGAATTTGGTCAGCTGGCTGGAGTATTCACAACCTGAGTCCAGCTCAACAGGAGCGTGACATGTACTAAGCGTGACATATTGCTAGGCTGATGCCCAACCCTCCTCCTTTCTCATCTGGGCTTTGGGACCGATATATGCTGAGTCATTTTGTATAGACATAGAGTTAAGGGCCTTGTCCAAGTGTCCAACAGTTTTAGCCTGGGGTTTGTGAGGTTCAAACACCTGACCCTCTGATCAGCAACTCAGAGCCTCAACTGCAAGAGCACCATTGAGGCCCTGGCAATAGTACTGTATATTATTACAATTATTCAACACCTTCTAACCAATCATACCGTATGTGACTATTCAGTTATGCTGTAGTATAGATTGAATGAAAATGACATTTCTGTAATATTTTGCCATCTGCATTATGCAGACATTTCTCATGTGTCAACTTTGCTTGTCTAATTGTGTAAAACTAGAAAAAGACCCGACAGACAGCTGCATGTACAGAGTATTTTGATTACTCTGAACCTACAGTAAGTGCATCTATACAGGACCTCGTAAACAATATACAGTAAGCTCTCGGTGAAATTACATTAGTTAGTCTTCTATTTGAAACTTCCAATAATGTATTAACATATACTGTATGTTCGAACATTAACGATGCTGGCGTTGTAATGAAATATGACCTTATTACTGGAAAACATATGCATTTCTGTTTTATTTATACTTAATAATGGGTGTGCTGTTTGCTCAGCCTCGGCTGTCATATTTCTATTAGCTTTTTCTTTTGTTTATCTTACTTTAAGGAAACCTTGAGTCAATTTTACTTTAAATGTGCACTTAAAATGGAGCTCATATGAACAACCAGTACCAGTGAAAAGTTTGGACACACCTTCTTATTCAATATTTTTTTCTTTTTAAAAAAAAATTATTTTCATCATTATTTTCAGAACAAATATGGAATTATGTAATCAACAAAAAAAAACATTGAAAAAAAAAAGTTCATATTTTCGATTCTTCAAGGTTTTGCTTTGATGACAGCTTTGCACACTTTTGGCATGCTCTGATGTGTTAATCACCTGGAATGGTTTTCAAACAATCTTGAAAAAGTTCCCGGAGGTGTTGTGTATTTGTTGGCTGCTTTTCCTTCACTCTCTGGTCCAAATCATCTCAACCTGTCCCACTAAGTGTAGACTTAGATGGGATAGCATGTTGCTGCAGAATGCTGTGGTAGCCGTGCTGGTTAGGTGTGCCCTTAGTTTTGACACCAACAAAGTCACCAACATGTCACCAGCAAAGCACCGCCACACCATCACACCTCCTGCTCTATGCTTCACACTGGGAACCCCACTGTCAGGAAATATCTGTTCACCCTCTCTTTTTTAGAATCAAAAATCTCACATTTGCACTCATTAGACCAGAGGACAGTTTTCCACTTCAACACCATTCTTTGTGTTTTCTGGCACAAGCAAGTCTCTTGAGTGAGTCTCGACCATGAAGACCTGACCCACGCAGTCTCCTCTGAGCAGTGGGTGTTGAAATACTGTATGTCTGCCACTTGAACTCTGAGAAGCATTTATGTGGGCTCTAATCTGAGGTGCTGTAAATCAGTGGTTTCTGAGGCTGGTCGTTCTAATAAACGTAACCTCTGCAGCAGATGTAGCTTTTGGTCTTCCTTTCCTGGGAAGGAGCCAGTTTCATCATTGCGTTTAATGGATGTGGCGACTGCACTTGAGATTTTTCAGACCGACTGACCTTCATTTCTTAATTTAATGATGGACTTTTCTTTTTACTTAACTGAAGTGTTTTTGCCATAATATGGATTTATACAATGGTTGTACGTAGTAGCACTATTAGGGCTATTGACTCTGTACCCACCCTTCCTCTGCACAGGACAAATGATGCTCTAAAACACATTAAGAAGGCAAGAAATGAACTCTTGTAAGTTATAAGGTATACCTGTGAATTGAAAACCAACCATTCTAGGTGACTACCTCAAGAATCTGATGAGAATATGCCATGAGTGTGCCAAGCTATCATCAAAGATAAATGTAACAACTGTACAATCTAAAATATTAAACATATTCTGTTTGATATTTACTATATACGTGTCCACGTATGGAACATGTAAATTCTATACGTGCTCTTCCACAATTTGGATGTCTTCAATATTAATGTACAATGTTGAATTTGATAAAAAATAAAGAATAACACCGAAAGAGAAAGTGTGCCCAAACTTTTGACTGGTAATGTACATATAGTAATACACAGACACACACACTTATTTCAGCGCTCCTTCCCAAAAAAAACGTTATGTTTCTCATATCTGATAGCGATATAGTACGTGATTGCTTATGCTGGACGAAGTGACAGAAGTGACACAAAACAGAGGAAGAAAGAGAACATTTCTCAGATATGTGATAAATGTGCAGACTTTCTCTCTATATATGTAGCTGTGAAAGCTTTCCACAGCTCTTACAGTGCCAGTGCACCAACTAATCTGAAACCTAGGGAAGAACTGAAGAACTAATTTTTTTCCTCCTTGGCATTCAGTATCTTTTGCTTTTGCTATCTTTTTATGGTACGCTGGTTTCGTGCAGGTAGTATCTTTCCCAGTTTAGCATGAACAAATGAGGTGTCCGTTCCAATTTTGGCTGAAAGGATATGTTATGTATAATAGGACTGGCCACTCTAAACACACATGGATGATAAAGATCTGGTTGTAAAAATAACGGCAGAAGGAAGCAGACAACTTACATGGAACATTATATACTGTAGCATGCACAGAAAATGTGCATAAATTATGTCAGGGAGTGAAACTGAAATAACACACAGGGCCCCATGGTTCATGTATGTGGTATGTGTGTAATGTTTGTGCTATGGATTGTGGCCTATTTTCCGAACAATCCTAAACGAGACAACCCGTGAGCTCTATTCCTGCTGTCTCGTCTTCTCTCTTCCCGCTTAGACTCTTATGAAAACAAGTAGTCCTACTGCTTTATGTTTGTGTGTGCGTCCGTGTGTGTGTGTGTGTGTGTGTGTGTGTGTGTGTAGGTGCATTTCTTTAATAAAAGTGAATTGTCAGTAGGAGGGAGGAGGTAAAATTTATAGGGAGCTTTTCTCCCAATTTAGCTGAACCAGCCAGCCAGAACAGACAAGAGGAATAAAAATGGACTTTCATTGGTTAAATCAATCCACTGGTGCAAAATGCAGTACATGCAAAGGGAATTCACAAAGAGATCCCACACGATATAGTATGCATTACATTTGGGATCAGTCAGTGTCCATAAGCACCGCTGTGATTCATAAATTCACTCATTAGAGCGCACAGCACTGACACCAGACTATGACTCACTCAGCTACATTGTGAAATATAACCACGACAATGCCATCGCAAGAACAGGATCGGCAAATCTCTCCACTGGCTGTCTGTATTTATTAACCATCACAGGACAGAGCCACCTACAAACTTCTTTATAGTTAGTTAGTTAGTTAATTAGTTAGTTAGTTGGGTAGATAGGTAGGAAGGTAGGTAGATAGTGGAGCAGTAATTTGTATCCACTAATAATAATGTTGACTTTTAACTATGTATCTTTGTTATAGCTAGCTAGTTAGTTAGTTAGTTAGTTAGTTAGTTAGTTAGTTAGTTAGTTGGATGACCAGTAGTTGTTTATTCACAGAACATTATTTGTGTATGTTTCCTGGTAAGTTTTTTAATTGTTTAGTTAGCTAGATAGTTAGTTAGATTGGCAGTCATTTAGTTAGACAGTTTACTAGTAGTCCTTTTTTGTTTGCTTGTTTGATTCATTACAAATGTACAGATTTATACATCTTTTATACATATTTAGAGTTAGTGAGTGAGACATAGTTAGATGGTTGAATAGATAATTCATGGGCCAATAATTCTAGTAAGCAAATTAGTCAGTTGGTTATTTCATTAGTTAGTTAGATAGTTGTTCACTGATAATGAAGTTATTTCTTTTTATTTTGTTTGTGTTCTAGTTGATGGTAAGTTAGTAACTTTAGTTAGTTAGTTAGATAGTTAGTTAGTTAGATGACCAGTGGAAATGTTATCCATTAATTTTTTTTTGTCTTTTCCATAGGTGTTTGTTGATAATTGGTTAGTTTCATGATTGGTCACTTGGTTGGTTAGTTAATTGATAAGTTATTTTGTTGGATTGTTGACTAGTAGGTCTTGTCTCGACTTGTTTGTATAATATGTCATGGACTGGGGCAGTGGAAGAGATTTTTTCTGTGTATTATATGCATATACACATTATAAGAGTACATATTCATACACATCTTTTTATACATTTAATAATGTATTTTTTTTTTACATTTTAAAGGGATTTCATTATCTAGTTAATTACCTGGTTAGTTACTTAGTGGACCAGTAGTTCTTTTCCATTGACAATAATGTTGCCATTTGCAGTATGTATGTGTTGTAGTTAATGACTTGTTAGTAGATGATGGACTAGTAAGTGTTGTCCATCTCTATCCCATCCATCCATCTAGGAACCACCGTAGTCCAACTAGGGACCGTGGAGGCCAATAGTGACCAATGTATTTATACCCATTTTGTACAATCGTTGTAGGACCTTTGGCCAACAGGGCAATTTGGGAACCCCAATTAAGCTAATCTGCATGTCTTGGGACTGTGGAAGGAAACCAGAGACCGCAGGCGAGGACATGCACACAGATCTGACACGGGAATCGAAACCAGAACCAGGAGGTGCAAGGCAACAGTGCTAACCACTAAGCCGCCTTAGTTGTTGTTCACTCGTAATAATTTCCGCTATGATTAATGTTATAGTAGGACAATAATGTTAGGATGTCTTTTATAATATGTTTGTGATTGATGGATGATTGAAGTAGCTACACCAACCTGATCTCTATAGAAATGTTTCAGACATTAAATAACCAAGGTTGGTGGCATGGCTAATTTTGTGATTGGATTGAGTAACGAGAGGCAAGGACAAAGATATTTTTTCCTGGATTAAAATAAATAAATAATGAAATGTCAAAATATGCAATAATAATATGTATGCATAATTATGATTGACATCAAATTGAACATCTTTTGTGTGCAGAGAACACGTCTAATTTGACTCATAAACAGGGCAAGACAATGAATACAAAACTGTTCTATTATGATTTAATGATGTCGCTTAATAACCAGTTTATATGGATTGTTAGTCCTGAGATATGACAATGCCATAGTTTACGAAGTTAGTGTTGTGGAAATGATGAGTGTGTGTGTGTGTGTGTGTGTGTGTGTGTGTGTGAGAGAGAGAGAGAGAGAGAGAAGTGGACCTATCATAGCATGGTTAATTATTGCCCCCCACCCTACACTAATGATTACACTGTTGAGTTGTGGGAGTTCACTCAAAGTTCAGTCATATTTACAAGGTCTACAGCAGACAGCGACGGAGCACGAACGATTTTCAACTTTCTCTGGGTCACTGCATCTAAGGCAGCATAGCATGTGAGTTTAACAGACATCAAAAAAAGGCGGGGAGGCGGTTGTCAGGGTGGGATTGCAATGCTGGAGTGAACATTCCAGAGCGTATGAGGCACTGTTTTCTTACCTTACTGCCCAATACCGTCATTAGTCTTGGTGTTGTTACTGTATCATTTTTTGTCAGCGTCTGTGTTGTGGTTATCAATCACCTGAACAATGTAGCTCTCTCTCTCTCTCTCTCTCTCTCTCTCTCTCTTGTGACAATCAATCCCATCGTCTCATCGTCCATTCCTTACAGTTTTGTACGGTCAGGCTGGAACTGGAAGGAAGGAAGGGAGGAAAGTGAGTAAGAAAAACAGCCCAGAGAGGCGAGAGGAGGAACAACTAAATGCTTTACTACACATGCCAGGTGAGAGAATTCCCATCTCTCTCTCTCTCTCTCTCTCTCTCAGACCGTGGATGTCTTCCCAACCCAGGTGAGCACTCTGTTTGTGTATGTGTGTGTGTGTGCACGTGTTTGTATCTAAGACCATGTCCCTCCTCTTTCATCCCCCCCCCCCCCCCCCCCCCCTCATCATCTGAGTGGCTCGGGTGCTGCTGCAGTGCAGGAATAACAGAATAGCAGACAGGCTTTATCTCCAGGCACACAGGCAGCCTGCAGACAACGTCGATTCTGTCTGGCGCTCAGCCAGCTGTTTTTTTTTTTTTTTTTTTTTTGTATTTAGGTGTGGATATGTGTGTGTCTCTACTGTATATCTGCTGTGTGCATATTTGCTGTGCATTCTTTTGCAGTTATCGTGCACATATCATCCTGTAACGTTCTGTGTACTGTAGTGCTGCTTACTTTCAGGGTCCTCGCTGTAGTGTAGTGTAGTGTAGTGTAGTGTACTGCTTGTTACTATGCAGACTTGCAAACCCCTACCGAGCTGCTTCACCACCCTTCAATGCATAACTAGCACTTCATATGGGATGTTTTTTTTTTTTCTTAGGATTTGGATTTTTCCATTATTATTATTATTATTATTATTATTATTATTATTATTTATTTATTTATTTATTTATTTTATGCAGGTAAATGATTTGAAAGGCTGGAGTTTGGTTTTGTACCTTGGATATTCATTCAGTGTGTGTGTTTTATCTATGTAGGAATCTAGCACTCTCTCTCGCTCTCTCTCCCTCTGTGTGTGTGTGTGTGTGAGTGTGTGTGTGTGTGTGTGTGTGTGTGTGTGTGTTTTATGTCAGATGTTGTATCTTGTTAATCTGAGAAGATGTCTCAGTGAGGAAATTGATACACACACACACACACACACACACACACACACTGAGAGAGAGAGAGAGCGAGTGAGAGAGAGAGAGAGCGAGTGAGAGAGCTAGAGCTTTGCTGCCACTCACTACCTCAAGCTCTCAACTCCCCCTCACCCATCACCCGTTACCCCTTCCATCCCCCTGACTGCTGTCACCATTCCTGTCATCACCCTGCATCTCTCCAGTCCCTCTTCTGTTTTTCTCCCCCTTGTATTCTTGAAAATATAACTCTGAATCCACCCATTCAACAACCCTCCTCATCTAATTAACCAGAACTCGCTTTGCTCCGCGCTCCTTCTTTCCGATTCCCTTTATCTCTGAAATCCACCGAGAGGTAATGAGAAGTGTTTCATCATGAATTTCTTTACCATCGATGTTCTGAGTAGAATTAGCTTCAGGGCTGGAATAAATAATTTATTACCAGTCACCTCACATGTCTAATGAAAGCTTGCGCACATCTGTATGTGTGTGTCTACATTCCCTCTCTCTCTATGCCTGCATCTACATTTTTTTTATGTATAACATCTTCATGGTGTTTTACTCTAATAGACAGTATGTGCTTTTAATAATATGAGATAAACACTCTTGGTGGTCTTCTGATTTTTTTTTTCTAGGCTCCTCTCATCTTTAAACAGCAGATGTACTTTGTTCGACTCCCTCGTCCAGATGTCTGCACTGTGGACTAGATAGATCCGGAAACCTGACATCGAGAAGGACCTGACTGGTGAGCAAACATTTCTGGTTATTGTCACGGTTAGATGTGGAAGGAGATGTAGACAGTGAAAGAGGAGGACAGAAGGAAAGATTTTCAGCTCCAAGACTGCCAATAATGCCGAAAGAGCTATTTTAATGTTAATCCTAGTGTTTTATAGGACTGTATAGAACCCTTTTGGTGTTTGTAATTGCGTTGTATGGTCACTCATGTAACTGATAACTCACAGCGGGACGAGGTTTGTCAATCTATACAACTGGGCAGTCTGACGATGATGATACACATCACCATTCCGGCACAATTTTTTATTAAGGTTGGGTAGACATGACAAGCCAATGGCTTAATACTTTATTATTAAACCTTAACTGATATGAAGTGGAGCAGCATGGTGGTGTAGTGGTTAGCACTGTCGCCTTGCACCATCAGGATCCGGGTTCGATTGCGGGATGCTCTCTCTCCATGCTTGGCGGGTTTCCTCTGCATACTCTGGTTTTCACCCATTCCAGAGACATGCAGATTACGCTAATTACCATTCCCAAATTTACCCATAGTGTGTGTGTGAGCTTTGCGATGGACTGGCACCCCGTCCAGGGTGTACCTCGCAAAGTCTCTTTCGATAGGCTCCAGGCTCCCCGCGACCCTGTATACTGGATATACAGGAGGGTTAGTATGGTGTGTTTTGGGCAAGAACTCATACTAAGTTTAAATCTTAGCATACTACAGTTTCTAAGCGAAACAAATAGGGCAATCATTGCCAAGGTAAATGTTCAAAGTAGTAAGCACAAGGTGCATAAAATTATAACATGACATGGGTTACTTGCTTTGCAGGAAAGTGCTATAGTCCTCTTAATGTTTTTGTGCAGCACAGATTGCTTTCTGCTTGGTCTTGCTTCAATAATTATTCATTAAATATATCAAGTAACATCCACTTTGCATCATCCGTTCTTTGGTGTGAAATCATGCTGTATGTCACACATTGTCATGTGGTGTCATGCTGGTAACTGAGTACCAGTATGAATAAATAACCACAGAATCAGGCTAATACCTAATACCAGTCTCACTACCAATGCATCTGTAATTGTATAGTTCTGGAAATTGCAGTATTGTAAGTTGCACTGTTGTTTCTATTTTGCATGCACTATACCACCAGGCTCTGAGTTCAATGCCCGGTCAGGAAACCGTCCCGAGCCACTGGGGAGTACACTGGGGATTGCACAAGTGCACTCTCAGTGCTGCTTCCAAGCGCAGAGAAATTGGGGAGGATTATGTCAGGAAGGGCATCCGGTGTAATATTAAATTTGCAGACCCAGTGAGATGCTGTCGTGACCTCTAATTGGAGCAGCTGAAGAAATATAAAATTCAACCACAGCAACTACTAACAGGTTCTTCCTGACTGTCACATACAGTGATAATATGGAAATCATGGTTGTGGCAGTGCTAATGGTTAATAAATGGCACTACAGTGTAGACACACACACACACACACACACACACACACACACACACACACACACACACACACATGTAGTGGCTTAGTGGTTGGCACTTGGACTAAACGTGCTTGCTGGGTTTCCTCTGTGTATTGTGGTTTCCTCCCACATGACAGGTGTTCCCAAATAGCCTTTCAATGTATGATTGGGTGTGTAGTGTAAGTCTGTGTGCTTGATCTTGAGCATCTCATTCATGTTGTACCCTGCCTTGTTCCCTGGGATAGGCTCCAGGCCCCCTGTGAAACGGACAGATGGATGGAGGGGTGTTAAAAGTTAAAAAGGGTTTTACATAGAAGATTGTTGCAGAACTCTTACAGATATGGAGAGTACGATCACGACTCTGTGTGTTTTTCTAGTAAAATGACATGATTGTTTTGCCGAGGTGATTTGAAGTCGGATATTTTTTCTACACCGCAGATGCTGAAACAAGCTGTTTTTATTCAAGATTCTCCAGAAATCAGGCATGCATGATTATTCAGAGCAGAGAAAGGGGTCACAGTAAGGTAAACACTGATCGCAGGCATTAACGGGGATTGCTGTTTTTTGCTTCAACACTGCTGAATGGATCTGTTTCTTCACCATGATTTAGCAGAAAGGATGCGTGGTCAGTAGTGCAGCTGCCGCGCGTATAGACCTGGCTGCGGGCGCACATGTGTCTGTGGGAGAATATGTGTGTGTGTGTGTGTGTGTGTGTGTGTGTGTGTGTGTGTGTCCCTGTGTATCAGTCTCTCTGAGTGTGTGTTACATCTACTGTATGTAATCACGAGCAGACCGGGCAAATCAAATTCTTTTGTCTCTCACTTCCTCTGTTCCTCTATTCATTAGTTTAATTCGATTTCATCTGAGCCGAATAACAAATGGCCTTTGTCGATGAGCGTATACTGTAGTTTATATGTGGGCCAGTGGGACACATGTTATCCGAGGTATAATAAAAACACACAGGCTATTCAGATGAGGTAGTAATTATATTTCAGTTGATGAAGTAAAATTGCTTTCTTATTATAATGTTGATAGAAGGCCATGTTCATTCCTCCCCTCTGCGCATGCATGCTCTCTCTCTCTCTTAGTATCTAATTAAACAGGAAGTACTGTACACCGATGCTGGTAATTGACCGTGGGTAGAGGGTGGGGTCTACGGTTAATTTAGTTACCAATTACAAGTATGGTCCAAGATGGCTAATTACTGTAGGTCTCAGGGACTGTTAGTGTGTTTGTGAGACGTATAGTTCATACCCCTGATAACTTTTCCTCTAGACGCTGCCATGAACAGAATAGTCCGTACATTTATAGTGCTTGCTTTAGTGCACTTTACTGCATTTAACAATGTAGATGTCAATCTACTTTGTAATCACACTACTTCAGAGTTTGCCTCCAACAAAGTCAGGATAATTACAAAATGTTTATGTTGTCATATAGATTGTTTAGAAAAGAAAACCCCACCCTGAAACAGGATATTTAGGATGTTTATTGTACATTGAAGATTTGCTGCTGTTTCATTGGATGACTCTGTAGTTTTTAACGATGGGGGAAAAAATCATCCATTGCAGATGTGTATTGTGATTCTTACTTACACCACCATTAGGATTACTGTATATAGGAAGTGCAACATACAGTAGTACCACCTCAAATGCAAACATATACCAATTAAGATTTAATGCATAAAAATTCATTTTGGCATCAGTTTGATGATACGTGAATTGCCACAAGCAAGAATCACAATCGCTATACAAATCGAATCGGCACCATCATGATCATGTTATATCGGCTGGTCGCTCATGAGTCCCATCTCTAGAATTTTCTTATTCCTGACGAATTATTGCTAGTGCATTCACAATGTTTAAAAATGCAGTGATCTCAATCACATGAAATAGCACACAGGATTTCCTGTTAGCTCCTTAAACAAAAAAGCAAGGGCTTCTTATCTGTTCGTATCTCACTAACTATTTTCCGGTGATCTTCTGTGTCGTTCCAGTGTAGGAGTCCTAGGACACTAGGTTTCAGAAAGTGTCCGAATTACTGTAGTTAACTCGGCTAGTTAACAATCTACAAGCATGATAGCAGTTACAAAAGTTTCTTGAAAAGATTGTCCTGATGATGGTGTTAAATGTCTGGATGGACTTAGGGTTAGGGTTAGGGTTAGGAATTACAGCCCTACTGCATCACGCAAAGCGAAATTAGACTAATTGAGGACTGCTTAGTGTTTATATATCGATATGCAAGTCATCCGGGGTGGATTTTTCCATTAATAAGACATATGTTGTCTTCAAATGTAAACACATTTTCACATTCCGTCTAATAAGTATTTCCATATGTAATGTAATCGAATCGTAATGTTATTGTATTTTGAGCAATAAGATCCCGATCCTACCAGTTTCCAGAGATCTGTGTGCTGTGTTACTTTCGGGTAACTCTTTTTTCCTGTTGCTTTAAGATTTACAGCTGGCAGGCTAAATGCTCTGAATTCAATCAGCCTTCCCTTCAAGATGTTTGGTTGAAGTGCAAGAACATTATGTTGCCAGGTTGATTGATTACCTGCTCACCAGATGCAGCACTGGCATCCTGTAGTGCTTCTCTGGCACTCAGGGATATTTCAGAGAGTGTTTGGGCTTTTAGATGAATTGCAGCAAAAGGCAATAAGCAAACATAGCTTGTATTTCTTTGCCTCTATTGTCCACCCTATATATATATATATATATATATATATATATATATATATATATATATATATATATATATATATATAGTTTACTGGTATATTACTGGTATATTACTGGTATATTGCATATACTTCTGGATGGCTGTCAGTAATTGGTTAAGAGTAATAATATGAAAGTTGAAATAGATAATATACTGTATGCATGAGTTGAAATAGGTTAGGCATACAATAAATGCAAAACATTAAGGATGGTAATGGGAACTGGTATAAATGATAAAAAATTTGACAGGGAATTGAAGTAATTTATATCTGCACCATTGGCTTCAAGTCAGGATCCATTTTTGTGAGTCACCGCTGCTTTTCACCTTTGATTAAAATCTCTTTCCAAAAAAATTATCAAATCTTCTGGTCAAATTCCAAGCCTCCGGCCCAGACTGCAAAGATCGAAATCAGTCCCATGTGTCGCATCGGGATGAATTCCATCTTTCATGAGCACAGACGGTAGTAATGTTTCACAAACATGCCCTTAGGAGCTTTTCACAAGTGTTACTGTACAGTAGCCTTCATAAGAAATCATCTTATTGTTGATGACTCATAATCTATTGCTCATTATAAAAAAGATAATTGAACCTCCAGGCTTCTAACAGATATCTTACTCAACAATGGACACATTAATAATTGTAATGATAATACTTCTTATTATATTAAAAACTGCACCAAAATAAATAACTGTACAAATACACCACATAAATTACATAATGTTTACATAAATTACGAAATAACATAAATTTATTTGCTAATTAATCTTAGTGATCAGTTGTTTTGGAAATGCACAAGACTGAGGTTTTTCATTTTTGGTCTTGTTGCTGTCAATCAATCAGTCAATAAATCAATAAATCAATCAATCAATCAATCAATCAATCAATCAAATAGTTAATTAGTTAATTAATTCATTACTTTATTTGTAATTAAAACAAAACCATAGTCATTGTATTTTTTCCTGATTTTGACTTACGTAATGTTGAATCTTGCTGTTTTTATTGTCTATGGTTGATAACCTTACAGTTTTGTAATTTATTTTATAACTCATGAGAATTCATTTTTATTAAAGAGAATGGTATGCAAAATAAAAATCTAACATGCATTAATTTCTTTAGACGACATTAGATACCTTTACCTATTCCTTAATCTTATCTACACGTTTAGTAAAGCTCTAACATGACACATGCACATGCCTCTGGAGGCCTTTGATAGCCACATGTTTGTAATTTGTTTGGTGAAGGACTTTATCGTTGTCTTTCCACAGTCTGCTAACATAGAGAAACAGAACAGAGAGAGAGAGAGAGAGAGCGAGAGAGAGAGTCGATGACACTGAAACACGTAAATGATGGACAAGAAAAGTGGTAAGAATAACTGTATGAAAAATATTAGAAATGTAATCACCTTATTAGAATTAATTTACTCGAAGCCTGTGCCTTGACATTCATCCAGATCAGAGTCAAAAACCCTAAAGCTGCCTGGATTTGTGTTTCAGCAAATGGCTTTTCTGCCAAGGCTTCTGAGAGTGGGGGACAGAGGAAACAGCTGCCATATTCTGTGGAGACACCCTACGGCTTTCACCTGGACCTGGACTTCTTAAAATATGTTGATGATATTGAGAAGGGTAATACCATCAAGAGAGTGCATATACAGAGAAAGAACAGGGGACCAAAATATAGCACACTGCCACGCAACTTTAGCCTTCCTGGACATGGTGCAAGACCTGCAGCCAAAGACACATGGTCCAACACATCCACGCTGGGATCCAAGCCCAAGTCACGTGTTACTGAAGTCCAGCAGCTTTTTGATTTCAGAGCCAGCAGTGACAATGCGAGCAGCAGCAGCAGCAGTAGTAGCCAAAGCACTCCTGCAGGTCAAAAAAGTGTTCAAGGTAGCAGCTACGTCTCTTCACCCAAACCTATAGATGAAGTCCATATTCAGGCTTCCCAAGACCAACAGGCTTCCCTAAGCCTGAATGTGAGGCCTCACTTGTTTCGGGCATCCAGCATGCCTGTTAACGTCCCACACAGGAAGGCTTCAGACTCGACAGATGAGCAGAAGAGCTCTCAGTCACAGAATGGCTCGACTGAAAAACTGTTTCGCCCTGTGGACGTCAGTGACAGAAGAGGGAGTATTCCTCAAGACAGGGCCAGCTTGCATCAACAGATAACGGCAGCGCTGAAACGGGTGCGAGAACTGGAGGAGCAGGTCAGGACGATCCCTGAGCTGAAGGCTCAGATTTGTTCCCTAAGAGAAGAGAAGGAACAACTGCTTCAGCGAATTCAAGCACAGTCTCATGTAAAGAGCCTGCCAGAGACAGAGACAGATGAAAAACCCCTGCCAGAGTCCCAAGAAAGTACCGAACCTACTCCAGCAACAGAGGAGCAAGACGTTCCATCTCTTTCCCAGGATACTGTGAATGACAGTCATGAGAGTCCAGAAATACAGTCAACTGTAGATAAGGTGGTCCAGAACATTGACGGGCCACCACCTTACAAAGTCTTGGGAGAAGGGCCAGTTCTAGGTGTGGTCTCTGTTCCAGTGATTCTCATTGAAAAAGCTGAAAGTCCAACATCTGATTCAGAAGAATCAGAAAGAATGTTTGAAGAAACAGAGCATGAGATTGAAGAATCAGAAATGGTCTCGGGACATGAATCAGAAAAACAGGAGGAAACGCCAAGCACTTCATTAAAAGACAAAGAGTCTGACATAACAGTAAAGGTTTCCATAACGGCAGAAGAAGGAGATATATCCGAAGCCACAGTGTCCCAAGACGAAACTGAAAAAGCAGAAACAATTGATCAATCTACTGTACAAAAGGAAAAACCGACCTCCACAGTAAAGGCACAAGATGTTTTTACTGTCCAAGACCTCCAAGAAAAAGTTAAGACATTGGAGGAAAGATTAAGTCAGGTGAGCTGTGATCTGGAAACAACAACCTCCTTATTGAATGTACAGATCGAGGAGAATAGACAAAAGGAGGTAACCATTCATGAGCTAAGTGAAAAAGTAAAGGAACCCATTGCACAGCAAGAGGCAGAGGGTCGACTAGAGACTGAGCCACTTCCAGGACACATTATTACTTGCGATTCAGCAGTCAATACTGACAGCAAGCATGTGTTAGAAAAAGCAGTCCTAACAGATATTGACCTAAAGCCTGTTGACAGTATCAAAAAAGCAGCCCAGATGTCCTGTAGTACTCAAACAAATATAGTTGAGACACGAGAAATTGAGGTGTTAGCACAGGTGATGACAGCAGAAAAAGTCGTGGGGGTGGAAATTACTAAATGTGACCAGGCAGTTGAAACAGATGTGTACGAAAATATCTTGGAAGCCAAAGAAATAAAAAAGATTGAAGCTGCAGATGAAACTTGCAGCGTACGCAGAGATGATGTAGACGAGGAGAAAATGAGTGAAAGCATGCTTATTGAGTGTGATGTGGCTGAAGAGTATGTTATAGTAGAAAAGACTGAAGATGATTTGGTTGAGACAGTTCTCAAGGACGATAAAGATGTCAAGTCCTTGGCCAGAGAAAACGAACTGGTGGAAAATGTTGAAACTGTGGTCACAGAGGCTGTAAAACCAGATACAAGTACAGACGAACCATTACAGCATGCCCATAAGCTACCGCAAGGCCAAGACGTTCAGCCTCAGTCTCAGAGGCCCAACGAAGCTTCGGCGTCACCTGCAGCCATAGGCCAGGTAGTCACTCGGATCCAAGGTCTTCTCAATGAACAGTGGGCCAGCTTGGGGAGTGGGAGCCAGGAACCAAAAGGAGAGGGCTCGCAGAAACAGCCAGTCTCAAAGATCAGTTCCATCCAGAGTCACCTCCGCGGATCACTTAGTGCCCTCTCAGCCTTCTATTCTCCTGTTCAAAAAGGAGGTGCAGCAAAACAATCAGGTAAAGTCTTGTTACATTTGTCACAGACATCCTTGCTAGCCATACTGGTTTTGAAATAAAAAAAAATTTAAATAATGGCCAACTCCTCTTTTAGTTGGTGTAGAACCTATTTAAATGAACATTTATTGACTTAGATAGTTTTATCCAAAGCGACTTACAATTGAAATGGGAAATACAGATATATTGTTAATATAGTATAAACATGGCTTAGTGTGACCTTTCAAAATAGCTCTCGAACACTAATTGCCTGGGATTTGAAACCATAACCTTCCAATCATTAGGTCAAGAAGGTCACTCTCACTGCTCAACCTTTATCTACCCCGAATCTGAAATACGGGGTAAACATGATGCATGCATTCTTCTTTTTCAATGCCTGTCATTGAGTATCATTGAGTACCCCTGTCCTTAATATTTTAGTCTTGTCCAGTAGTGGCTCATAGATTTTGAAAAGACAGGACAGAGACAGGCTTTCCATAACACATCTGCAGAGTTAAATGGAGCATGCCCCTACCCCATGACTGCTTATTAAGGAACCCTCGTCCTTAACATTTTTTTTTTCTATTTAAATCTAAATTTCTCACAATTTGTCCATTTACCAATTCCCACTCATTATAACTTTCGTCATATAGTATGAGATCAATCAGGGGAGGGTTAAGGCTAGATTTTGGTGCCAGACATGCATATTTTTGAACTCCTGCTCCATCTTTATCACAGGACAGCTAAACACGTTTGGTGGAAAGCATAAGGATTTTTCCTTATAATAATAATAATAATAATAATAATAATAATAATCCATTAGCATTGAACCACAATGAGACACAACTACATTACTTTGTTTTACTGTAAATGTTTAATATTTACCTACTGTCAGTATTATGTATTACAGCATTGCTTGGAAGTAAAAAAAAAAAAAAATTACTTTTTTTTTTTAAGTCATCATAAATGTACTTTGCTTGTAACCTTGTAATACTGGCATAAACGTGCATTTATGCCACCACAGTCAAGCTTTCAGCCTCACATATTTCTCCTGAGTAAATAGAATTTCGACCTAATTCTATTTTTTTGTCATTAAAGTGGTGTGATTTAATCAGATTTTTAAATGCACAGGTGTACAGTCATAGCAAGCACCAAAACAGCTGAAAGATTTATGTTTATCTAAGGTTTTTATTTGGTTATGGATAGTTTTATGCAGGTTTATTTGTGAAATGTGCTGTATGCTAATCTAAATGATTGATTATGTCTGTATCGCAGTGCTAGTGTAAAAAAAAAAGAAAAAAGTTTTGTGTGTGTTTCAATAGAGTTGTAGGATTTATTCAGGGAGGCAGAACAGGTGCGGAGTTGGCAAAGGACTTTACATCTGACCACTCTCTCCCTTCCCAGGCCTCAAATCTATCATGAAGAAGAATGACTGTCCTGACAAGGCGACTGGAGGAGCCAAGAAAAACCTGAAATTCGTTGGCGTAAACGGAGGGTAATTTTTATTTATATTTTTTGCCATGCTTTGCATTTTTAAGAACAACAGCCGTAATACACATTATTTTTCACTAATAATTTATCAGGTACATTTTCACTCCACTGGGGTACTTGTCATTGGGTTGACTGCAGTACTACAGTAAGATAAAGTGTGAAATCATTAGATGCTTTGTTCAGTAGTTATGCCACTTTACATAATGAGTGACTGCTTAATCGATGCCACTGTAAAGATAACACATTATTACATGACATCCTTATGCTAAATCGATTAGAGCGAGAGTTATAGAAACTGGCAATCGCTGTTGCCAAAAGAGGTTAATTCTCAAAAATGAAAATGAATACAGCTGTGAAGGAGAAAAAGTAAAAACAGTTAAATAACTTTAATCTTTTCATGCAGTTTGTTGCAAATTTACATTGTTATTTAATGTTTAATTGTTCTAAAATAGACTTTTAATGGCCAGTTTTTTTTTTTAAATGGTCAAATTAGAGTTCTAAAACTAAACCTTACGGCTCACCAAAGTACGGCTCTCTAAACTGAAAATTCTCGCAAATACTAACAAAGTCCTAACCATCTGCCAAGTAAGCTCTATGTCCGAGGAGAACTTAAAATGTATTATTATATTTTTAATTTCTTGTAAATGAAGGCGTAAAATTTATTGACATTTATAGAAGACTTCAAACAGAATACAGTGATGAGACCTTTAGCCGCAATAAAACATCTGAATGATGCAAACATTTTAAGAAGGTCATGATTGACGAACCTGACCGACGTGGGTCGGACCCCCTGCAATTGTTCGTGTTAAGATTCAGAGAGTGGAACGCCTGATCCTTGAAAATCGACACATAGCTTTTCACCAACATACAGGAAGCGATGCATCCGTCTGTGCGAACTGTACACACAATCATTCACCAACACCACATGCACATTACAGGAACCTGGCTGGGAGTTACAGTATTGCCACATCCAAGGCATTTCCAGGCCACTAAATGTTCAGGCCACTAAAGGAGATCCTGGGAGGCCGGCATTTCAGACATGAAGCAGGCAGACCGATCATAGCTCCAGCATACTGAGAAAACTTTCTATCTTGATGGTATCCAAGCACTAGTAAAACACTGGGATAAGTGCATTACTGTGCCAGGGGATTATATTGCGAAAATAAAAGAACGTTTAACTCTTATAACTGTGTTCTGTTACTCGGCACGATTAACAGTCCCGGTGTGACTTGAGATCCCTCAGTCCTGTACAGTTTCAGAGCCTTGTAGCCTCTGGCAGCTCATAGTACAGTAGATGTTCTATCCTTTAATTTGTTATTGTTCCGGAATAAACAGTATAAAGAACAGTAAACATTGAATAACAGATTAAAGGAATCATTTCAGTTACAATATTAGTATGCAGGAGAGCCAACAGTCTGGTTAGCTCTGTGAGGGTAAACAGTGCTGAGCTACGGCCTCCATCAGAACTGACCTGTTCTCAGATGCACAGAATGTTTATCCACTTTTCACTTTTTTTTTTTTCAATTATTTTTTCAAATATATAGCACTTTTAACAATGGTCATTGTCGCAAGGCAGCTTTACAGCTTTAAATCACAAGCAGCCAACAAAGCCCACTCCTACGGCCTCTAGTTCCACCCGATCTTTAGATGATGGATAGAACAGGGAAAGTGGGAACAGCTATGACAAAGCTTTTTTAAAATTGATTGATGGAAATGGCGTTGACCCTTGGACACAATTCCTTATGATTGATGTAAAGCTGAAAATATGACATTAACCTTTATGGCAATTTGAGCAGTGAATAGTTCATTCATACTATACAAGCTTATTATATACAGTACTGTATGCACTACAGCTGTGTCCGCATTAGTGGGCATGAGGTTATGTCATGCCCTCATGAGGTCAGGCAGTTCTCTTACAAACGACCTGCCTTGTTTAGCATATTAAAAATGTTGTCTGGAGAACAACATTCACTTGCATATTTCTCACCTACAGTATATGAATTGGTCCATAGCTGAAAAGTGTACCAGACTAACTGGAGGATCTCATGAAGTCTGATAGCATTGTTTTAGATGTGTGCATACTTTTATGAAAGGTTTTCACATTTCTGCCAGTAGTGAATGAATAATTAACTATAAATTTATGCCAATTATTATAAATCATAAATAACATAAAAGAGAGACTGACCATAAATTAGAAAATAGAAGGTCTGCAATAAGTGCATCCTATAACAGTTAAATAATACAATAAAGTAAGTTTCTATAACAGTTAAATAATAATAAATTAGCATCTGTACACCTGTGCATTTAAAAATTAGATCACACCACTTTAATGAAAAAAAAAATTGAATTAAGTCGATATTCTATTTACTCCGGAGAAATGTGTGAGGCTGAAAGCTTGCAAGTTTATACCAGTGTGGCGGAGCGCTGCAAAATTGTTTGATTTAAATATCCGATTACGCCACCCCGAGATTAGTCGAGGAAATAACCCAAATAAGCACACAGGTATGTAGGCTAAAGACTCCAGAGAGACGTGTGCACAATGTACAAAAATTGTTTAATTCACAAATAATTAAAAATACTACATAGCATTAAATGCTACATGTCACCATCATCATACACACATAATATGGGTCACACAGCGCTCTGTATAAGTACAACAACACATAAAAATAAACCAATGCTCACACAAAGCACAAAAAAATCAAATTAAACAACAATTACAAAAACAGAACAGCACGAAACAATACACAGGCACAGATTTCCCCTCATACACCGGAGACAGGCTAAGCAAAGTACCTGTGATACAGGTGCACTTGTGCATCACACAAATATTATTTATTATATACGCCAGACCTGTATAACTGACAACCATGAGCCGCTCACCGACACAAGAGGAGAAGAGAAATAAAGAACAAAACAAAAGAAAAACAAGAAGAAAACGGGGAAGAAAAACAGCAGCGCCGTCCTCCGTCACTGCAGAGAACAAATACTTCCGCCTTCAAATGGTTCACCAGCACCGCGTCAGACGCCCATAAACATGCTAAAAAAAAAGAACCATTAATCAAATGCATCTCTACCAGAACCCGGAGAAAATAAACCCCACTTACCCAACAAATCGTAGTGCCCCAAGAGCTGTACCGCCGCTCACAGTTTCAACCAAATCCCAAGCTGGAGGACGCATGCGCGGAACGAATTCCGCGACTAAGTATTAAACAAACGCCGGTTACCGTTACTCGAAACAAACATACATGGCGCATAGAAAAAGCGTACACCTACCTGACACAAGTGAACAGTCTGACTCATCCAGATATCAATTTGTCGCTCGGTGCACTAAGGGGAAAAGAAGTATCAACAATTTAATGTGCATGCCCACCTCTCCATTAGCCACATAGCTACAAACACCAACCACACGCACCTTCTGCTCATGCGCACACCATAAAGGCGGTCCTTGTCGCGACGTGCGCCAGGTAAGGTAACACCCGCCTTAAATATCATCCAAAATCATTCTGATAGGCTATCGCAATCAAGGGATCATTAGCTATAAGCCGATAACAAAAAGAACCCATCACTATGCCACAATCTACCCCTGGCTCGTGAATCGTCGCCCCGACGATTAGCCCAAACCCCTAGGCCCACGGCCGGAACAATGCGGACATGGAATTAGAGGAAGTATCATTTACTTCCCTACCTACTGCCCTAGGCAGATGGTTGCGATTGGAATGACGGCCAGCGTTAATTCGCCCGGTACGCCTCACTGCCCCTCACCATAAGATGATCCTAAAGGACCAGGAGCAATCGTAGGTAAATGACTCACGGCACCCTGCCCTAATGGTCCAGAAACCGCCGGGGCCTCAGCCGCAGCATCCCCCCCACCCGCTGTTGAACTGGGGCCCACCAACGCCTGGCCCGGACTCTCTAACTCAATAGCAGCAGGCAGAATCCCCGGGATTATCCTAACCAAGTCAACTTCATCCATTGAGGCAGACTCCTCTGGCAAGGGCTCCTCGATAGCTGGCGGCATGTCCCTTGGGGAAGGCGCTACGGAATCCCCCCCTACCTTTGCCTTCAACAGCGAGCGATGAACATGCTTCACCTTACCCACATCGTTAACTGGTGCAATGGTGTAAACCGAGCCTCCTCCTCCTGGTGCCTTCACTACCTGGTACACCACTGAGCTCCAGTGGTCCTGAATCTTATGATGGCCCTTTAGACCATAATTACGAAGGAAGACTAACTGCCCTTTGCTCAAGGGTGCAGCCCGAACACGAGAGTCATACCGCTCCTTACGACGTACCGCCGCTAGATGCAGCTGTTCCCGGGCCCCTTCAAAAGCTACCTGCAGTCTGGTCTGATGTTCTAACACCCAACTGTTCACACTGCCAAGGCCCCCCTCCTGACCACGACCCAACAAAAAATCAACAGGCAGTCGCGGTTTCTGGCCAAACATCAGGAAGTAGGGGGACTCTCCAGTCACTTGATGAGGAGGCGTATTATAACAGAAGAGTAATTGGGGAAGCGCAGAAACCCAATCACCCTTCTGCGAACCGGACAGAGTACGCAAAAGATTGTGCAATGTCCGATTAAAACGTTTGCACTGCCCGTTACCCGCAGGGTGCCATGGGGTAGTGTGAGACCTTTCCACCTGATACAAGCGGCATAGCTGCTGGATGAGGGACGACTCAAAACTACGGCCTTGATCTGAGTGGAGGCAAGCAGGGACACCAAACTTGCAAAACCACTCTGACACAAGCACCTGAGCCACGGTTTCAGCCCGCTGGTTCCGAGTAGGGACCGCCTGCGTAAATTTAGTAAAAACATCAGTCATCACTAATACATTTTCTGCTCCTGGACGCGAGGGCTCAAGCAAAGTAAAGTCGATGGCCAAAATCTCATTTGGTCTTTCTGCCAACAAATGGCCCATAAAGCTCTGAGGCGCCAACTGTGTATCCTTGGCAACCTGACATCTCTCACATTCATGGCACCACCGAGCCACGTCAGCTGTCAGGCCTGGCCAATAACATCGTTGACGAACCAGCTCGGTGGTGCGGTCAATGCCCTGATGTCCATGCCTTTGATGGACTTGGGCCAAAACCTCATCCTGCAATGCGGACGGAAGCACCAACTGAAGGATTTCCTCCCCCCCATCTGGCTGAAAAACGCGACGATACAACACGCCCTCCTTGTCCACCAATCGGTCCGATTGCCGAAGTAACACCAGGGCGGGTTGAGACATCTGTCTGCGTTCTACAGAGGAAGGGGGGACTCCTCGTCTCCAAAATCCTAAGATCGGACCAATGACTGGGTCAGCCTGTTGACATAAACCCATGTCACCCCCAAAACTGGGCAACACCGAGACCACCGCCTGAATCGCCATGGGACACAGTCCCGCTGCAGACACCTGCTTGACAGTAGCCGGGACGGCAATTCCCGGCAACAGTGCACTTACCTCACACTGACCAGAAGGATCCTGCCTTAAAAGGGCATCCGCGTTTCTATTACTCCTGCCAGACCGATATTTGATGGTAAAATCAAATGCTGCAAGCTGGGCAGCCCAACAGATATTCACGAAACTTTTCAGTCATGGCCCACTTGAGCGCCAAAAACTCCAATTTCATGGAGCTATAATTAACCATATTGCGTTCGGTGGGCCTAAGACTTCGGCTGGCGTATGCAATAGGTCGCACTCTCCCACCCTGCTCCTGAGAGAGGACGGCCCCCAAGCCCCCATGGCTTGCATCCACCTCTAGAATAAATGGCAGGGAGAAGTCGGCGTAGGCCAACACTGGAGCTGTTGCAAGCTTAACTTTTAACTCCTCAAAACTCTATTGGCACTGTTCTGACCACACCTCGGAGAAGCTCTTACCAGCCCGTACCCGGGACACGCCAGCTGCACACTCGGCCACCGCCCGGTGTAAGGGAGCCGCCAGCTTTGCAAAACCCTGCACAAAATGAGGGTAATAACTGGAAAACCCCAAGAATGAGCACAACTCAGACGCACTGGTGGGACACTGTGAGACCGCCTCAATCTTACCAGGGTCCGTGGACACCACCTGAGCAGAAATAACATGGCCTAAATACTTCACCTCTTTCTGGAAAAATGCACACTTCGCCAATTTAGCTTTCAAACCTTCCTGCTCCAAACGACCCAGCACGAACTCCAACCGCTCCAAATGCTGTGAAATGGAAGAGGAGAGCACCACAATATCATCCAGATATAACAAGAGTGAACCACCCTGTTGGGCCCCAAACATCCGCTCCATCAAGCGCTGAAAAGTGCCTGGAGCATTACACAGGCCAAATGGCATACGATTAAACTCAAATAGGCCAAAAGGGGTACAAAATGCAGTCTTTGCCCGATCTCGTTCAAAGACAGGGACCTGGTTATAACCGCTAGCCAAATCCATAATGGAAAACCAGCCAGCCCCCGTCAAGAAATCGAGTGACTCCTAAATGCGCGGGAGCGGAAAAGCATCCTTCCTCGTCTTCGCATTTAATTGACGGTAGTCAACACACATGCGCAGACTACCATCCTTTTTCCGGGCAAGCACTATAGGTGACGCATAGGGGCTACAACTTTCTCGAATGACGTTGGCTTCTAGGAGCTGGTTAATATGTGATTTAACAACTTCATACTCTGACGGGGGGATCCGCCTGTACCTCTGGCGAACAGGTACTGAATCCAGCAACGGGATCTCATGCGAAATCAAGTCCGTGCAACCCAGGTCACTCTGGAGGCTCAAACAAGAAAGTCTCACCCGCATACTGTTCTGAACATGTGGCCCGTACAAGCCTTAACGTACCCCCCGAAATCCGACACGCCGTACGACCCTGCAATTTCACCTTACCTGTCCGTACTACTGAGGACCAATCCTCAGTAAAATGGCAATATTGTAATGCCTGTAAGATGACCTGTGGGGCCTCCACTAAGGAGGGACAATCAAACAATCCAGGACCATACTGACCAAAAAGCTCCTGGTAGCATCGACTAAGAACATTCATTCCCAGCACCCCAGGAACGCCAGTACCAGGGCCCCCAGGAGGATCCCGGACCACCAAAATCCCACACTTGGGGACCAACCTATTACATATCTCAATATCCAACTCCATATAGCCGATGTAAGGAATAGATAATCCATTGGCTGCACGAAGCTGGAGCCAGTGACAGGATTTTAACCGTTCGACGCCCCATGCTTGAAAGTGCACTTGAAAGCAGCTTTCTGTAATAGTAGACACCATTGACCCAGTATCAACCAAAAAAGGCACTTGGACACTACCAATACGAACAAGAAGATGCGGGCAAGACGACAATAGATGAGATACAATATTCGAGCCGTTCTCCTCCCCGACCGCGCTTTGGCTCTGCAACGCGGTGGGGGCTAGTTTCCCGACCGCGCAGGCGAGTCAGACTGTGCACTGGCGATTTGCGTGGTAGCGGTTGACGAAAGACGAGCAGGTGCACGCTCCCCGTCACACTCCCTAGCGAAATGACCCGGTTTCTGGCACACAAGGTGGTTATAACGAGAAGTTTGACTATGGGGCTGGGGAACCTCTAAACGGGCAATACTTTGGGTTAGTTTACCGATCTGTTCCTGCTGCAACCGCAACATTTCCTTAACCTCTTCCAACTCAGACTCCCGGAAAGATCGCACAGGGTTCTCACGAGGCTCACCCCGCACCCCATACTGAGTGCCATGCACAGAGGGAAGTGAGTGGCAACGACCCCTTAAATTCCCTGGCATACCCTCATGTTCCCATCGAAGCGCTTCCCCCCGTACATCTAAGAGGGTCAGGGTGGGTTGCCCTCGTACCAATTGCTTAAGATTCCGCCGAAGGGCATTATCATTAACATGCTCAATAAACTGGTCACGCAGCAAAACCTGAGAATTTGGCATAGCATAGGGGGACTTTTGCTTTACCTGCTCCAAGAGACCAATCAGAGCCAGGGAGAACTCCAACAAAGACTCCCCTTCCCGCTGTCTCCGGGAGAAGAAAGCCTCCTGCAAAGAAACATACGAGTGTGAGCAACCGTACAACTCTCTCAGCACAGAAATAATTTTCACAGGGTCATTACGTTCAGCGTCAGGACGATAACGAATCTCCTCTCGGGCTTCTCCCTCTAAATGATCAAAGAGGAAGAATGCTTTATCAGACTCTGACATATGACGGGCCTGCATACAAGCCTGGGCCTCCTCAATCCACTCCTCCACCCCAAGACTAGACCTGCCACTAAACTTGGGACACCTTCGATCTCAGGGCACAAAAACATACCTCTCCGGCAGGACAACACGCTCATTACTGAACTGTGATGTGGCCGGAGGGGGCCCACCGGCAACAGGAAGTGGCCCACTAGGTCCAGGAGAAGCAGATGATTGCTCTTGCCGTAGCCGTTCATTATCTGCTCTTAGCTGAGCCACCATCTCACGTAATTCACGCAGTTCATCCACCATACTGGTAGCACCAACCTTCTTACCACCCCAGAAAGGCACACCGGACGCCGCTGCTGTCCCTCTCCCCCGGCTCAATGTTGTAAAAAAAAAAATCAATCCTAAGGAAAAAAAACACTAAACAAAACAAAAAAAAAAGAAAAACCAGCCACGCTTCAATACGCGGAGCAATCCAAATACATATGTACCCACGCCTCTCCAGAGAAAAAAAAAAAACCTATCCTGCCGATTACGCCAAGAATGTGGAGGAGCGCTGCAAAATTGTTTGATTTAAATATCCGATTACGCCACCCCAAGATTAGTCGGGGAAATAACCCAAATAAGCACACAGGTATGTAGGCTAAAGACTCCAGAGAGACGTGTGCACAATGTACAAAAATTGTTTAATTCACAAATAATTAAAAATACTACATAGCATTAAATGCTACATGTCACTATCATCATACACACACAATATGGGTCACACAGCGCTCTGTATAAGTACAACAACACATAAAAATAAACCAATGCACACACAAAGCACAAAAAATTCAAATTAAACAACAATTACAAAAACAGAACAGCACGAAACAATACACAGGCACAGATTTCTCCTCATACACCGGAGACAGGCTAAGCAAAGTACCTGTGATACAGGTGCACTTGTGCATCACACAAATCCACACACTCAAAAAATAAAATGTAAATCCTGCACTCCACACAATTATGGTACTACCAGTGCTCAAAGCTAATTACCGGCCCCACAGAACAAGAAAACACAGACATCCACATAAACAAAAACAATATATCCAAACAAACCAGACTGAGAAGAACAAAATTCTCCTTATATCAACAAAAAGAACAAATAAATAAAACACCCACGTAGCAGGAAGGACACAAAACAAAAGAAAAATAAAGGAAGCCTTCACTCTAGGTGTCCACTGCCACGGTCATATATCATATATCAGGTAATCAAGTTCTCCAAAAGCCAAATTAGGCCCCTCTCCACAGCATCAATGGCCATCACAGATGCAAAATAGCCAAAGCTCACCTAGGGTCAAACAGTAGCTGGGCAACTCCAACCCACTGGTACCGTCGGCAACCGGTAACCACGCTACGCCAGACCAGTATAACCGACAACCATGAGCCGCTCACCGACACAAGAGGAGAAGAGAAATAAAGAACAAAACAAAAGAAAAACAAGAAGAAAACGGGGAAGAAAAACAGCAGCGCCGTCCTCCGTCACTGCAGAGAACAAATACTTCCGCCTTCAAACGGTTCACCAGCACCGCGTCAGACGCCCATAAACATGCTAAAAAAAAAAGAACCATTAATCAAATGCATCTCTACCAGAACCCGGAGAAAATAAACCCCACTTACCCAACGAATCATAGTGCCCCAAGAGCTGTACCGCCGCTCACAGTTTCAACCAAATCCCAAGCTGGAGGACGCTTGCGCGGAACGAATTCCGCGACTAAGTATTAAACAAACGCCGGTTACCGTTACCCGAAACCAACATACATGGCGCATAGAAAAAGCGTACACCTACCTGACACAAGTGAACAGTCTGACTCATCCAGATATAAATTTGTCGCTCGGTGCACTAAGAGGAAAAGAAGTATCAACAATTTAATGTGCATGCCCACCTCTCCATTAGCCACATAGCTACAAAGACCAACCACACGCACCTTCTGCTTATGCGCACACCATAAAGGCGGTCCTTGTCGCAACGTGCGCCAGGTAAGGTAACACCCGTCTTAAATATCATCCAAAACCATTCTGATAGGCTATCGCAATCAAGGGATCATTAACTATAAGCCGATAACAAAAAGAACCCATCACTATGCCACACCAGTATTACAAGATTACAAGGAAAGTGCATTCATAATGACTTGCATATTCTATAAATATAAACATTTAGAATAAAACATATTATATACATGTACATATAACGTGTAGATATGTCTTACTGTGGTTAAATGCTAATGGAATATATTTATTATGATTATTATTATGATTATTATCATTATTAAGATCCAAGATCCATAACTAAAATTAGTAACCTTTACAACCCCTTCAAAAAGACTTTGTAGTCCAAACCTAGTACCAAACATCAGTGATTTGCCATAATTTATGTGGAAGATTTTTCTAACATGTTTCGTCTTTGTCACAATAAATCTTCTGTATGAAATTGCTGTACTGCTCTGAATAGTAAAGATGTCTAAGAGTGAAGAGTGTGTATATAAAGGCAGAACACTATGGCCTAAAACTAAGCCTTACGGCTCACCAAGGTGCACATTCTAGACTGAAAATTCCTGCTAAAACTAACAACGTCCTAACCATCTGTCAAGTAAGCTCTATGTCCGATGAGAACTTTAAATATAAATAAATTTGTTTGTTTAAATTAAGTCCGTTTTTGACTTTACCATCTCTTGTATATTTGTGGTTTGGCCAGATGTGGAATGTAGACTGAATTAATTTTGATTTAAACAGCAATAACTTTGCAGTGCATAATCAGTAATAATATACAGATAACACTACAAAATGATGGGACACCTTTCTAAGAGAACTCAACTCTAATATAAAACCTCAAAAATATATATAAAAAAAGAGGTCATCAAGGTAGAGTTAAAAGTTATTAATTTTCAAAATGCAGAAAACTTGAAATCCTCTCTGAAAAGGAAATTATGTAAACTACTAAAGGGCTCTACGTCTACCCCCTATAATCTACATAGCCTATAATGTCATGATTTATACTGAAAACCTATTACCTCTATGTATATGCAGTAATTCATTATGGGCCTGATGTTGATGATGGTCAATAATGTTCCATGCCATGTCCGGTGAAGCAGTTACTGCTATCCAGGTATAAAGGTGGGATACTTGTAGTCTAAAGCTTATAAAAGATCAGTGAGGATTATCTTAAGTGGATCCTGGCAGGACTGTTGTTAGAAATGACAGCTAGTAATTTCAGAATTTAACCACGCAACCATGATCCATGCAAACACAATGAAATTCAGATAACCACAGTGCTGTTATCGTAGAGTTTCTGTACACAATACATTCTTTCTGTGCTAAAACTGAATACAAGTTATGGATATTATAAGAGTAATTATCAACTTAGAAGTCAGTTTCAGTGGGACAAACACCATTCTGACACTATGTCCACTTAATATCCTACAGTATGTTTATTTTGATTTTGATTTCTGAGCATAATGTTCCATTTAACAACCAAACAGCTGCATCATTTCCTGTTGTGTATTTAAAGCTGTTTTACATACAACTTTATCAATGACTTATAAAATAAAAAGTTATTTTTTTAAACACATATTTATTTTCTATGATTTGTCATTTAGTGTGAATAGAGTGAAAAACAAGCCTTAAACGTTTAGTTCACTGTAGTTCATTTGAGAAAGAAATTTTTCAGAATGTAAGAAATTAGATATCCACAATTTCTCTGCTTTTCCATTATTATTATTATTATTATTATTATTATTATTATTATTATTATTATTATTATTCACTATAATTATATTTTTTGCATTCCCTGTAAAATCACCTCTTGTTTTAATTACATTTGTTAAATACATGAACACCAATGGCAAATACATGCTTTCTGATAATATTTTAATGAAGGAGCTGGATTTTTCCACCACGCACAGGCGACTGGCATTTCTTGACACAATTTAGAATTACAAACACATGCAAACATACTAAATTTTCTTTGTACAAGTATGGTAGGCTCCCTTTATTTATTTTCCTTTTTATCCATGAGTGCTTTTAGTTTAATATATATGTGAGCGCATGGATGTTTTCATTTTCATTTATTATTATGACAAAACACGCTGTCTGTCATTTCCTTTTTTCCTGTTTTATTTGTTGATTATTATACTCTCACCTTATGACCACATAACTCATGAGCCAGGTCACAGTGAAAGACTGTTATAGATAACCAAGGCTATCTGTCTTGTTCAGCTATGAGTCAACCTCCAGTGAGGAGTCCAGTGGGGAGGACGAGAGGGAGGAGGAGGAGAAGGAGGAGGAGAAGGAGGTGGATAGCTCGGAGATGGAGGAGCAGGGAGAGGACAGAGGAGTGGCCCAGAAGGAGGAGAAGGAGGCTGCTGCTGCTGGGGAACAGGATGAAGAAATTCAGGCAGGGGTGTCCCAGGGTTCTGTAGAGCCTAAAGACCCTCAGGCCATTGTTGATCCCCAGGAGGAGCAGCCCAGCAGGTGAGACAGAGGGGCCAGGAGAAAAAAAGAGAAAGAAATCTTATGCAGCTTAAAAACAACAACAACAACAACAACAACAAAAAAACATCGATACATATACATAAAACTAATTGTTTCATTGGACCACCTGTAGTTTTGATTATGGCACACATCCACTGTGGCATTGTTTTTCCAACCTTATGCAACCTCACAGAATTTATTTCTGTACAGAATTGTTTTCGTTTTGCCCGAGATCTGGTATTGATGACGGGCGAGTCGAAGCACTCCATAATGTCTACTCCAGCATTTCCCCACAGACTTTCAATGGGGTTAAGTGAAGGGCTCTTGGTGGTCAATTTGTGCGTGAAAATGATTCCTCAGGCTTCCAGAACCACTGTTTCACTTTTTTTGAGGCTGATGAATCTCCAAATTTTCATTCTAGAATATGGCCATGTCACCGAGAAAGTCATCAAAAACAACCATTATTTAATCAACCTGGTCATTCAGAACATTCTGACGTTATGTATTTTACTTTCATATAACGTTGCTGAGCTTAGACCCTACCAAATGAAGCAACCTCAGATCATAACACTGCCTCCAGAGGCTTGTACAGTGGACTCTATGCATGATGGGTAAATTACTTCATACAGTATGCTTCCCGTCTTACCCTGATGCACCCATCACTTAGGGATAGGGTCAATCTAGACTCATCAGACCACATGACCTTTTTCCATCGCTCCCAAGTCCAGTTTTTATGTTCCCTATCAAATTGATTCTGATTAGCCTTAATACCAAGTGGTTTTCTTTTGGCCACACAAAAAGCTGTTGAGTTCCAATCCTGTGAGTTCATATGGAAATGCTGAATGATGTGATTTCTATTGCCTATTTTTTCCCCCAAAAGTTGATGATGGTTCAGCCCTTTCTTTCCTGGTTTTAATAAGGCAATAGATTGTCATTAACCCAGTTTCAGTAATTTTTGCAATCTCCTTAGATATGTCTTTGTTTGATTGTGAAAAACAGCAACATCTTTCCCATGACACAGGATACAGTATGTTTTCTGACATGGTTATGCTTATGTAAATCCAAACACTGATTTTGTTTTGGCCAGGCAGGGTATTATATTCCCATACAAAATTGTGCTTCTAGGATAATAATCAGAACTCATTTATCATTTCCATACATTTCAACATGAAGAAGAGCAATGTGCAACGTTTAATATGACAACCAAAACCACCATCACCACAACAACATTAAGCAAATCATCATTTTACTGATGATAATCAATGAAGATCATCAGATTTGCTCCCCCCCCCCCCCCCTTTTTGCTTATGACCGAACCAATTTTCCATTATTCTATCCCATGAATTCTCTTCATGGATTTGCTAAATATGTATAATCCATAGAGCGCAAAATACATGCACAAACATGTATGAGCAAGAATTCTTTTAAATTCACACGCAATCATCAATGTTTTATTTCATGTATTAATTTTAAGGCTATTATATTTACATTGATATTAAGTGTGTTTTGTATTTTGTATTGACAGTATAATATCCATTCCTGGAGCTATTAAAACAGTGTTTTATGGGTGTATCTGTAAAACAATAGCAATTTTATGGCTATGTCTTATTAAGGTTAAAGAAAATGAAAGTTTCTGTCTGTTTTTAGAGCTAGGTTTCTATTATTTGTGTTTATAACCTTTTTTTTTTCTTAAATAATCCTTCTACAAGTACTTACTTTTATAACAGGCCCTATAATCACTAAACATACACACACCCACAGAGTCCTAAATATAGCCTAATATCATACACATGCTCCACTTAGAGTTGGTGCTGAGATATTACATTTAGAACAAAATAATAAACCAGCTTCAGTATACTCCACTTTTAATATGACGTGCATTATTGTAACTATATTTGTTCAATCTTCTTAGATTATACATTATCTTAGATTTGATACATTCTGTCACTTATGAACCATACTTTTGTATTTATCCAGTATTATAACTTGAACATTTTACTAATCATAATGTTATTGGAGCATATTAACAGCAAAGGCTTACTCCATTTTTTTTTTTTTTTTACACACACAATCCTGGTCTTTGTCTTACCAATCATCAGCCTGGAGACAGAAAGCAGAAAAATGCTGAGTGACAGGTTTAATAAACTTAACCATGAGAAGCTCAACAAGGCAGGAAGCTACATACAGTGCAATGGAGAGCAGATGAGCATATGGATGTCTGGAATTATGTTCTAAACAGAAACCACAGCTCTAAATATGTGAGACAACGAGGAAGACGTGTGCTAAATAGAGCATGTGCTAGACAGTACCGTGATGGGCAGTTAACACGATCGAGAGCACAGTCTGCATCCTGGATCTGGGGCTTTAAGATGTTTTCAATTTTTTCTTCCTTTCTTTCTTTTTCTTTCTTTATTTTAGGAAATTCTATCTATAATTTATATTCTATATACCTTTTTAGAAAAGTCACATGACCTTATATGTAATTATTAGACACCTTTATATTTATATTTATATATGCACTTTATATTTAGTGCAGTTTTTTTTTTTTCATTTTTACATGTAATTTTTTATTTATTTATTTTTTACATATATTGGGCATAAGGATAATTTTCAGGAATTTTCTCACATCAATAATGCTTTACTTCATATAGCGTCTATATGAAAAAATCGCCGATGTATTGTTGATGTGTGACAGCATTTCACACTGTTTTTAAATGTATTCAAGACTGCAAATGTCTTAACACCATATTTGTAATACAGATTTTGTCTCGTTTTTTTTTTTTTATGATCCTAAGGTTAAAATCTAGAATATTCTATTTTCATTTTCAGAATTGTAGCCTCACAATCCAGTCTGAAAAAAGTTCCATGTACTGTCTCATTGTTTTTCTTTTTGTTTAAAAGTTTATAACTAGACTAATGCAGATTTGTGGAAAATTCATTTTTTAACTTCTTGTGATCATTTGATTTTTAATTACTGCTTTGCCATTGACTGTATTCTTGCAGTGAACTTGTAGATAAAAACTTTATGGCTGCCTGTCACTACCTAAAGGACCGAATGGCAGAGGTTTCTACTCCAAACAAAGAGATGGTAAGAAATGTAGTTGTTTTGTTACAATTAAAACTACATTTTCAGAAAATAGCTATTTGCTTTTTTAATTTGTTACATTAATAAAGTAATTCTAAAAGTTTGGTTTATTCAGTGTGCCGCCCTGTAAAGAAAATGTGCTAGATAACCTGAACAATCACCGATGACACTCTACAACATTTAAAGCTTAAAATCCATAAATACTATGAAAATCTCTATATGTAGAAAAATAAACTTGTAGGACTTATAAAAAATGGTTGAAAAGATAATATAATGAATAGTCAAACCTGGTCATCACATCATACAATGGCACTGGTCCTAATACCGGACCTTGTTTCAGACAATATCAAAGACCAAAAATATCTCAGAATAATGCATAACAGAGACACACTTTGTATCCGGGGAAACTCTCTTCTCTGACCAAACTTCTAAATAACTTTAAAGCTGTAGTTACTTCTAAGGGTCTGAGCACCTTGTGCAGTTTTCTTCTTAAGATTCTCATTAAACATGCTCAACTTAACAGCTCTTCTACAGTAATATCCCCGTTCCACTAAGTCGAACTAGCTACCGATGTCTCCTGATATAAAATTGACTCCGAAGTCGCTGTGGTTGGTACTGGTAATATGGGAAATTTTTTGTAGCGACCCCACATTGTTAACAATTTCATAAGGACATTAAAAAGACTCTATGTCGAATTTTGCCACGAGGCAATAACGAAGGTTAGCGACATGATAGCGTTTCAATAGCGAGCCGTTAAGGAATTTCATGATGTTATACCATGTTCAATAGAATTGATAATATGTAGTATATCTTTCAAATGTGTTTAATAGTCACTTTTCCTTAAAATATTACATTGTTAATTTTGTCGTTTTTTTTTTTAATTTTTGAACATGCTCCAATTTTCCTCCCGACACTAACAATGCTAACGAACACGACAGAATTCACACCAAACCCAACAGAGGCTGTAAGGAACCGTTACTGACATCTCCCGAGCTCTCCAGAGGTCATAACGAATTTGCATCGGTGTAGATTCAGTAAGAAATTCTGCTCAGTGGAATGGGGGTACAAGTTATCGATGTAAAAAAACAACAACCTAAAAAGTGCAAGGTGAAGCCCTGAGGAACAACTTAATGAATACCTTATTTACCTGACACTATAAAACCAATGTCACCAATGAAAATGTGATGAATGCCTTTTTTTTTTTTTTTTTCAGAGGCAGATTCTGATGGTGCTCTACCAGGAATGGTTCCGTGTATCCAGTCAGAAGGAGTCGCAGGCAGAAATGGTCACTGTGTATCTGAGAGAGGTTGGAAATCACACTCCTACTCTCCTGCGCTATATAGTTAACCTGGCTGATGGCAACGGCAACATGGCCCTACACTACAGCGTCTCCCACTCCAACTTCCAAGTAGTCAAGCTCCTGTTGGATACGGGTGAGATGAAACAGATTAATGACTGATCGATGTGGTTGGAATACTATGCTCCCTTTTTTTTTCACTTACTTTAAGTTGTCAGTTAAAGGTTGCATGTTATATTATGTTTCTAAGGTCTTTGTGAGGTGAATCATCAGAATAAAGCCGGCTACACAGCGATCATGTTGGCAGCTTTGACTGCGGCAGAAGGACCTGAGGACATGGAAGTGGCCCAGCAGCTACTGAGCCTGGGCAACATCAACGCTCAAGCAAGCCAGGTAGGTACACACGTGTATTATTTGTATCAGGTAGGTTACAAGCAACCTGTTATTCACTCATACAGACAGTTTACAAAACTACTTTAACTTCATTTTCTGAGCAAACATACACACCTACAGTAACAACCGTTCCACCGATGTTAGCATTCCCCAGTACTCATTAGCCTGGGCAAGAGAACACATTACCTTTTCAGTCTGGTTCCTCCCAAGGTTTTAGGTTCTGTTTTCCCAGAGCATTCTTTCTATCACTATTGCCTCTTGCTTGCTCACTATGGATTGGATCTACTCCACGCCTGGCTGCTTTGTCTCAATATTCTCCATTAAAATAGCTGTACGATTTTCTTCTGTCACAAATCTTTCTTCCATTTACATTGCTCTGAAGTTGTGCTTTGATGATAAACATTTTTTTAAAGCATGTCCATAAAAATGTGATGGTGCAGTGGTGCATATGGTCCCTGGTTTAATCCTGAGCTGAGTTTTATGTCCTTGTTGTATTTTTAACGGTTTCCTTTGGGTTTTTCAGTTTTCCTTCCTAAGCGCATTATGGTTAGGGGATTGACTACTCTTAATTACTTTTGTATGAGAATAAGTATGGAATTGGCATTACTCGCTTCCAGTGCTCTTGCGATAAGCTCTGCCTTCATGACCAAAGTGTTTCCTGTAGATGATGTAATGTTCAAAATATTGTTCTCTCTTCACCCCATAACTCTTTCTTTTTCACATAGTCTGGTCAGACAGCACTGATGCTGGCAGTTAGTCATGGCCGCACAGCGATGGTGCAGGTTCTACTTGACTGTAACGCAGATGTGAACATACAGGACCAAGATGGCTCCACGGCGCTGATGTGTGCCTGTGAACATGGTCACACTGAGATAGCCAAACTACTGCTAGATAGACCTGAATGTAACACTAACCTGAAAGATAAGGTAGGTGCTCGTGACATGCATGCACATATTCATACACACACAAACGCACACATAATGTACTGCAGTCAGAAATTCAGTTTATTAAAATGAAGTAATTTTGTTATTTTCATTACCTTTTTATGTAGAGAAAATATTTGATGAAGCCCCTAGGCAGCTTTGGAAAAAACCAACACTGCCATCACATGGTCAAAATTAGTAGCACGGTTCATACATACATATACAATATATATCACAGTACTGTACATATTTTCTGTAGTACAAATTTTGTTATATAAGTTTATTATGTCTGCATTATTATGTACAAGTCCATTCCCTACAAAGATACACTAAAATTAATGAATAAATAACATTACAGAAGAGTATTTGCATGCCTATAAAGAAAGCAACATATTACATGACAGACCAGTTTTCAGATGGGGAAAAAAAATCAATAATGCAGACTTCTAGGTTTTGCATGAAAATAGAAAGGAGCGAGTGTGATGAAGTTACCAAAAGAAGTCATATTCTCCAGCACGCTCAGTAAAACCTATTTTAAAACAGCTATTTTATTTACGGTACTGTGCAAAAGTCTTGGAAAAACAAAAACATATGCAATTATGCCTTTGAAAAGAGAAACTTCTATAAAAGGCATTAGTAATAACATAAACAATAAATGGTTAATATATGGTGTGGAAACTCTTTGAACATAAGCGGTAGTGTTGGCAGAGGTAAACAGCTGTTAGGTTTTACTGAGCATGCTGGAGAATATGACTTCTTTTGGTAACTTCGTCACACTCGCTCCTTTCTATTTTCATGCAAAACCCAGGGCCCGTATTCACAAAGCTTCTTAAGCCTAAAAGTTGCTCCTAGCGATGGAATTCTAAGAAAATGCTTAGAATTATGAATTTCCCCTTAAATTTAGGATTAAATCTTAGTTAAGATAAAAATTATTCACGAAACATCTTAGCCCTAATAACAGCTCCTAAGGTAAGAATTGTTAAGAGTAGAGATGAGGACTTTTAAGAGGCTTAAAAGTTTCTATAGCAGAGGACAAAATGGCGGAAAGAAGAAGTATTCTCCAAACACTGAACATAAAGCTAAAAGTAAACAGTGCTCTTCTGTCCAATTTGGTTTTCTTGTTGTTTTACTTCCTTCCATCTCTCTTGGATTGTTGACTACATATCATCCAAATGTGCAACTTAAACAGACTTTCCTGCAATCATGTAAATTAGTAAAAGGTGAGCCATTTGCTCCCATCAATCTAAAATGGATTACAAGTAATAAAATCAGTACGGTAAATAAATGTGAGAACTTAAATATAGTAAATACTGTGTGGAAATTGGTTGCTTCACATTTTCAACATTTAGCTGTTTAATTATCTTTAAGACATTTAGCCTAGAAACATTGCATAAAGTAGCCTGTACTCATGCTTATACCATTTCTTCATATACAATAATTATGATTTCACTATCATATATTCTATTTTCACAAAGAGCGCATTTCAAGACCTTTGCAGAGGTCAGAGGTAATTTTTTATTAACCAATCACAGTCCTTGAATTGCTGCATCATCCCTAGCAACGGGGTCAACCACACCCCCTCACTAAGATAAAAGTTTTTCTACTTTCCTTACTCAGAGTTGCTCTAAGAAGTTTCCTAAGTCACTTTTAGTCTAGGACTCCCAGCTAGGACTTTTTAAGCTAAGATAGGAGCTCTCTGAGAGAATTTTAAGAAGCTTTGTGAATACGGTAGTCAGGATACCAGGAGTCTACATTCACATGTGCATACATACATATTTACACGCATACACAAACATTCTGTTCAGGGAGGTTTGTAAAGTGTTTCTTTGACTATAAAACCACTGAAGTACTTTTTTCAATACTTTAAGAAAAGCCAGTTTGGCCCCAGTTTTCACCCACAGCATCAACATACCAAATGTTTTTATGTAAACGTCTATGTGTATGTTTCCCTTTTAAGAATGGCAACACTGCACTGTCTGTGGCAATCAAGTTCTCCCACTCTGAGCTAATCGAACTTCTGAAGACCCACAGTGAAAAGGCTGGGACCACATACACTGCAAGTCTTCTCTGAGGTCGCTATACTTCCTCTGCAGTAGCAACAGTACCTGCATTCACCCTCCAGCTGCCTCAACCAGTCAAACTGACCAGTGAGACTTATTTGGAAAGGAAAATAAAAATGGACTTTCCTCAACTGGGATAAGCAACAGGCCAAGTTTTATAGTTCTCCGAAGCGCAGTTTAACGTCAAAGCTCTTAACTTAATGTGGATGAAGCATGGTACATTGTTTCATGTTGTGTCCTATTTTTCAAGTATTATTCTATTTTTGTCACGTAGAGAGCATTATACATGGATGTTATTATAGAGTCTATCAGATACACACTATATTTATTTTATATTGCACCTTGCTATGCTGTTTTTATTTAATCTCCTCGAAGATATACAAGGCCGGTCTGAATAGATCCTGATGAGCAAAATTGTGTCTTCCATCATGAAGGTTATCAGGTTAATGCTTTTCATGTTAAAACTTAAAAGGTTTATTTTGTCTTTGTGTTTAGCTTGAGGCCAAAAACATGGCAGGATAGCTCCCAAACCAAATAAATTCTGTCAATAAAATACAGCAGAATTTAATAAATGAGCTGAACATTTTTTCCCCCCATCTATAAATATAGAATGTATTCAGTATCCAAGACCAGGGGTGGACAAATCAGAAGCTCAGGTAGCTGACACAAGAGAACTACATGTCTGCACTATTCTTCTGTCAACAGTTTAACAACCAAAAAAAAAAAAAACTTCTGCGAATCAAATGCATTCATCTGCAATATATAGTACATGTAAGCCAAATGCACACTAATCATTTATAAACCCACCACCTGCTGCACTGCACATCGCCTACAGATGTCACACGACCATTCCAGAAACATATAAGTTTGACAAACGTAGCAGAATAGCTAGCGTTAATGAAGTCAAATAGCTTCCTTTCTACAATGACATTAGTCTCATGACGTACAGATGCTAGCCAGACTGGAATATTGTATGTCTCTGGTGAGAGGAGGAACCTGGCAAATGTCTTGCTGAGAATTTGTTGAAGGCAAAAGTCAATTCAAGTCCATTTGGGTTTCCAGGCAACCAAAACATACATTAAAGTGGCACTCTGGAGCATTTGCATTCCTGGACTGCCAGCTAATACATGTATGATTTGTTCACCCCTGAAGACATTTATATTATTAATTGTCTGGGTCAACCACTTGATTAAGGTTCAGCGGTGATCACCATAAATGATTTTAATATACTGTTGTATTAAGTGGTGAAGTATTACTAATAACCCTTGAAAAAATATAAACAACAACCGTTATTCAGGAATACGATTCCCAGCAAACTGTGACTCCTAATTAGCTTATTGGTCACTCATTGGAGTACACTAGAAAACATACTTAGGTGCTATATTGGAAGAAATTATGCCAATTGGTAAAGGTACAAATGGATTCATTAATCAGCTACAGTGCTTTGCAAAAGTATTCACGCCCCTCGAACTTTGCCTCAAGCCATGTGGATCTGCAAAAGGGACTTCTTAGTTGTTCCATACTCTTTCCATTTTGGGATGATGGATTGTCCAGTTGTCCATGAGATGTTTAAAGCTTGGGATTTTTTTTGTTATATAACCTAACCCTAATTTAAACTGCCCCACAACTTTATCCCTGGCGTGCCTGATGTGTTTCTTGGGCGTCATGATGCTGTTTGTTCAATAATGTTCTCTAACAAACCTCCGAGGGCTTCACAGAACAGCTGTATTTATACTGAGATTAAATTACACACAGGTGGACTCTATTTACTAATTAGGTGACTTCACTGGATTTTAGTTAGGGGTATCATAAAAGGAGATTGAATACAAATGTATGCCAGACTTTATAGATTTTGATTGTTGCAGAAAAACAGGCCCAAATCATGATGTTTCCTCCACCACACTTTACAGTTGGAATTATGTTTTCACAATGATACGCAGTAGCCTTTTTATGCACTCAGGATTGTTTCTTTACCTGATTGACGGGTCTTCGTTGTGTTCTTGGGGTCATTTTGACTGGACACCCACTGGTAGAGTAGCCACAGTCAGAGTAAAGGGGGCTGAATACAAATGCATGCCAGACTTTTTCCAATTTTTATTTGTCAAAAATTTTGATAACGATCGATGATTTCTCTTCCACTTCCCAATTATGTGCTACTTTGTGTTGTTCTATCACATAAAATCCCAATAAAGTGTGGTACATAAACATGACAAAGCGAGGAAATGTTCAAGGGGCATAAATACTTTTGCAAAGCACTGTATATTCCAGTTTTACAGAAACAAACATATAGATTGATACATGTAAGATAGGAAATATTTTGTTATGAATATGCAAAGGAAAGGAAAACGTTGTGATGTATAAAATGTAAAGATAACTGAAAACACAAGTTCTACGACGTCCGGTTGAGTCAAGCAGATTCTTTTGACGTGTAATAGCAGTTGAACAGAAGCGTAGAGAAGCTATTTTGATGTTGAACACAGTCTTGAAAGGCACTTTAACCTCAACTGAAGCCTTGATCATGTACATAAAGTACCAAATGTCCAAACTTGTGAAGTTTAGCTTGTAAACTGATCCAGCGATGACACACACAGGGTGAACCAAATAGGTTTTGAAGGACAAATCATGTGGTTAGACTACAAACAATAAAAAAAAGTGGTACTTTATCATAAACGCACTCTACATGGGACCCTAAAGTTGAATAATTATTTATTTTAAAAGCTATATTTTACATGCTGCTATACTGTATGTATGGATAGAGTATTCATATAATATCTATAAATTCAATATCTTTTGCTTATGTGTGTCTTTGTATAAACATACCTTTTTATACACTGGCAAGATTTTTTTTTTTTAACTGATTTTTCTGTAAGAACAATGTCTCTCGTCATCTGTGATGCCAGTGATTCCAGGACAACCAGTTAAACCAGTTTTTTTTTTCCATCTTGAAACTAAAATAGTTTATTTACGTTTGAAACAACGGAAGGTTTTTATTCTCCATTACCATTATATATAACTAAGTGCTCTGTCCCAGAACTGTGATGTTTTCCCTCTTATATATTCCTGCTCCTCTTAAAGAAATTTAAATAAATGATAATATATATATATATATATATATATATACAGGGTTGTTTCTGGACCTGTGTCAGAACACTTGTGTGGCAGTGCCTCTGTTACGCTGGGTGAGGCGTTTACTCAAGTGCATCATGGACTTTGATTCAGTTGCTCTGTACTTGTGCTCTGTATAACAGTGCTCTGTGAGTGAAGGAAACATGGCAAGGCCAAAAGCACATTATACATGTATGTTGAATGCCTATAACAAAAAATTATGAATGTTTATTTTGGTAAATGCTTCAGAATCTGGAGAGTTCTATGGATGATGCAGACAAAAATGCAATAGTGACTTAAATATACTCAATTTAATACCAGTATTATTCAAAATATAACTGTGTTTGTGATATTCTACACATTTATGAAAACAATCCTTCTCAATAAAGTTGCAGACCTGCGAACGGTAGTGTGTTTGTATTTCACCTGGTTACTTTCTCACATCTTCTTCTTAGCAGTCTTTTTTTATTTAAACAAATATGAGCATACTGTACAGTACATACACTTCATCACTAGGCATGCAGTATTGTAATTAGTATTATTTAATTAGCAAGCTTTTTAGCATAATATTTTTTTGGGGACAAATATGATATTATATGAATAACAATTATATTATGTTATATTTTTCAGACAATCATAATGTAGGATGAACAAAAGATGCTTTTGTAAGGTAAAGTTTGCCTGCTTAAGTGAGCTAAAAATATCTTCCTTTTCTGTTCCTCATTGCTTCGTCTGTTTCCATATTTTGGATATTTATTGAAATTTAGTGACAGCCAGAACCTGATAAAAAACATACGATGTCGATCTTACAAAATATTACGGTTCAATATGTTGCCATTTTGTTTTTGCCATGTTTTCACTTTTTTCTTTCACAATTGTCTTAAGGCAAGGCAAGGCAAGTTTATTTTGTATAGCACATTTTATACACAATGGCAATTCAAAGTGTTTTAAATAAAATAAAAGAAAATAACCATTAAATGAAATGATGAAAATGATGAAAAATAATAGCAATAAATATAAAATTTGATTTAAAATAAAAATAAAAACAGTTTACAATGAAATGTTTAAAACTAATTAAAATTGTAAAAAGAAATAGTAATTAATTAGATTTTAACTAAGTTGTCTTAGTATAACAATAACTTCTTTTCAAATGTACATTATCATGCATCCCATGTTAAGCTGTAAAGTTAGCTTTTTTTTTTTTTTACTTTATGCTTTTGTTAACTTGAATGTCATTGAGGGTTATATCTCAAAACAGCCAAATGGAACCTTATTATATCACCAATGTCAGGGCTTAATTAAAGGTAGCATGGTGTGTAGTGTGTAGAACTGTGACATCGCACCTTCAGGGTCAAGAGTTTGATTCCGTGTCTGTGTGTGTGCTGTTTGCATGTTCTCTCTGTGCTTGTTGGGTTTCCTCCAGGTAGTCTGATTTCCTCCCACAGTCTAAATACATGCAGTGTAGGCCAACTGGTCTTTCAAAATAGCCCGTAGGCCCCTGGGATATTTTCCAAGCCTCCTGCATCCCCATTTAGTATAAAGATTGAATTAATGAGTGAGTATACCTCATAAGAATAGTTTTTTTTTCCAACTAGTTAAGCGTCTGCCAATTCATGTCTATTATTCATCGTTTAATGAGCAGTCATTCATAGCACACAGGTATAAAATAGAAGATAATGATGCAACTTTATTTTTGTACATAAGTGTACAGTACTCACACAGTACTCACACTGTGCTAAACAACAACTTTGGGAAGGTTAGGATATTTATATCATTATAAATACCCTGTAAAGCAAAAGCATTAGAATTTGGAAATACTCCCACTGAACAAGTGGTGCTAGCCTACCGTATCTATGTGAGATAATCTAAGCATCAGACTTGAACATATCAGACTTGCCACTGTTTTACGTTCATTTTGATATTTACTGTAAGGTACTGTAGCACTCCTTGTGCCATCATGGTCATGGTGGAAAACAGTCAAGGAGTTGGAACACCCCCCGTATCCCCCCCCACCCAAAAAAAAAAAAAAAATTTTTTTAAACATTTCTTCAACAATACTTTAAAGAGAACGGATACTAAAAAGAGAAACCAGCAATTAGACTGAAGTTTACACCTGTAATCTTGAAGCTTAGACCTGCAGACATAAAAGACTAGGCAGTTATCAAGTTAGTCTTTGCTAGCATAAAGCTTGTAATTAAGTTTGGTAATAGTAATATCAAAAATCTGTGTTCATTTAAAATGAATGATTTGCTCAGATGGGTCATGCAATATGTTTGAAAATCTATAGCAATACCATGGTTGGTACAAATCTTAATAAATCTTTAATGTTCTTTACTTTCATGATTATATTCTGTGCACAGTAGCTGCAATCATTGTAAAGAATAAGGAATATGAGAACCATTTTCATTCCACTTATGATTATCATGAATAGTTTGATTATGGGTGGCACGATGCTGGTTAGCACTGTGGCCGGCACCTCCAGGGTCGAGGGTTTGATTCCTACCTCTGGATGTGCATGTTCTCCCCGTGCTTGGTGAGTTTCCTCCGGGTACTCCGGGTTTCCTCCAAAGACATGCAAATTAGGTTAATTGGCGTTCCCAATTTGTGTGTTTTATGTGTGTGTGTGTACTCTCCGATGGATTGGGACCCTTTTCAGGGTGTATGAAAAACTCCGTGGATAGGCATACAGGATGCAGTATTATGTACAGGATAATCAGTATAGAAGATGAATCAATGAAGAAAAAAGTATGATTGTGTTAGTATAAATATTTTGTCTGATTGAGATACAGTACAGTAGCTTTGTTTGATCTGTCATCATGTCACTCTAAGAAAATAAATGTACACTGAGGTATAAAGTCGTTTGTGACGATGATCTGATGCCAAGTTTAAAAAGACAGTAAACGCAAGCGACTTGAAACAAAAACCATGTATTTGGATTAATGATCCTTTATAAATATTTATGCATGCTTATGTCAATAAGGGATTACGTAGGTGCCGTCTAGCTGTGTAATTTGTTATTAACATGTACTGCAGACGTGCCCTTTTTAATGTACGGAATAAAACACTTAGAGTCATACAGCTACAGGAAAAAAGGGTGATGTGGCCTCATTATGAATTATAACATGATGTATTGTTTTTTTTTTTTTTCCAACAATATCACAGCAATCTGCCAAAGATTCATGGGTTTATTAAGGAAAAGGCACAAAAAAAGTTAGTTCATATTATGACTTATATTATATTATCACTTATATTATGGCTACATCCTACTAAATAAACCTTTATATATATACACAGTATATATGATATATATAAAACAAGCCTCTGCTTAATTTTGATTCTTATGTGTGTACAAAGTCGAGCTGTGTGTACCGAGTGACAAGAGTGTGGGAGGATCTTCCACTCTATAAGCTGAAGGTGGTAAAGTCACTTTTTCCCAGGCCCAGATGTTTTAATAGACAACATAAACAAAGTCAGCGATTGTTGTGCCAACCCTTTGCCTTTAAAATATATCAGTAGGCAGACGTCATACAGTTAGTTTTATGACGAGATTGGCATGTCAGTTTTTCTGCATCTTGGAAAATCTGGCACAGATCTGCTGGAGACTTTGACCATCACACATGCTTCTTCATAAGGTAAGCCTTAGTTTTATGTACTGTCTGAAATGTGGTCCGTTATGTATGTTATATTTGTAAAATCTTTTTATTATTTTTATTTATTTATTTATTTATTTATTTATTTATTTTGCCCAGTACCGTATACTGCTAGTCCAAGGATCTTGGGTAATTTTGAATGCCACAGCACGATGGAAGTGTGCCTTGTCTCTCGTTTAACACCTGTCTTATCTTTGACCTCTGAGTTGGATTCTGCGGAATTAATTATGTTTAATACATTTCATACCGATAATTAAAGGATCACAAGACCTATAAAGATGCATATACCCTGGAGTGATCTAATGTTTACCAAGAGATTATACTGTTTACCAAGCAGGTGTTCACTACAAGAACTGTACATCCCGCTGTTACACACCGTCTCTATTGGTGTACCATAGGTGTACAATTTATTTTTCTTACAAATAGTATAGAATACTATAGTATATAGTATAGCTTGATGCTGAATGTACAACAAGTATGCCTAGAAATATATAAAATAGTGTATTTATATACATATATATTTCTAATTTTTTACATACATATTGTTAGGGCAGGTGTTCTGTGCCTTATTTTGCAATAAGAATAATTATGGGTGTTAGTGTAATACTATCACAAATAATAACTATCTCAAATTGCCAAACAAGCATGCTGATCTTTAAAGGCATGGGTGTAGCTTAAACGATTCTTCTGCAAACGTCAGTAATACTGTAAAAAACACCAAACCAAAATGTAACATTGAATTATCAGTTAATATTTTGCTTATTAAGTGTAAAATGCAGATAATGATACAGATTACAGATCCGCTACTAATTATAGAGCATCATTACTTATAATTTGTTTAAAGTAGAAAGATAAATACAGAGTGTCTGGCGCCTGAAGCGAGGCGAAACAGGAAAGAAGTCATGGGTCACACTTGACCTGATTCACGTTAGGGTTTAAAAAAAAAAAAAAAAAAATTATATATATATATATATATATATATATATATATACCTTAATCATGGCCAAATATTGTGGTGGAGCCTATCTCACGAAAATGTCAGCCGTAAAACAAAAATGCCTGCTGAAATAGATGCTAGTTTAGCACAGAGCGCGATGCACATGCATGAAAAACTGACAGACAGACAAACAAACCCAACACACACACACACACACAGAATTCTGCCATGTCCATTTGTGTGAACATAATAAATCCTTTGTGATTAGTCTATTAATATGACTCGCGTTATTTATTACACCTGCAACTGTATTTCAAATGCACAGTGTCTATCTCGGCTGCTGATGTGTTCAGTATACAGTATGCTTATGAACCAGATGGAAATATGGCAATTTTATTTAGCTGGTGTTTCATTTTGTGTAATCACTGGACTTGATCACTTGACTTTAATTTCTTGTAAAGGACTTCCCAACCTCATGTCTTCATATCATCCTGTTTCTTATAACCATCATTGGTGCTTATGCGCTTTGTTAAAAGCAAAGAATTAGAAATGAATGCCAAATGCAAAACCTCGTACATGACTTAAACATCGGGTTACATTGTACCCAGCCTCACGTGTACAGTAACTTGCTTTTCACAAAGGTGTCTGTCAGCAGAATATGATACATTGTAATTGCAATTGTGAAACAAATTATTTAAATGAGTTTAATTACATTTCAGTATACCACTACAATATCAATAAAATTCAAGGAGATTTAAAACCAAATATTGCAAAAAAAGAAAAAGAAAAGAAACGTGAATGTTATTATGTTCAATGCAATTTTGAGTATGTTTATCAAGTACACACTGACTTACTCAGCAAGAAAACCACTCAGCTTATTGCTTTGTTACAGTAAACAAAGTGGTAAACAGTGATCGTGACAGAAATTGACAGACCCACCCATTTTATTTTATGTAATACATTCCACTTCCTATTAAACACCAGAGGGGTGTGCTGTTTGTGTAGACGATATGACCCAGAGTACAATCAACATTTGTTCATCAACATGAAGTTGCTTCTGGTCTTCTACTTCTCTTCCTCTCTCTTCTGCGCAGGTAAGTACTTTATTCTAAATCTATGTTTTTTTTACTTTCTTGCTAACTTTCTTTTTTTTTTAAAACAATAAATAAAAATTGTAGAATAATTGTACAATTACATATTTTTTTAACAATAACAGATTAATTCTATCTTTGTTTTTATATGTTTGTATATGTTTTATTTGTTTTTAGGTAGAATACAGCCTTTATGTTAAAACTTCAAAGAAAGGTTCTTCAGAAAAGAAATTATTATAATAACAAATATATATAATCACATATATAATATGATATAATATAATCACATAATGCAGAACTAGAAAAAAATATATGAATCGTCTATTAACAGAATAGTTATCAGTTCTTGTTTTGTATAGAAAATATGAAAAAGTATTAATTTATTATATTATTTGAATTCATAATTGTCATTTTCATTTATTATATCATTTTAAATCAAACACCTAAAGATGTATAGCATCGATCTCTAGTGTCAAGGCAAGATGAAACTCATTCAAAGTAGCAAGTGTAGCGTTGCCTTTATTTACAGTAACTGTTACTCAGCTTTCTAATTGTGTAACTACTGATACCTTCATCTGTCTGCATCATTCATGCATTAAGTTGCTGTTTGATTTTTTCAAGTAACCATGCTGGATTGTTTACAATGCACTAGTGAATCAGGATCGTGTACCACCACAACTTCACAACAGTGTCCACCAGATAACGTGTGTGCTGCTCTGAGATACAATTTTTCTTTGTCAAGTAAGAACAAAAAAAGTTCAAATTTACTGTTGCTTGTATACTGTACAGTATTAGAAAATGTTAAAAACAACAAACAGACAAATCAAAACAATACGAGACATGATATGGACTTTATGTTTAAATGTGTGTTTAAGGGTTTATTGTGAATATTGGAGAAATTCATGGCTGCCTTCCACAGGCTGTCTGTAATCCACTCAATCCAAGTATTTTAGAAACCATTTACTCAGCTAATGTTGGAGTGGTGAAAGGTTTTCTATCCATCTTTTGCTGTGAGACTGATAACTGCAACCGCATCTCTGGTAAGAAAAAATATCTACTGTATGCACACATGGAAATAGCTATCTGTCTATCTATCTACTCTGTATCTATCAGAAGTCTGCTTCAGTTTCAGATAACACAGAACGAGACAACAAACCAAATGGACTTCAATGTTTAAGCTGTGGGAACCCACCAGACAAAACATGCAACTCTTTCATTTCCTGTGCGGGAAGTCAAGATCATTGTATGACTGGAACAGGTAAGATGTTTATGGCTGCTTTCGGCAATATGGAACATTTTTATGCTTAATAAGCATATTCTTACATATTTATATAAATCATTTTGGAATAATAAGATACGGTAACTTTGTTTATACCAAGTTGAGATAAATCAGTTTGAGATGAAATTTAAGGTCCAAAAAACAAACAAACAACAACAACAAAAAAAAAAAACAGGAATGGCTAAAAGAGGAAAAGCGATGATAGAAAAAGATGTACAGTGTTTGGTCCGGTCTCATGATGACTGTTGCTGCTTGGAAGGGTGTACTTTAAATGTGGAATTTAAATCAGGTGTAATTTTAAGACAACTGCTTAGAAAGCGTTTTATTTCCCCTTTAATTTATTACATCAGAATTCTAATATGTCAAATGTTTACAGACACAACTTAGTTTTCTCTTTGAAGTCTGATGAATTCAAGAAATTGATGTAATAACTTTTAAAAGCTCCATGATGCTGAATTAGTCTTTGACTACAAAGTACTGAGAGCTCTTCAGGGGTATGACTCGGAGTCTATTAATTAATTAATTAATTTATTTATTTATTTATAAATCCACAAAATATGCTCTATAGTATAGCTTTAGGTTAGGATGCAGCAAAATGTGTGTATACAAACAGACCTGAAAACAGTACACAGATGCTGGCACCCTCTGCTGGTTAGAAGGGTGTGTACGTGAGATTTATTAATCTGCCAAATAAATATCTTATTCCAAAATGATAAAAGCAAATGATCAATTTAGGTTCACTATCCATCCCTCAAAGAATTAACCAACTATCATATATATTTTTTTCTTTCCCCAGTTATAAACTTGGCAAACTTAACAGTCAAGGGCTGTGCCTCCAAAACTTTCTGTGGTGCAAATTTTAACAATTCCTCACTGGGAAATGTGCAGTGTTGCACAGGAAACTTGTGTAACTCGAGTGAAACCTGGAACAGGCAGGGTGTCGGCCTGTTACTGATGATCATAATAACTACTAAACTACTCCAATAAGGATGCAATCAAAGTCTATTTTCCTTAAATTGTATAATTTTGTTGTACTTAAATATTTCTCATAAAGTTTGTGAATAAAGTGTCTTTTTTTTGTAGATTTTGGTAAGGATAACTATGAGTGTGGAATAGAAACTGCACAATCTGACATGAAATATTATTCTGATGATTTTTTTTTATTACAGCAGCCTTAATGTGTTTCATAAGTTGTACCAATGTACCAATTTTAGGTATGATTCTGTATTGAATGTGAATATGAATTTGTATGGTTATATTAATAGATTTATTCTAAGTTTGCTAGGATTTAAATCATTTTCATGTATTTGCACAGATTTACTTTTTCCAGTTATTGTCATGAATTGGGGTGCGAGGCATAAACGCAGAGATCCAGGTTTTTAAAGGAAACGATGTTTTATTTATTGAAACCAAAGGTCAGGGAAAATCAACAAAACAAAGATACTTTAGATGAAAACGAAACTAAAACACGTATAGAGGAAACGGGAGACACAAACTAAACTCACAGACATTAACGGGGTGTAAATCAACAGATGCAAGACAAGAAACTCAAAGAAACCAAACTATTTATAATAAAACTAATGACCAACTCGGTTCAGGTGAGCGCCCATGTCACCTGACCGAGTTGCAACATGGGAACTGAAGTTAAAACGAAACGAAAAACGCAAAAAGGTCTCAGGGCGCTTTGGCGCCTTCTAGGGGTTATCCCTCACAGTTATAATAAACCGGTCAAACAAATCATGACTCACTTCGATTAATGAGCTTTTCATTAGTGATTAAAAATAAACGCAGCATATGAAACAGCTGAAAATGTTGTAATTTCAAAATATATTTAGTTTAAGAATCTACTTCCCCATCTCTCTGCCTGGTTGGTAGATATTGAAGAGCTTGTAATGCATGAGAATTGATAAATTATTAAAATGAAAAATAAAAGAGGAAAACCTTCTGTGTTATGTCAGATATATTGCACACCGTGGGTCAATAAACAGAATATTTGCATTTTTTAAATTATATTTATTAATGTCATCTAATTCTGGACACATTTACAGAAAAAAGAATAGAATAGAAATGTAATAGAAATGTATTAAAAAATTATGCTTGACAGATTATGACAACTGGTTTAACCAATTTGGATATAATGATTTTAGCAACAAACTATTTGCATAAATGTTCTAAAGCATTTGCAGTTTGTTTAGAAAAACAAAACACTGCTTTTATAATATGTACAAACACTAGACAAACTTATTATTTATCATTTATTTATAACTAACAATCTCAGTTTGTGAAAAAACTCAAATTTTTTATCATCATCTGCTGCATGCTGAAGTAGTCAAAAAAAAATATATATATTTTTTAAATCCAAGTTTTAACATGGAACCAGGACACTACAATAACACATATTCACTGCCCTGACTGCTACAGTATATTGTACATATAGCATTCGGACTTGGCAACACTGGCTTGTAAACAAATATGAGTAAATTGTAGAGCTTTTTTGGTGCATAAAACATTATATGGTTTTACTTTTCTTAACCAATTTCAGTAATTTGTTTTTATTTAGACGGGTTTATGATCTACTGTATAGATAGTACAAAAATTGTTTAGAGTTACTCAAAATTCTATTATTATTATTATTATTATTATTATTCATGCTACTACTACAATGTTGTTGCACTATTATGTTTCACTTAATATCACACTTACTGTAAAATTATATTTTACTGATTTTTTTTTTGTTTTGTTTACAAATATAGAAAGCAGATTGTCAGTCAATGTTTTTCAATATATTTTGTATTTTTAAATGTTGTTCCAGCTTTTGGTGATTGGTGAGCAATTATTTGTACTTGATTTATTTGTTTTTTGTTTTTTGCTATTTCAAAGTAAAGGCACCCTTGCTCTGACCTGGAGCATCAGTATAAGAAATACTGTGGGGGCCTGGAGCCTATTGCAGGCACAAGGCGGGGTACACCCTGGACAGGGTGCCAATCCAATACATAAATGTAAAAAATAGAAAATAAAAAAGTACTCAATTAGAACAGTTGAGTAATGTAAATGTTATAGCAATTTTTATTCAGAAAACTGCAGCTCTACCATTTACTCAGACTTGTACAGTTCTGTATATACCGTAGGCCAGTCTGCATTAATAAGGTGCAGCAATGGGCCAAAGAGGCCAGTACAGTGTCCAGGTATACTGTACATGTCTATAAGAGGAACCTCAGTGTTTGTCCTTTGTTACCAACCAGGTAGCCAGTTAACTATGATTAATGTTTTCTACCTCAACATTTACAGCAAGCAAAGTGAGCTTTAACAGTAGAGCAGTGAATAGGATACAGTATGTATGTACAGGTTACTAATGCTGACCTTCATAGGCAAAAAAAAAAACTTACTTCTCGACTATAGAAAACACCTGTTTCATATAATTATTTATATAATAGATTTTTTTATTTAACAAATGAATATGTAATATATGATGTGAATTAATTGAATGAATTATTTAATTGAATTAAGTATGTCTGTATGGCAATTGATCTATAACAAAAGCCCCTAGTTAGTAACCCAGTGTAAGTGTCTATCCAATGAGGGAAACTTCAAAGCACTTTTTGTACGTTGCCCTGGATAAGAGCGTCTGCCAAATGACTAAATGTAAATGTAATTGTAAGCATAACATCTTTAAAAGTAAGACGTGCTACATTGTTTGTTTCTGGAGGTGACACCTCAACTTAGTAGTTTTCTTAATAACTGTTTATTACTTGATAAAAAAGGATAATATGCAAAACTACAGGTAAACAGTAGCAGTAGATACAGATCAAAAGTAAATGAATACAAATGAATTAAAGGTAAATGATCAAATTAAATTCATACAAATGGAGAGCATACAAATTATCATGACAACTGGATTAAAAAACAGGGGTATATACTGTACAGTACATAAATAATTATTAGTTCAGTTAGAGGTTTTAGGGAGAAAATTTTTCAAAAGCAAAAATTATTAATTTATATTTTAATAAAGTTTGATTTATTATAACCAGTTCTAGTAGAAAAGGTGAAACTTCAGTTCCTAATTTAAAAAAAATAAAGTGAATAAATAATACAGTTATCAGACAACATTAGCATCATCATAGTAACAATAACATATATAGATTTGAAAGAGGCCTTCACATCTGTCCAAACTTATAATAAATCAAGGCTAATTAAGGGTCCCTGCAATAACTCTTGTAAAATTTGTTGTTCGATTATTCCTGTAAAGAGAAGATACGTCCATATTTTAGGACAACAGTTGCTCTTTTTAAACACAATTCCCTCAAGATCTTCTTGACTCACTTGTTAGGAATCCTATTCCCTGCCACAAGCTTTTTCATAAAACACAACTACAGTACTGATTTCATTAGCTGGGACTGCAGAGTTTAGCAACATACACCGATCAGCCAATGACCACTCACAGGTGAAGCGAATAACAATAGGTATCTTGTTACAATAAAACCTGGAAGTGGGTGGGGTATATTAGGGAGTACAGTAAGTGAACATTTTGTCCCTGAAGTTGATGTGTTGGAAACAGGAAGAATGGAAAAACATAAGGATTTGAGCTGCTTTGACAAGGGCTAGACAACTGGATCAGAGCAACTCAAAATGTCAGTGGTCCGGACATACCAAAAGTGGTCCAAGGAAGGAAAACCAGTGAAAAGGTAGCAGGGTCATGGACAGCCAAGGCATGGACAGGCAAAACAATAAGCCATGCTGATTTGTCAGAAGCCTGCTGCCCATTTCCTTATTTTATAGTGAACATATAAACATTTTACACAGACCAGTTCATTCAGATCTCTTATGTCTACATTAGGTGCCAACTCCCACCAAAATGGGTTAATAAATCATGACAATGATTTAGAGAAAATGCCATTCTCACCTGCTCCTAGAACAGTGTAGCCTGCCAAAACAGCAGTAAAGCACAAAGTCACAGTCAGAGTTGCCATCATGGATAGATCTGCAAAAATAACTGCATATAGTACTACTGCGTATAATGTCCTGCTTTATATAACAGAAACAGGGAATAAGTACAAGGAAGCACAGTCAAGGCAAATGAGAAATGCTGAAAAAAACTAGCCTCAATGCAAACTGATTGATGATATAATGTAAATTTAGGGAACAGAAAATTTAAATATCCGCAAAAAAGTTGAAGAAGTAGTGGCATGAGTTAGTTTCTCTCTCTCTCTCTCTCTCTCTCTCTCTCTCTCTCTCTATTTTTCGCTCTATTTGATAACAAGCCCAGCAATACAAATAATTAAAAGGGTAAATCCTACGATCTAAACAAGTTTTCTAAGAAAGTGACAGGATGGAGGTGTGTCCTCATCTCATATCAGACAGTACTGTACACATACTGACAATTTCCATTTTTGCATTTTTAACAAACTAATAACCAGGAAACAGGGAAAGTTTTGACAAAGTTTTTACAAGGATCTCTATAGAGACAGGTGTCCTTGCTAAGGCTATGACTGCTAGCTAACAAACACTCAAACTAGACTCAAGCATTTTAGAGGGATATTACTAGGTCACCCAGATTATCGTGTCAATGGGTCAAAATATGAGTCAATAAGTCAGTGTGTGTTGGCTTACCTAATAGTTTTTTCTTATGCTGGCTTGTAAATGGTAATTTTCAGGTTGGAATGACAATATTTTCCACCTCATCACATAGAACCTGGTCACAATGGACACCAACAGTGGACGCAGGCTTGGCCACTATATTGTACATCAACGCATACACCATTTGTACTCTGACACCAAATATAAATAAATTATGGAGCTATGTTTTTTTTTCTTCAGAAAAATAAGTTGGTTTTAATTTCTTAATGTCATTTAAAGATCTATTTTTATATTCAAGGGTTTATGATTTACTGTACTGTACAGTAAGTATAGTACAAAAACAATTGTTTTGTTACAGTTTATCAGAATCTATAGGTTATAATCAACGCTAAACTAAAATGAATTAATTACTCACAGTATAATATTATTGTCATAAGGACTTCTCACAAAACTTCAAATGAGGAAACATTCAAGTGAGACCCCCCATAACCTGTTTTGTAATGGATATATATATATATTGGTGTTATCATTATTTAATATGGCTATTATCATTATTATTGTTATTATCATTACAATTTGGTGGACTGCAGCACTATACTGCAATGTTGCACCATGTCTTCTAACTTTAAATCTTATGTTATGTACTGTACTATTTATACTGTGGCATATTTTTACTGTTTTAATGCATTTTTACTTACAGTATATAGAAAGCCGACTGATTGCAAATGTCGTTCTGTTCCAGTTTTTCCTTGGTGGTCAGTTATTAATACATTTTTTCAGCATTTCAAAATGAAGGCTCTGTGTTCTGACCTGGCTCACTGGAACAGCAGCAATGCCAGGAACATAATAATACACAGAAATAATACAGTTTATGTCAACCTAACACTGGTACGAATTAAGATCTTGACTGTGAGTTTAAATCTTGAGTTTAAAGACTTGACAAGTACAGACTGGCAATGAATTACTGCCATATGTGAGGATAATAATAATGCATACTGGAGTGGCGTGATGTGGCACGGCACACAAGCAGAAGCGGGTTTCTACACTGTAAAAAAATCCAACTAGCAAAATGTTGGCATAATGAGTATTTATTAGTAATCTGGACAATAAGACATGAAAAAGCTGAATGAACTAGTGAAACCAAGTTGATTAAAAACTCGCTGGGTCAACTAAGGTTTGACTACTGAACAGACTTTCTAATGCAAGTTAACACGCACAGAAGTTGGTTCGGAAGTTGGCGCGTGCGCGCTGATACGTTTCTGAAGTGGCGCATGCGTGTTGGGTGCAGCGGGTATTTTGAACATCATCTGGATTAGCAGCCCGTTTCTCCACCTCACAACGGACAACTTCTTTTAAACTTTGGTAAGTGCATATATTTATATCGAAGTCCTTTGTAGAAATGGTCTTAACATAAATGAGCGTTATTATATGGCGCTCTTTGTGAAGTACATAGAGCTTGGTGCAGTTGTTTATTTAACGTGAGACAGTGAGAAAGATGCAAGTCATCCTGTAACCTGAGTTCCTACAAACAATATATTTTGTATTATTTTGAGTTTACTACATTTATTTATTTATTTATTACAGGTGTTGCATAGTATGAAGTATGTTTAATTATATTAGAAATATTAAATTTAGAATTGAATATTATTTAATTATTATTCACAGCACATTATTATTTTCTCTATATCCCTGCATGTGTGATATTTGATTAATTGGTTTTGTTGCTTATGTTAAGAGGAACTAGCAGGTTACCTGCCTGGGGTTTCCCATGGGACAGGTGAGAGTGTGACACGGTGTGAGAGAAGCACATGAGAGCAGTTTGCATTCTGTCTTGCCGTTTGGCTTAATAAAATAAGTTGTTTCAAATTTAACTGTAGCCGTTTATTACCCACAGCCAAAGAGACTGGAGAAAAGAAAGACAAGTGTAGAAAGTTGGGTTACATTCATAATAACTCATCACTTGGTATTTAAAATATGCAGTATTTGCACCACGAATGTGTTTGTAATCTTTGCATTTAAAGTTTCAGAACACATTCTCTCAATATCCTCCCGGATAAATGTATTTCCAGACTTCCTCACAAGACCTCAAACTTTGCAATTTCATGTAAGTAAACATTTACAATGCAGTATTTTATTGAGTTTAAGAATGAAGTATGAAGTTAGGGCAAAAAAATAATTCTTGTTATGCCTTACTAGCTAACTTTTTTTATGTAAGACTATTCATTTCATTAAATACAACGAAAAAAAGTCTATAGAATATTTCCTTGCAAACCTATAATTGGTCAGATTAGCTCTTAAAACAGTGTGCACTAACGTTCAAAAGTTTTAGATCTGTATTATATTTTGTTTTTAAAAGAGTTTTATGTTAATCAATGCTACATTTCTTTGTTCAATAGAAAATACTAAATTTATTTGATATAGTAAAACTGGAATAATGTGAAATAATGTTAGACTTCAAAATGTATGTTTTCTTAAAACGGTAATTTATTGCTGTGACATTAAGCTGAATGTTCTGCATCATTACTTAAGTCTTTAGTGTCACATGGTCTTCAGAAATCCCTTTAATATGAGGATCTGATCATGGGAAAATTTCTTGATATTTCTGTATAGAGAGTTATAGCTTTTTTTGCCAATAATAATAATAATGTTAGCCTATAAAAATGTCTAATATTGTCATTCAGTCCTGGGAGGGAGGGGGGGGGTATTGTTTCCACAAAACTCAATAAATGTTTCTTGATCATTATAAATGAATTAAAGAAATAGTGATTTCTGAGGATCATGTGACACTGAAGACTGGAGTAATGATGCAGAAAATACAGCTTTACATCACAGCAATAAATAAAACTATTTAAATATATTCCAATGGGAAAATGCTGTTTTGAATTGTAATATTTCACATTATTCCTGTTTTTACTGTATTTCTGATCAAATAGATGTAACCTTAATGAACACACTTGTGCGAGTTCAGTTGGATCTGCTCTGAAGCACAGTTCTTCTCTTGGAAAACATATAAAAAATAGAGAGATTGTATTTTGCCCCTTACAGAAATGTAGATTCAAGCTTTAGCAGCCATAGAACAAGAAAACATAAAAATAACACCATCAAAGATTTCAGATTAATGCATAAGGAATCAGAGAAAATCTTGAATGAAACAGAATCTTGAATGAAACAGTCAACCTGAAGCTAGGACCTCATCTTGTGCACATGTACGGTCGTGGCCAAAAGTTTTGAGAATTACATAAATATTGGAAATTGGAAAAGTTGCTGCTTAAGTTTTTATAATAGCAATTTGCATATACTCCAGAATATTATGAAGAGTGATGAAGTTTCTTCCAAATTTTATTTTAAACCAAAAGGAACACACTACTATGTTATTTTTATGTTGTTGATTTAACTCAAAATGTCAAGGCAACTTGCTGCACAGCTTTTTTGAGTTAAAAATAATTAATACTATTTCTCTGTTGGCTTTACTTTTCTAGTTTACAGATGTGTGATGAGCTTTCGTTTGGCTATTTTTTTTCTCTCTAAAGTTGACTGTAGGTGGTCAACGTTGACCGCAAGGTTCCCAGGTCATGTGGCTGCAAACCAAGCAGCAAATCCACTTTGGTCTTAAGGTCACACCACAGAATTTCAACTGGGTTGAGGTCTGGACTTTGACTAGGCCTTTCCAAAACTGTGCATAATCTGGACCAATGCTGTAAATAAGAAGCCAAAATTCCTCCAATGATGTGAGAGACTGATAAAGTATTTGCCTAAATCTATCTATCTATCTATCTATCTATCTATCTATCTATCTATCTATCTATCTATCTATCTATCTATCTATCTATCTACTGTATCTATCTATCTATCTATCTATCTATCTACTGTATCTGTCTGTCTGTCTGTCTGTCTGTCTGTCTGTCAGTCAGTCTGCATATCTGCTTGCCTGTCTGTCCATCAGCCTGTCTACTTATCTACTGGTTGACTTCAGTACCATTTGTAGCTCCACCCACAACCATATAGCACGTAAAGAGAAAATTGGTTTTCCTCAACTTTAGTCTCAGAAGGTAGGATAACTTAATCTTTTAAACTTTTAAAATACTGCGATATTAATTACATTTATATAGATTTATACTTGATATCACCAAAGTTGAATCTTAAGCAAACGTTTAAAGTTTACTTTTAAGCAACCAATTAATATTTATTAGATTTCAGTCAGCATCCGCTCATTATGATGAAGTTACGTCTGTCTGTGTACCGTACAACCATAATTTGTATTATGTTTGTTGATCTGTATTTGACATACTGAATAGAAAAAAACCTGGCCATTATAAAGGGAAAGTTTATTCCTGTAAGAATTCTGCAAGAATAAGTGTAATCATATACGTCCTATTCTATGTTGTGAGCACATCACTGGCGCTGATCTGTTCTACATTTCTGACCTTGCTAAATACATTAAAGTTTAGTTTCATCACACATGCATCCAATAGATCTTCCCTGACATTAGCTTGGTGATTGTATTAGTATTTATTCAATAAATAATGACTATTTTCTAAATGTTTTATTCATATTATTCAGTTTACTTGGCTTCAAATGGTGTTAAAACAAATCCACTTAATTCGTAAGTTTATTTTTCATAGTAAACATTAACAAAAACAAAACATTGTACACTAGTCTGAAAATATACTTGCAGCATGTGAAGTATAATTTAGCAAAATGTGCAAAGTGTACACTGAAATTATAGCAAATTAGCAATATATTCTGAAAATAACATAAGTTATGAGTTTTAAGCATTATTGTGTACGTTTATGCAATAAAAATAAAAACATTTACATTGTCTTATATTGCCGCACAAGTTGAACTTGGTGCTTGTTATATAACTTGTTATATAAGCTACATATTTTATTTGGCACAGGTTTCTACACCAGATACCAATGCCTCTGTGTGGCATTGACCTGCTCTCTGATCTGAGCTGCTGTTAACCTGCGATTTCTGAGGCTGGTGACTCGGATGAACTTATCCTCCGCAGCAGTGGTGACTCTTGGTCTTCCTTTCCTGGGGCGGTCCGCATGTGAGCCAGTTTCTTTGTAGCGCTTGATGCTTTTTGTGACTGCACTTGGGGACACTTTCAAAGTTTTCCCAGTTTTTCGGACCGACTGACCTTCATTTCTTAAAGTAATGATGGCCACTCGTTTTTTCTTTACTTAGCTGCTTTTATCTTGCCAAAATACAAATTCAGCCTCTTTGAATGAGGAGGTGTGTCAAACTTTTGGTCTGTGCTGTATATATAATTATTTTACAATTTCTCATAATGGAAAAATTGGGCAGCCCTGTTTAATGATTTTGTTAATTACAAATCTAGAAGATGCATTTCGGGATAAAGATATTGTACATATCACTATAGATTACCTTCCCTAAGAATTAATTCCCACAATCCCACATATGAGTATTTATTAGTAATATATACTAATATACTATATATATACTATATAATACTACTATATACTGTAGTTTCATTGTCTCTGAAATTGTGTTTGATTTTATCTAAAGCTTTAGAAAAATCATAGAAACAAAATACAATCCTCACTTATGAAATTTTTATTATAACTAAGCAATCAGGCACCAACCAAAAGCTACTGTGTGGAGATGTAATTTTTGTTGGAAATGTTATTTCACCGATGCCATCTATAAGTCGGGGAGCTCTAAATATCTGTTAATACAGTAATTTATAAATACAGTAGTTAGCAATGTTACTGACCACCAGTTATCCAACCAGTTATTCTGAGCTTGGGGATGAGTGTAATAATAATTAATTGTGCCAGTGTATATTGAGGGGTGTAATTTCAATTAAATTAAGTATTATATTCTTTAAGGAATCACCAAAAGAATGCTTTTTAAATTCTGTTGTGAGCCTTTCAGAACTTGTGGACCTATCAAGAAATAAACTTTTCAGTGCTTTTTCTGGTTAAATTCAATTTTAAAGTTGGTATCTGAGTGTGAATGAGTAAACTGAATGAGAAACACTCACTATAAAAAAAAAATCAAATCCTGTAAGATTTGTTTAGGATAAATACAGGCTTGATTCCCAGTGCTTTATAATGTGAAATTATTTATGTCTTATGGATTAGTTAGTATTGCTGTTGTACCGTAAAACAGTCCAACGGCCGTGTTAGACAGCGAAAGAAACATGTTGCGGTTAGTTTAGCGGTTTTATTTAATGTTGCAATGTTAAAATATGTAATTAGCAAATAAGCTAGATGCTAAAATATATAGGATTCTTACATTATTGTACATGTGTTATTTTCGATCTGCTGTTATATTGTGAAAAAAGGGAGATTATGAAATTTGTGTTTCTTATTCCTTAATTTGCTATTTTGTAAAGATATTTAGCTTTATTCATTTTTTAAAAATATTTATTTAATTAATTTTATTATTTGGAAATGTCAGAATTTGTATATCATTTCATCTTTTTGTCTGGCTACTTATATAATTTCTAAAAAATAAAAAAATACTTCATACATTACGATTGAGACAGTTATCCATTACTTTAGTAGTCTTTTCACCAAATACGTTTTTACTCTTACTTGAGTAATATTTTGGATGACTACTTTTTACTTCTACTTGAGTAATATTAATTTGAAGTACAGCTACTCTTCATTAATTTAATTAAGAATTAATTAATTTCATTAGTATCCACCTCTGCCTGTACCATCACCAACATTTTTGTTAAGCTGCCACTGCACAGGTGCTACATGTCCGTCATCTTTCCGAACAACATGCACAGTTTCATCTTCTGTATGTGGTTATGTGGAGATCCACATGATCAACATATTGCACATTTACTTCTCATAATGTACATAAAAATTTATATTGTACAATGTCAAATACTGTAGTTGTCCATGTTTGTCTATCTGTTTTTTTGTCTGTCTGCCTGTCTATCCATCAGCCCATCTACTTGTCTATCCTTTGACTGCAGTATGACTTTTAGCTCTGCCCACAACTAAAAAGTGAACAGCTCATCTGTTTTCCTGTTAGTTAACTGTTCTCGTTAGTCTCAGGAATTCCCTTCAAGGTAATATGATTTAATCATTTAAACTGATATATACAGTAAATTACATTGTTTATACTTGATATCATCAAAGTTGACTTCTGCAACCAAAGGACTACAGTTCTTATTAATAGCGATTAAAAAATAACTAATTTATATCTAGGAATAATTTCTTTTTACAAAGTAAATAGCTAACTATTTCTGTGATATGTAAGTTAAATAAAACCAGGCTTCATGACCAGTTATCTTCTTTTTTTTTTTACAGATTCTATACTCTTCTGACCACTACGTTTTCTTAGACTCCAGTCAACATCTACTCATTAAGATGAAGCTGCTCCTGGCCTTGTACCTTTTTTCTTTCTTTTTCTACTCAGGTGAATTTGAAAAAAGTTGTTCCTGAAATATTTAGTTTTTATCTATCTATCTATCTATCTATCTATCTATCTATCTATCTATCTATCTATCTATCTATGGTAAGCGTTATCTATATGAGCTGTATTATTATTATTATTATTATTAATATTATTGCACTATTAATTCTAAATTAACTGTTAATTTATTTTATGTAAATGATAATAAGCTATTTTTGTATTAATACCTTGGTTCTGCTTGATTTGCTTATTTGCCCTAGTTTCTATGCTGCAATGTTTGACATGCAAAAGTGAATCAGATCAGTGTAACGACACACGTACACAACAGTGTGAGCCAGATGAATTATGTTTTTCTGCAGGATACAGAATTTATTCTTCAGGTAAACCTGGTTTTAGTGTCAAGCTAAATACAGTATATATTTTTGTTGAAGTAGGCTATAGAGCATACAATGTAAGTAATGATTCTAAACTCTATCATGGAAACATGCAAAATTGTATTTTTATAGAAATGTATAAAAATGATGCTGGAGTAAAACGCGAATGTATTGAAAGAGACAAATGCGGTCACTTGGAAGTAGCTGGCGCAGATACATTATACTCAGCTAATATTGGAGTGGTACATGGCTCAGTCTTCTTTTCCTGTTGTGAAACTGATAACTGCAACAACTTTACCCTCCCTGGTATGAAGAATTTCTATTATTATTTTCTATTGAAACATAATTACTGAAGACCACTTTTGGTGGTATTAGTTTTTAAGTCCATGTGCTACCAAAAATATACAGACAAGATCGTTCATGAGAAATTTTGAGCAATGATTTTGTCCCCTTTCTTGTCTAATAAATGATTAAGCGAACAGCTCTTATTTTCCATAGAACTAGATGCCAGGCCAAATGGTCTGAAATGTCTGACCTGCAACAGCACCACAGACCTATTGTGCAACTCTGTCATTTCATGTGTGGGGAATCAAGATCAATGTTTGACAATCAAAGGTTAGTTTCCTCTGTTTGTGTAAAGAAAATGATTTTATCCTAATGCACTGGGTGCAGGCATGCATTCATCTCCCTCTAATGCACTGGCTACTGATTCATTCTATTTTGCATACAGTGCTAAATTAACTAAAATCCTGTCTGTCTTTTCTCAGGTGCATTTTTCATGGAGTATACAATGGGGTGCAGCTCTAAATCTATATGTGATAAATTTAACAACGCTTTCATTAAAGTTCAGTGCTGTTCAGAGAACTTGTGTAACAAGGTGTAAAGTCTGGATCAGAATACACTTCAGAATTTTCAAAAATCAATCTATTAATCAATTAAACAAACAAACACAACTTTTTTTTCTATTGTTCTTAAAGTTTTTACTTTGATTGAGGTTAGTGTGTCATAACTGAAGTATAACAGTGAAAATCAGGCTGGTAATTGATTCAATTTTCATGCAGAGGAAGCTTAATATTTAGTCTTCATTAGCATTTGGTATTTAGTTTTTAGTACATTAGTTTAATACAGCATTGGAACAGGTGTGTTCCTTTTATGCTTAAAAGTTCCATTACCAGACACACCATATGAAACAATATTACCATATGAAATGTTTTGTTGTTGTTGTGGTGGTGGCATTTGATGCATAAAGCATATTTCATTAACATTTTAAAAGAAAAGAAAATCTTTGTGATTTTTTTTTTTTTTACATGAATTCTTATTTCTGTTTTAATTTACTATTTAAATTATGAGTAATATACATTTACCAGGTGGTTGACTTGCCCATGTAAGGTAACAATAGAAGTGTGTATTGATCACAATGAAACAATAGTATGGTTTTACCCCTACAGCATCGAATTTAATGATTTTTGTTTTGTTTTTACTTTTTCCAAGTGTTGATACAAGATTCCTACCTACCATGACTATTACCTTTAACTTAAAACACTGGCTTTTACAATGACTGTGTGTTACTGTATTTTTGCCTTGAAATTCTGGATATTTGTTTTGTAGATGTCCACAACTTTTGTTGATTTTTCATTTCCACACACACTAACACACCCGTAACCTCGGCCCCATTCTCTTGTTCTCTTTGTTCGTCTTTCTGCATATATATATTTTATGCCACACTCTGGAGGCTTTTACCATAAATTATACAGACTCACTAAGCTTTCCATTTGCTAGACAGATGTAATTTTTTTTCTGAGGAAGAGAAAGAGGACTGCTTCATAATTTAGAGGTAATGCTGTCCAGTCTCAGGAATAAATAACAAAAACACAAAATCAAACAAATAAACAAAAGTTTACTTTACAATACTACATAGTGCAACGTTTTCTGTGCACACTGTAACATGCTACCTGATCAATAATGTTAATTAAGACATTTTAATATATATTACTGTTCCTGCTCAGAAAGTTGGTATCACACTTGGCTTCTCATAAATCTGAGAGAGAAAGGAGAACAGACTGACATGGAACTCTGGGTGCCTTGTGTTTTTACTGATAACTCACATAAAATGTGCATGAATACAGTCTCGCTTTCCTTTAAAAAAAAAATAAAAAATTTTAGGAAGTGTGTGTATACCTGTGTGTGTGTGTGTGTGTGTGTGTCAGTCACAAGCTTATTCTTTCTGGACTCTCTTTCTATTTATTTATTTAGATGTCCAACATCACAAAAGATCACATCTTTGGATGTCTACTGTGGGGTACATGACAGCTCTATAGTGCATATATCATTTCCATGACAACCGACAGGTAGAATTAAATTCAATAATAAAGCTTAACAGCTAAAACTCTTTACTAAGAAACATATAAAACTTTATATCAGAAATGGAACTGGTCACATGACCAGCATGCAAATAAAAAGAGTGTTCTTGACTGACAGAAAAGAAACTTGGTGTTGTTTTCGGCTGTTGTACGGTAGGTCATCCACTTCATGGTTTTACATGCTGTGCATTCTGAAATGCTTATGTTGATTGTGATGATGGTTATTTAAGTCTTTTTACCTTATCGACCGGCCGGAATGTTTTCATCAGACTTCTCTTATTAATGTGGCTTATCAATAAGAGAAGTCTGATGAAAACATCAGACTTCTCTTATTTATGAATGTGGCTTATCAATAAGAGACGTCTGATGTTTTCATAATAAGCCACATTCATTTGCAAAACTAATTACAGGTTGTTGTTGCTGATGCTTTTGTACCCTCGAAGCTGTTCTCAGGAGATCAACAGTTCGTAAAAGTAAAATAACAGCCATTGTGCATGAAAAAAAATGCATGCCAACATTCTGTTCTTTTTTATTATTATTACAGTGGAACCTTGGATTACAAGCATAATTCGTTCTGGAAGCGGGCTCATATTCCAAAAACACTCGTAAACCAAATAGACTTTTGCCATAAGAAATAATAAAAACTCAAATTATTTGTTCTACAGCCCAAAACAATAAATACATAAAAATAATGAATACAACATATAAAGTAAAAATAAAACAAATTAAACTGCACTTAACATTTAAAAAAAAGTAAAAATAAATCCAGACAGTTAAGTGTTTCTGTTTGTGCGCGCATGCGCCGTGTATTTATGTGTGTGTGTGGAATTAGCCACTAGCCTCATCTTAAACAGTAAAACTTCTACTCCCTCCCACACCTCACTTTTTAAGTTTCACATTTAACATACACAATGCAAACACTTTTAACGGAAAAAAAAGAAATCTCTCTAATGATACTCGCGTGAGCATACTAACGGAATCACTGCTGTAAAGTAAAAAAAAACAAAAAACAAATGACCCAGCACTTTACCTTTGAAAAGAATCGCGACAGAGCTGAGTTTTCTGTGTAAATGAAGCGTGTCTGTGCAGCCAGAGAGATCTGTGTCTGTGTCGGTGTCAAATTACGCGCGCCCACATGCACACACAAAGTAAGTGTGTCGGTGTGTGTGTGTGTGTGTGTGTCGGTGTGTGTGGGGCACAGTGTCAAACTATGCGCGTACACTCGCGTAGGGAGATGTTGATTATAAGAGACGAGCACTAAGATGCAGCAGGGGGACTCTTATTTTGACACAGGGGACGCAGCAGGGGCGACGATTACCCATAATTTCCGCAGCGCAAGAGAGAGAAAAATCATTGGCTCAGTTGTCATCACTTGATAAATAAGAGTCGCATGCGTGATACATGATCCTCGGCGCTCGTAAACTAATACTTGCTCGGTTTCCAATTAAAAATGTATTAAAAATCTTTGCTCGGTTTGCGGAACACTCGTTAATTGCAATCCGAGGTTCCACTGTATTATTATTATTATTATTATTATTATTATTAATATTATTATTATTGTTGTTGTTGTTGTTGATGTTATTGTTGTTGTTGTTAATTTAAGTGTGTCATGTATTAGAGCCTTAGTGGTTAGCACTGTCCCCTTGCATTTCCATGGTCCGGGTTCGATTCCCGCCTTGGGTCTGTGTGTATGGAGTTTGCATGTTCTCCCCGTGCTTGGTGGGTTTCCTCCGGGTACTCTGCGTTTCCACCTGTAGTGTGTGCATGTGAGTGTTTGTGTTTGTGTGTGTGTGTGCCAGAGGTGGAAAGTAACGAATTACATTTACTCGCGTTACTGTACTGTAATTGAGTAGTTTTATTGTGTACTTCTACTTTTTAAAGTAGTTTTTAAAATCTGTACTTTTACTTAAGTATGTTTTGTTTGAAGTATTGTAATTCGCTACATTTTAAATCATATGCGCTACTGAGTAAAACGAATGAAAATGCAAAAAATATAATGCTTTGTTGCGCCCGCGTGTGTGTATCTTGTCCTGGTCGCGTGCCGCTCCAGACTCCACTACAGGTTTTCTGACTGTCCCCACATCGGCATCTACCTGACCTTCCACGTGGTCGCGAGAAAGAGGAAAGAGATTGTGATTTTGGCGTTTTGATATTTGGTTGTGACTTTTTGCCTCCTATTGACTTTGATTATTGCTTTGGTTGCTCTTTGTATATATTTGTAGATAATTTCACTGTATGTTTGTGCACTAACCAATAGTAGGGGCGTGGCTGCCATTTATTTTGGGAAGAGGGAATTTATACACTGTTTTTGGTTTAGGGAGTCAGGGAAGGTACCTGTATTTTTGTTTGTGGTGGTGTTGTTTTTTTCAGGTAATCTAGCTACTCAATATAAATACCATTTAGTTTATTATTTTGGCCTGAGTCCACCCTGAATCTGATCCTCCTCCTCCTCCTCCTGTTGTGTGTGTGTGTGTGTGTGTCTGTGTGTGTGTGTGTGTGTGTGTGTGTGTGTAAAGCAATACAAACCTCATTATTTCATCAGTTAATGACCGGATCTAGTTCTTTCTGCCATATACCACCATTTCCATACAGTTTAAAATAGAACCCTGAACCATTCTTTTGCTGTACGGCCCAACCCTAGACTGGGACGTAACGCCATATTTAAGTGACCACTTTGATTTTCAAGCGCAAGAAAGACAACACGTTTATTATGCAAAGGTGTTCCTTCAGTTAAAAACAACTAGGTTGAGATTTATATCTGCTCATCGTTTTTGAACTACGCTAGAATGCCTCATCCCACCCCGCTGTTAAAAAAAAAAAAAAAAGTTACTCAGTAACGTTTACTCTGAGTAAATTTTTTATGAGCTACTTTTTACTTTTACTTGAGTAGATTTTTATAATGGTAACTTTATTGTACCTCAGTAAAATTTCACTGAAGTAACAGTACTTTTACTTGAGTACAAAATTTTAGTACTCTTCCCACCTCTGGTGTGTGCGCCCTGTGATGGATTTGCACCCTGTCCAGGATGTGCAGTGTGCTGCTGTGGTCAGAAGAGGGAGCTGTAGTCAAACTTACGCAGCTGTGACTTCAAACACAAAACCCAAAGGTCATTGGCTTTGTTTCAACACATAACATCCTGTGTTTTCCAAGAATCACAACCATATTGACATTTTTCCTTAAGTTGCTTGTATATTAAAACTCTTGCATTTTTAAAGCAGTTGTACTCCACTCCAGTAACTATTTAAACAATGGTAAAAGGCGAATACATCAATATGTGTCAAATCACCAGCACAGTTGACGTGCCCTTTTCTTTCTCAGTGTTAAACGCTCGACTTTATCAGGTGGGATTTTTAATTACCAATAAAAACTAAAAGAAATAATTATCATTAATTTACAGACCCCATCTATTTTTCTTCTGTTTTTGTGGCCTCTTTGGGTCTCGTGCCAAGGATGCACGCAAAGTAGTACCAGAAACCGAGTGCGCACCAGTGCTGACAGCTGTCTCTATGTATGTAGACGTTCCAAACCACACTTGACCATGCTAAACTAGCCTGGTGCTCCCCTATAATAAACCCTGCCGTACAAGTTAGTGCAGTTTGAGACGTCACCATTAACAGTGGCCTAATCTAAAAACAGGTGGTTAGCACTGTGTCCTCACACCTCCAGGCTCCAGGATCAATTCCCACCTCGGGTCTGTATGCATGGAGTTTGCATGTTCTCCCTGTGCTGCAGGGTTTACACCTGCATACTCCGGTTTCCTCCCACAGATTAGACTAATTGTCATTTAAAAAAAATTGCCTGTAGTGTGTGAATGACAATCAGACATCGAGCTGGCAACCTGAATGACTTTAATAGAAACAATGGATATATCTCCAGGGTGAGGAATATCAGCCGCCAAATGTGCCGGATAACAAACAAACAAAAAAAATCTAGCAAAAAAACAAGCATGTCCTACTTTTCATTAATATATTTACTTTTAAAAGGATGCAATAATCTAAGCTAATTCATGTTACTGGGAAAGCAAGGTTATCTGAGCACAATATCGTCATATTAAAATGAAATTTTGTTAAATTTAGTAAACCCTTAGAATACAGGATTAACCATTCAGCCCAAGGTTTAAATGAATGAAGGGGAAAAATAACCCTCCAAGCAAGCCTGACTACTTTCTTCAAGGCTTTTTTTTTTTTTTTTTTTAAAGATTAATGCACACCATTTAGGTTTAATGATTTTACAAGAATTTTGCAAGTGCTACACTTAAGAAATAGTTGTCATACAAAGATTTATAGCACTTTTGCTGTTCTGTTGCTGGACTCTTATAGATGGTTTGTGTATTTTTTTAAAGAGATCTAAGTGGTCAGAAGGCTGGTGTTATGGGGAGAATGTGAAGCGAGAGATAAGAGTCAGGATAGAAGAAGAGGTCATCGGGTCAATGGAGTGATGTGGAGCGACACACTAGTGTGAAATTGATATGAGCGATGAGGATGCTAGTGTGTGAGGGGGAAAGCACAGAACAGATTGGCAGAGAGAACAGGATAAGTTGTAATGAATGCTAACAGAGAAAATGAGATGATGGACGCATCAATAGAAATGCAATGGGCATGGGACATACGGTATATGGGGAGAGTTTTATGAAACAGAAGACATTTTTAAAATATCTATTAACAAAAATTGTCAGAAAGATGAGCCTTTAAACGGTGGCTGTTTGTTGCATTTCAAAGGGAATGGCTCTTTCAGTATGGTTCATAATGAAAACTACTGTAAGGGTGAAATTCAGACTCTCTCTCTCTCTCGCTCTCTCATGTCTCTGCTTAGTCAGCTCATTACCCAGTGGAGCCATAGACAGAATGGGTTTAAATCTCAGCATTGCCCTCCCCAACTCTCTCTGTCTCTCTCTGTCTCTCTCTCTCTACCAGTTTGTTTATCCAGCTTCTCTTTTGTTGTCGAAGCCATCTTTAATACCGCTCCTTTTTTTTTGTGTGTAACAACCATGTCTTTGAATGCTCCTCCTCATCAAAGGCTCACACCGCCACCTTCCACACATTGCATGCTCCCAAGGTTGCCGATCTTTGTTGTGCATAAAAGTCTTCATTGAGTTCCTGAGATAAGTTTCTTAACAGTCCATGAAGGGTGTTTATTGTGAAAGGGTTTTTTTTTTGTTGTATTAGTTGTCTTAGCAACGTCCCATAATTCAGCATCTTACGATCTTGTAATGATATAACTCCTGAAAATGACACTTTAATGTCTAATCACATAAATGCATTAGATCATATTGTACAACAACTGAATATATTACATAATTACAGGACAAGTACTGTAGTAGGACAGGCATGTAGGTATGAGAGTAAGCCAGTAAGAATGTAAGCAAGAATCGGATCACGGGTCCTGTGAGGTAAAGAGAAAGGGCTCTGCATTGATTGTGATAAACATCTAGTATCTCGATTTATATAGTGTATAGAACAATATATACTCCAGAATGTTTATGAAAATTATAAACTAATTAAAAAAATAATGAATTACAAATTATTAAAAAGTATGTACTACATATATGTGCCTCAGCCTTGGCATACATGTCTTACCCCCATTCCATCAATGGCAGCTTGACAGAACTTACAGTATAACCTTCTGTTCAGTAGCTGAACTCCTCACTGCCCTAAAATGCATCTACTGTAGATTTGATTTGAGTTTATTATAAAATCTAAAAATAACAATACCTCAGATTAGAGCGGTTATAAAGGCTTTAAACATCTCAATATCATCTGTTCAATGGGGATTATTGGATATTTTGAATGTCTTCAGCATTGTTTTATAAGGTAGAAAGAACTAAAAAATCAGGAACGCACATGGAATTAGAAGATGTTCACACATTTGACTAGTCGTATATAGTATATCTCAAAGAATTTGAATGTTATGTAAAACTTTTTTTTGGTTTTCAAAAAATTGACCTGTCGTATAGCCTGGATTCCTTACACATCAAGTCAAATATTTCAAGCCCTTTAATTTAACTGCAATGATTATGGTTTATAGTTCATGAAAAATCCAAAAATCCAGTATCTCAAAATATCCCTTTTTGAGTTTGAATTACTACCCATACAGTACAAACACTACATATCTCTTGGTCTAGTTCATTACATGCATGAGAAGACTGCTGACTTGACAGTTGTCCAGAAGATGATCATCAGCTCCCCTCACAAGGAGAGGATAGTCACACAAGGTCATTACTGAAAGCCTGGGAAGAAATGTTTACTAGAAGGGAAAAGAAAAGCAAGTAACAGATATGACCTCAACCTTAAGAACAAGTTGATTCAAAATTAGGAGAGCTTTACAAGGAGTGGAGTGAGGCTGGAGTCAGCTCATCAAGAGCCACCATGCCAGACATCTTCAGGAAATGAGCTACAATCTAGTATCAAGCTACTCCTAAACCAGAGACAGCATCAGAACGATCTTGGACTAAGGAGGGGACCAATAACTAGACCATTGCTCAAGGGTCTAAAGTCTTCTTTACTCTTTTCTTTCAATCACTGACTCATTCATTCTCTATACAACTGTCCTGTTCAGGGTCGTTGGAAGGCTGGAGCCCAGCTAGACACTCCCAAACCATAGACAATTTCTAAGCACAGGGGGAACATGCAAACTCCATGCACACAGACCTGAGGAGCAAATCGAATCCTGACCCTGGAGTTGCAGAGCCTAAAGGAAGAGAATCACAGAATCCGTTTGCTTGAGGTCCAATATGAAGTCAGTGATGATTTGGGGATTCAATGTCCTCTGCTGATCCAATGTGTTTTATCAAGTCCAAAGTCTATATAGACATCTCCCAGGAGATTTTACAGCACTTCATGCTGATATCTGCTGGCAAGCTTCATGGAGAAGCCTGCCTGCCATGATGGTACTGTGTTTACTTGGCCAGCCAACTCCCCTGACCTGAAGCCCATAAAGAATCAACAGGATATTGTCAAGAGGAAAGATGACAAACCCCTCACCCCTCACCCCTCACCCAAGGCTAATATCAAAGCAAACTAGACTTCCATAACACCTCAGTTGTGGTGCAGGTCGATTGCGTCCTTGCCATGCCAAATAGATGCAGTCGTTGTGGTAAAGTAACCCCGACCAAGTACCTGACTATGTATAGTTTTTTCAGTGTTTTTAAAAGTAAATGTGAAATAAGGGGAAAGAAATGTGTAAAAAAATTAATCAGTAAAAAATGTTCTATTTTTTACTGATTAAAAGCTAAAAAGTAAAAAAAAAAAAAAAAAACCCTATTCAAGATAGACCCTGTCCAAGACAGGCATTTTATCCCTCCAGGAATTCCATTTGACGCTCTTGACTAGGCGATTTTTCTCTCCCCCCTGGAGGCAAATAAAGATAGCGAAGGGATCTGAAAACTACATTGCCTCTAATACACTACAGAGCCAGGTGCTGCACTGTGGCCTATGTTGTGTGAAGTGGGTAATGTGTGTTAGGAGCCCTAGAGGAAAAAGCCTCAGGCTGTTTGGCACACTTGGCAACTAACATCCCCCCCCGCTATCTCTGCCTCAGTGCCTCTTGGTAGTCCAGTGCGCTCGGCACATGCACATGTGTAAATATTTTAGAGTGAGGGGGAGGGTGGTGGGACCGGCGACAACTTCATAAATACTCAATGACAAATGGGTTGCCTTGCCACAACCTGTCAAAGTTCACAATGATTTATTGATTTCTTTATTTGTCACATAAAAGAGGAAATATCTCTCTCTTGCCATCACACTTACATGAGGCTGTGTGTGGGTGACATGAAAAAAAGATGGAAAAATAGAAGCTTTTTCTCAGCTGTCCTGATTCTTGAACCATACAGGGGTGGCACGAGGATATTTAAATATACATACCTCAACTACTTCATCTATTTGTTATAAAACAGCAAAAGGAGCTCTGGGATCTCGCTTCTACTGTCTCTGACATCTCTTTCCCTTGTGTCTGGGATCACTTTCTCTCTAGGTCTCTAGTGAGCTGCTTGTGAGTGGTACACTGGTTGATCAAATAGCATGACATGAGACCTTGACCTGGTTTATTACTTCAGAGCAATATAAAATAGACATTGAGAGCTGATTTATAGGATGCTCACTCGCTTCATCCTGTATACAGGGTTGGGGTGCTTGGAGCCCCTCCCAGGAGACTTTGGGCACAAGGCGGGATATACCCTGGACAGGGTGCCAATCCATCACATGGCACACACAAACACACACTCACAATTACACAACACCACGGGCAATTTGAGAATGCCAGTTAGCTTAATCTGCATGTCTTTGGATGGTGGGAGTACCCGAAGGAAGCACGTGGAAAACTACATGCACACAGACCCAAGGTGGGAATTGAACCCGGAACCTGGAGGTGCAAGGGGACAAGTGCTAACCACTACGCCACCTGGCTGCCAATTATAGGACATTGATTAAAAATAAAATCACAATACTACTAATGCATTGTACAATGGACAAGATAATTCTTATCTATTTCATCTCAAATATTTAATTGGAACCAGCCTCATGTACCTTTTACAGTAAATATAACTTTTTCCATGTAAAACAAGGAAAAGACGATGAGGTTAAGCATTTGAAATTCAGTTACGTTCGAGTTCTGAATAAGGATATGTACAATTTCTGTATTAAACTGTCCGTGCTCTTGCTTAACTGTCTAGAAATTAGAAATGATTAGGAAAAAAAGGCAAGAATATTGAACAAATATTAGAACTGATTTTTGGCTTTGAGTAAGTGTGGATAAGTTTCAGGAAATTTAGCAGTTTAGATGCTGCTTCAGAAAAAAACTTCACAGCGACTGTGAATGAATGTAGGGATATCACTGTATCACTGATATACTGATTTAGATATCACTGTATCATCTAAATTAATTGAATAATTAATCTGCAACATTGCACACACGTTTTTCTTTCAGTCCCTTTATTCACTGTCGCTGTGTTCCCGATCTATCTTTTTGTGTCTTGTGTCTTCTTGTCTCCCATTTTGTCTCCGGCCAGCACCCCTCCCTTCTGCATCATCCCGCTCGCGCTTTGGCGGTTGGCAGCCTGTCGATGAGAGTCATTGGTCGATGGCAGGCATAGTCAATGACCCTGACAGTGCGCAGTTATCGCCCTAATTAAGATGCCACACTTGAGTTAAACCGCTGCATTAGGATTTGATGGGGAATTGATCAGAGTGTCACAGGCAGCAATCGGAAGAGAGAGATGAAGAGAGTGAAAGAGGAGCAGCGATGGAGGAGCGAGGTTTACTCAGGCACGCCACCTTCTTGTCAATGGCGTCTGAGGCACATGGGTCAAAGGTTAAGACAATCTTTGATTCCACTTGATCATCCCACTGTGTCTCTGCTTGATGGATTAATTACTGTGATGTCGAAGTGGCGGAATCTCAAGTGGGCTGTTAAGCAACGGGCAAGTGCCTGGAAGCCAATGAGTGCATGTGTGATTGTGTAGGTGTGTGTGAGAGAAAGTGTGTGTGTGTGTGTGTGTGTGTGTGTGTGTGTGTGTGTGTGTGTGTGTGTGTGTGTGTGTGTGTGTGTAATTTGGTTCATGTTAATTACAGTGTTTTTCAAATAGTTAACTCTCAAGTGGACTAACAGAGTGTAGACAAACATAGATCGGGGGATTAAAGGAACAGTTTACACAATTTTCTCTTTAAGATCATTTCTGTTGATCTGCTAAGCCACTTTGACAACTAGAGATTGTTTCTTTGGTGCTGGACTGCGCTACATGGCTAATACTCTATCATACTGTATCATTGTGTCAAGAACTTTTACTAAGAAAAAGAAAAAAGATTAACAAAAAAGATTTGCTTATCTAGATTCTGACATTGTATGAGACACTGTTATCTGTAAAAGAGAAGAGAGGTGTCACTGATTTTATGGTTTATTTAAACTCTCTGGTCTTGTTAAAAAAGTTGGATACAGCATTTAAAGATGATTGCTCAGGAAAGTACTGAATGTTTTTATTTTCTGCTTCAAGTTCAATTCAAGTTCGCTCTGATTAGAGTCACAAGCAGTCTCACCATTGTCAAACAAAGCATAACTACTTCACATAATCGATTTGTTGTTTATCATTAATGACTAAGCGTTACAGTCTAACTGTAACAATCCCTCGATTTTAGATGTTTGTAAGCAAGAAATTGTACGTATCCATACATTTAACAATTTTAGGTGTATATACAGTACAGACCAAAAGTTTGGACACACCTTCTCAAATTCAAAGAGTTTGAATTTGTATTACGGCAAGAAAAAAGCGGCTAAGTAAAGAAAAACGAGTGGCCACCATTACTTTAAGAAATGAAGGTCAGTCAGTCCGAAAAATTGGGAAAACTTTGAAAGTGTCCCCAAGTGCAGTCACAAAAACCATCAAGCGCTACGAAGAAACTGTCTCACATGCGGACCGCCCCAGGAAAGGAAGACCAAGAGTCACCACTGCTGCGGAGGATAAGTTCATCCGAGTCACCAGCCTCAGAAATCGCAGGTTAACAGCAGCTCAGATCAGAGAGCAGGTCAATGCCACACAGAGTTCTAGCAGCAGACACATCTCTAGAACAACTGTTAAGAGGAGACTGTGTGAATCAGGCCTTCATGCTAGAATATCTGCTAGGAAACCACTGCTAAGGACAGGCAACAAGCAGAAGAGACGCGTTTGGCCTAAAGAACACAATAAAGAACACAATAAAGAAAACTCTTTGACTGAGAAGGTGTGTCCAAACTTTTGGTCTGGACTGTAGTTGTTATATGCAGAATCACTTTTTGCCCGTGGCAGAAAAAATGTATTACACATATTATTTTAAATAAATTATACTTTTTAAAAAAGTTAAAAACTCAAAACTGCCAAAACTGGATGTTTCTCATGTTGCAGTGAAACTGCTCATAGAATGTACTGTATAGTATCATAACTAAGGACTATTATGAGACTGTGCTGCAGCATGGATATTCCATGAAATAAAAGTTTGAGCAGTTTAAAACTACTAATACAAAACGTACCTTGAGTTTCATAAAAAGTTTAAAGCTGTTTTTGAAAAGCAACAAAAAAATGGAACAAAGGAATGAAAGGAAAAAAGGAAAGTATAAAATAAGGGACAAAAGCAAGGTTTATTTTGGAGTTTAACAGGAAGAGTATTATAGGTGTTGAAGGTACAAGCTGTATTATTTCGTCAATTTATAACTATATTTAATGTGGTATAACATCCACAAAAGAAGTTATTTCTGTAAGCATACTCTATAACCATGAATATTTTTCTGTATTAAAAAGCTGAAAATTTTCAGTTTCACTTTCAGTCTGTCTACAAGTACTGCTCACTGTGTAAATGAGCATTACAGAGGCAAGAAAGAAGGTAAAGGTGGTCATGCATTTATTATAACAGGCAAGTTTTTTGTTTTCTTTAAATATCACTAGCCTCACCTTTAAATATGTACTGTAGATTGTCTTGTTATCCTGTTATCCTGTTTTTTGCCAATTGAAATGAAAAATATTACTAGTGTAACAAACACAGCAGGTCTCACACAACGTCTATAACATGCCTAACGCAGAAAAAAAATATGCAGTTCATTCCAATGTGGTGGAGTGTCTAGAATGTACATAGGTTTCTTTTCTGACACTGTGTGTGTTGTATAGAGTGCATGGGCTTAGAGTATGTCTAGTGAGGCTTCTTACATACCTGGATGAACATGTGCATATATTTTATAAGAGAGAGAGAGAGAGAGAGAGAGAGAGAGATGTAAGTATTGATGATTTTGTTTCTAAAATTAGTGCTTTTACAATACCATTAAGCCATCCATGGTTTGGCATAAGTGCCCAGGATCAATTAAGATGGTATATGCTACAGTGATGGTTGATGGCACTCATATATTTTACATAGACATATGATGATTTTCTGATTTATGACAGCCATAAAAAAGAAAAATCCTATCTTGAGGAATTTTAAGTGGCATACATTTTTCTAGCAAGATCCAAAAAAACAAAAAAACAAACAACACCCCCCGCCCCCCCCCCCCCCCCCCCCCCCCCTCCCGAGGTTCACAATCAACACTTTGGGGACTATAACTGAGTTCATATTAATGATATACTGTATGTCTGTGTTTTTTGGGATTTTAAAAAAAACAGCAAATAGGTAATAAACAAATGTACTTTATGTCTCACATTCATGATTTTTTGCTACAAATCACAAAACCACAAAAACAGCTCTGAAATGATTTGCTATGGTATAGTAACAAAATGTTAAGGTGGAGCTAAGGCAAAATACAGTGCAATTAGAAAGGCATGTTAAGTATGAATCATACTGTTCATTAACTTGTAGATCATACATCAGACAGTACTGATTTTAAGATATTTTATCACAGTTATTAACAAATCTGACGGGAAAATATCAAAGTTCCTAGTGGTCCAAAATCTTACTGTACAACCACACACAGCTCATTATGATGTGAGAATTCATTTGAGCACTCCATATGAAATGTTATTAAAATGCAAACTTTTAAAAAGATATTAAGGACTTTGTTAGAAAATAAATTGATTGGATAAATAAAGCCTAAAGCCTTTGTCAGAATGAACAGATACCGTTTTCTTAAAAAAATTACAAATACATGTACAATACAGTGATATAGGCCAGATGTTTTGCTTTTATTCATTCATTCTTAGTAACAGCCTGGTCAGGGTTAATGTAAATCTCTGGTTTGTAGTTTGCTTGTTTTGGGGAAATGCAATCAGCTACATTTATTAGCACAGATCATGGACAGGTGGAAACATGATGCAAAAATAACATGTAGTTGAGACTAACTTGAGTAATGTAGCTGAGGTTGAGGAAGGTTCAGAGCCAGAATTTGCACACTATGTTGTTACTGATGCCATTTTTTAAAACTCGTGCTGGGTCACTAAACAGTTACAGATAAAGTTGATATTTAGTTTGTGTTACATCCCTACAGACCGTATACCCAGTCTGTGCCCAGTGGACCTGGGATGATCCGTGAAGCCAACATAACCCGGGCCAAGATAAAGCCCTTAGTAAAGATGAATGAATTAATCTGGCTTGAGATTTTGTCACAACAAAAGCCCATCATGTGCGTTATAAAGTTAAAGCCTATACATTCTAGTCAGCCCATATCTAGTACTGTACATGACCCGTTATATACCAGTTATATACCACTCCTGCACCGTCTCTAAACCATCCTTAATTCTGCCTTTTTAAAAATCTATGCAACAGTATCATAAAGTCAAAATCAAAGTCATAGTCAATGAGAGGTCGAATAGACATGAAATGGGGCTATTTTAAGTTACGTATTTTCCTCATGTTTTAATGCATGAAATAAGGTTATGTGAGGTTTCCAAAAATAATGCATTTCCTACATAATATCATGGTCTATTCACACCTATTCGCACACACTCACCTTTTATAGTCCTTGCTTTTTTACTGTCTCTCTGTCCTTTTCCACACTCTTATACCCTGGATCCCTCTGAACTTTTCCCTCAATGTGCTGATTTTCTTTGCTTTCACCATTCCCTTCCCTCACATTCTAATACTCTAGTATATTCTTTTCATCAGAATTTTCTTTTTAATCCTTAATTTACCCCCTTATGAGGATAAGCAACATCTCTTTGCAACCATGCCCCCCCCCTCCCTTTTCTCCTGCTCTCTGTCTCTCAGAGGGTCATTTGCCTTTTCAGATGAGATTATGAGGTATAATGGAGGGGGAGGTGGAGAGTGCTGAGACAGGGAGAAATGGCCTGCAGCAAAGATGGGAGATTTGATGGCTAGTCGATACAGCGGTCCGGCTGACAGAGAGCGCATGAGAGAAAAAACAGCTGAAGGAGGGAAGACACATGGGAGGAAAAGGAGTAAGTAGAGATTGTGCATCTCACCCAGGGGATGTAATCAAGATCTTTATAAAGTTTGTACAAACTCCAATTTCACTTCATAGAAATCAGTCCACATTGCATACCTTGATGCCAATTCATGAATGAATCTTATATCACCCTGATATGGCACACTTATCATACCTCAAAGCATATCTGACACTCACACTGATCATAGCTTTTGCTCAGGCTCCTTAAATGACCTTTATGGCTGCTTGGGGAGACAATGGTGCGATGCCTCTCCAACATCCCACTCCGCATCTCAGGCAGGATGGAGTGGCCCATTGCCGCGGTAACATTTCCATGGTGATGGATGGGGAGTGAAGATGACAGAATGGGGATTAACCTTGGTTTTATGGCTGAGGGCGGGGCCATATGGCCGCCTTTGGGGTGGGAGGGGAGGGAGCCCCGCCTTTATGCATCATAAACAGGGCAAATGATGCATATGCAAAGTTCCTCTAAACGAAGCGCCATCCGTTACTGACTTAATGAGGGTTTTTTAATCAAACAGAGGTCAGTGCCATCAGAGGAAATGACAAGATCAAATGTAGCTGCCAAAGATAAATTTTCTTAAACAAAATGGTCTTTCCTTGCATCTGTCCTATTGCTCCTTCACTCTCTCTCTGTCTCTCTCTCTGTCTCTCTCTCTCTCTCTCTCTCTCACACACACACACACACACACACACACACACACACACACACACACACACACACACACACACACACACACACACACACACACGCACACACACACACACACACTCAGTCATATTCTCTTTCACTGCTTTTTTTGGCCCCCTGGGTGTTCAATGTTGATGGAGACAGTCTTCCTTGCTTTACGACACATTCAATATTGTCTTGGATTGACACTTCCTGAGAAGGGGCAGTTATGGGTCAAGGGCTAAAGGCAGACAAGCCGTATTTGTCCCAGTCATTCTTTCCTAGACTCTGTTTTCTTTCACTTTGCCTCTCAAGTTACTTGTATATCAAGTGGCAGCTACCTAGGGCAGAACAGATTCTGATTAAGTGTCTCTCCCATCGGGCCCTTGGGTCACAACGTTTAAGATACAATCAAAATCAGAGTTGAAACTAAAATTGTTTTTAATTGGCTGTAGAATAATTATTCTTGTTATGCCAAAGCAAGTTGTGAACTATTTTTCAATTAAATAGAAAAATAAAGTAAAATTTAATTATATATATTTTTTTAATTAAACAGAAAAATTAAATAAAAATGAAAAATTATTAAAATGTAATTCATTTTTTAAAAATAATTGAATTCCTAATTTTTTTATGACTGATTATTTGGCAATACATCTTGACGATATTATTATTTGACGATCCGTCTCTGTTTACTGTATATTTGGTACCTATATGAAATCTCTCTTTCTTCCTCTCAGTTAATAAGACAAAAAAAATTCCATCTTGTTATACATTTTTTCAATCAGTTTGTATGGAGCGTCCACCATACAAGTCTCTGTGTAAACTCACTCACTCACTCACTCACTCACTCACTCACTCACTCATCGTCTATAATGCTTTATCCTGTATACAGGGTCGTGGGGGGCCTGGAGCCAATCCCAGGAGACTTAGGGCATGAGGCGGGGTACACCCAGGATGAGGTGCCAATCCATCACAGGGCTCAAACACACCCTCATTCACACAGTACCTGAAATGTGGGAACGCCAATTAGGCTAGTCTGCATGTGTTTGGACTGTGTGAGGAAACCAGGGCACCTGGAGGAAACCCACCCAGCACGGGGAGAACATGCAAACTCCATGCACACAGATCCTGAGGTGGGAATTAAACTCAGATGCATAAGATGCAAGTCGACATTGCTAACCACTTAGCCACAGTGCCACCTGTCCTGTGTAAACTCTTACTATAGAAATAGCAATGTTAAAATGAGCTCGTTAATATAAACCAATAAAAGCTGCTGTTAGAAAAAACAAATCACCGGAATAAAACAGTGCTGTGGTGTAAGCCACAGTGACAATATAATTTATATTCTGAGAAATAATGACGTAAAGTCTTCTCCAGTATGGACACACTCTGTTACAAGGTTTCACTGAAATCTCAAAATGTTTTTTTTGAAAAACTCCACTTTTGTTCTTTAAAAAGTATAATTTTTGATGGTACATGGTTTATACCTCATATTAATTTAATAATATAAGAAATCTAATTCAAATTACTCTTTGCACCCGTGCACACGCTGGAAGATTGAATGGATGTGAACCGAGGGTGTCCCCTGATTGCTTGTGAGTGATTCCTCATCACAAATGGATTCAACTCTAATAGTGTGTGTGAGAGTGTGTGTTTGTCTCTCTGTCACCCTGGGGCTGTAACATAAAGAGACATGTACGACTGACACCCCCCCAAACACCCCCCCCCCCCCCCACACACACACACACACATACACACACACACACTTCACTGTTAACAGAGTGTCTGGAGCAGTAATGTTCCATAAAGACAGACAGACGATTAACCTTGCTGGCCCTGCGTGCACACCGTGGAGTGTCTGGGTGTGGGTGCGTGTGTGTGTGTGGAGATTGTCGTAGTCTAACATGTCACTGGATTGGTTTTATAGGCGTGTTGGTGAACAGCTGCTATTACAAGTGTTATACAGCTCCTCACAGACAGTCTAGGGAAATACGGCTAGGGTCTAATCTCTTTCTTTTTTTAAAAGTGTATATTTGTGCATCTGTATTATATTGCATAGTAATTACGTAAGGTAGTAAAATAGAAATCCTATGTAATTCAGGTAAATTTTGATCATGTTTGCCCGCAGCAATGAAGCAACAAGGAAAACTGAGAAAATGCCCAGATTTAGGTTTCCTCGGGAAGGTTAGAAGAGCATCAGTTTCCTTTAACGGATAATGTGAGGAGACGGCTAAGCTCCATCAGCCTGTCAGCCCATGGCAGCAGCAATGAGAACTGATGAAAGGTGATTAGAGACGATAGCTGTCCCCTCTTAGTGTCACGACACATGACAGCAGTCCTCAGGCACAGGATAGAGTGGACGCACGAGAGAGAAAGGAAGGATAGATAGAGGAACCAGAGTGGTTGAGTGGCCGTGGCAGTCTGTCCCAGAGGATCTGTCTCTCTGCGTTGACCCGCTGACCTCCAGAACAGATCAGCACCTGGACCTCAGGCTGAAGAGACACACAGATCCGGGAAAAGAGAAATGGATGCAGACAAAAAAACACCCATACAGTACATGCTGGTGCAAACACACACATGCACACATGCACACACACACACACACACACACACACACACACACACACACACACACACACACACACACACACACACACACACACACACACACACACACACACACACACACACACACACACACACACAGACTGAAACACTAAGCAACACATCCCATCCCAGTAAGAGGGTGACAGTGGTTGGAAGCAGTGTTATGTCTTGCAACGTTGTCAGCATTCATAAGCTTCACTTTCAATCCCTTAAATGAAAGAAAGAAAGCAGAGAAGATGAGTAACAAAGACAGAATAGAAAGAGTTTTAGCTTTCTGATCTGTGATTTAAAAAAATGCTACAATTTTTTCCTGTTTTTCGAAATGCTTATCTATATTTTATGTTTGGTTTTTATTATGTATGTATGCATGTATGTAAGGAATAAAGAATGATGAGGCATGCTATAATGGTGCCACTTTGTCAACTTTTCACTTTATTAAAAAAAAATTATGTACTGTGAACTTTATGGAAAAGAGGAAAAATGTGACTGAGGTTTCTGTTCACAAATTGCTGACACTGGAAACTATATCCACAGATGTTAAATAGGTGTCTCCTTAAAGAAAGCTATTATTTAAGTAAAGCAATTATTTAAGTTTTGTTTCTTAAATAACCACAATTTCCTTCTAATTTTCTTTGAATTATTATAATTAGGGCCTTCTTGCTTTCATAAGGATTTTTTTTTTCCCCAGCTTCCGGAGCTTTTTGCGGGTCAAAAGGTCATGACAATCAGCACACAGGTTAGAATCTGCATCCATTAGGACACCAGAGTGGCTTCAGATGATTTTGCTCACACACATTAAAGTTTAAGAACTTTCAGTCTCTGAATGTCATGGACTCTACTCAAAAGGAAGTCAGTTATTTTCGGATGTTTGCAAAAAACACCCAATGGATTTTGATATACTCATCCTAGGAGATTTATATGATCACCACCAAATCGGGCTAATGACTTGAGAGACATCATATTGAGAGACATAACACTGAATGACATCATAGTGGGATGCTATTTTTCCAGCAGCATGCTCAAAAAGCACTCAAAAGGAAGTAAATGTACAGGGTTTGTTGTGCCCCCGGGTGGCAATGAGACAGGTGCTTAGTTGATAGATATAGTTAGATATAGTTGTCATCATTGATTTGCAACTATATTTTTCGCTGTATTTTTTCGTTTTTGCTTATATTAAGCATCCAAATTACACATCTCTGTTGTGATTATAGAAACATCTATATACAGTGCCTGGCCAAAATAATGTTACTGCTTCAGAACAACTAGGAAGATTGTGGGAATTACTGGAATTGGCTTAAGAACTGTCCAATGGCTAATGAAAACCTAAAGGTTGTATAAGAAATGTGGTTTGGGAAGGAAAATCAAGAATGGGATCAATTTAAATGCTAGGTGAATGTGCATCATCAAAGGATGACAGTAAAAATTACAGCAATGTTCAATAGTGAACGTAAAAAAATTTACACACATACAAAGTAATGAGAACTTATAGGATTTGGACTAAACTGCTGTTTGTCCATGAGCTACTTACTTACTTACTAAGGCTGATCACAAAAAAAAAAAAAAAAAAGATTTGCCAAGAAGCATGAAGAGTGGACTTTAGAGCAAAGTGTTATGTGGTCCGAAGTATCCAGATTGAACCTATTCCAGAGTGATGGGTTCATCAGCGTACAAAGGGGAGTTCATGAAGTGATGCACCAATGATGCTTAGTGTGCATTGTACAGGCCTCTGGAGGCAATGTTATGATCTAGTTATGATTAGTAAGGATTGCATCAGTCAGGCAGGTCTAGACTCAGCAATGTTGTGTGGCAAGAAAATGAAGTCAGCTGATGGCCTAAATGTACTGAATGAACAGGTTACCTATGGAGTTTTTCTTTTCAGATGGCACAACCATATTCCAAGAGTAGTTGTTTCTTTTCACCCTTGTATATTTCACCACATCGAGTACTTCATTACTTTAAGAAATGAAGGGCAGCCCATTTGGAAAATTGCAAGAATTTTAAATATACGGTATCTTCAAATGCAGTTGTATATATAAAAAAAAGCGTTTGAAGAAAAACATCTCATGGGGGCCATTCCAGGGCAAAACAGACCAGATCGTATCTCTGCTGCAAGAAGACAAGTTAATTTAGTTACCAGCCACAAAAATCAACAATTAAAAAACTGCACCTCAGATTAGAGCAAACATTCAACATTTGATGAACCACAATTGAATTTATCAAGACTGTGAATTAAAAGAACGCTTTTTTAACCTAATCTATATTTGCCATATTTGTAATATGTGACGTTATCCCTGTAACATTCTTCTCAACATTTTGGTAGAGCATATTTTGCGTCACAATGTAATATAAGAGATAATGTAATGTAATGTAATATATTGTAATATATTGAGATAAGATTAAGGTAATATTGTTTGTCATTATTTTTGCTGCAAAAAAGAGAAAAAAATCAATTGAATTCAAATATTCTATAACTAGGAATGTCTTAAGATGAAACAGATGAGAGATTTACACAAATCTTCTGACCCGCACAATACTAGTAAATTACTTTCAATTAATTCCAGTTACTACACTTTATCAATGGTCAGTATGTAGAGCGTACTGTAATTCACACAAAATATTATTCTACTCAGGGTGTTCCACAAGCTTGTTTTTAACTGCTCCAACACCTGTCCTAAGACTTTCTAGGTACGTTTTTTATGACAGAAAAATGTTTTCTTTTTTTTTTATATCATTACACTGAAATATTTTTCATTTTTTGTCCATTGTCCACTTATCATATCTAATTATAGAAGAAAGCAATCAAAAAGCATATCCAGTTTGTAGGTGCGGTATTAACTCAGTATCGATCAAGAAAAATGCACTACCTGCCATTTAAGGGCCAGGGGTCATGGGTGGTGTATGAGAAAAGACTCAAACCATCAGGAATTCTCCTCTGTTCATTTAGCTGGAGGCTAACAGTAACTGTAAAGGTTAAATGCTCAGTTTGCTGTCACGTGCATTTGCCTTTAAGTTTTGTGCTTTAAAACTCATTCCACTTTTCCTCTCTTTTCATGGTGTTTAGTTCAGGATTTACCCACCGGTTCTACTCTGTCCATCGTTTCCTCTGCTCTCCTGGCCTCCCCATCGATCTCTGCCAGTATCCAATGTCAAAGACACATTCAGATGCTTTTCCTCTCTCGTTAATAATTCACACTGTCTGAGTCATCAATAATAATTCTCACCAAGCAATCATTCAGCTTCACAACCAGGCTGTTCTGTCTCGCTGTAACTGACATGCCTCAAAGCCTAGTTTTCTCTTCACTGTTTTGCCCAAGTACAGTATATAATATATTTGTGTAGAGAACTTTTTTCTCTCTCTGTTTTCCCTTCTTGTGGTTTTTTTTTTTTGGTTTTTGGTCCTCAACATTTTTGATAATCTCCTTGTCTCATGAACTGATTTCATACTGCACACCAATGCATTAGATAGTGTAACACACTTTAACAGATATAAAAATGAGTTACAAGTCAGGCAGAGTACAATACACAATAAAATACAAGATATGATGTTTTAGGAACATATTCAAAACCAAGATGGCGTGATGCAGCCTGATGTAAGTTATTGCTACTATCGTTACATTTTCCAACACATAGGAAGTGTTGCATTTCTCTTAAAAAAAAAAAAAATCGGAAAGCTGCCGGTGCCATTCTATGCCAATGCTGTAGAGATAAAATATTATTTATACCTTACGGGAAAAAGTGACCATGCCAGTGATCATGGGTAAATAAAGCATGAACCAGTGAGAAACAGTATAGGTGGTTAGTATACTGGTGATGCTGAATGCTGGGTGGTTGGAACAGACGAGAGGGAAATGAGGTTGCTGCTGAGCTTGGTACTTAAACAACCACTTTTTAAATTGGTTTTTAAAACAATTTCTTTACTTAATTCTTCAAAATTTAATGTAATTAAACATGGCTCAGGACTAGATCTATCACTCAATTTAAGCCTTTATAAGTTAAGCCAAGTTAGGCCAAGCCTGTATTCATCACATGTACATTATTGCATAGGAAAATAACAACATCATTTTTAAGTTTATTATTTAAAATCACACTGCCCGAAAAAAAAATATTTGCATTTAACCCTGTTATTTAAATGAATAAAAAAAAATGTATATTGTTGTGAAAAGGAGACTAATCAAACTGTAGCAATCAACAGCATTGTAAGATACAATTTTCAATTCAATTCAATTTGATTTACATAGCGCTTTTAACAATGTTCATTGTTTCAAAGCAGCTTAACAAAAAAAATTGGTAAGTGTGTATGTGTGAGAAAAATGAGACTAGATAATAATGTGATGAATGTGTGAATGATGAATAAAATGACTCTGATGAGCAAGCCAAGGGTGACGGCGACAGTGGCAAGGAAAAACTCCCTGAGATGGCAATAGGAAGAAACCTTGAGAGGAACCAGACTCAACAGGGAACCCATTTGGGTGATAACGGATAGAAATTGTATAACATCATGTGTGCAGCTGAAAGTTCAATATAACAGAAGCTCTTTAAATTAATATGATGTCCAATTCAGCACAGGGATGAGTCAGTAGGTGCAAAGGGCAGATGGGGTCGGGATCACTGGGAGCTCAGGAGCAGCATGTGTAGCTCCAACCATCATGAAGCAGAATCCTTCTCCTAAAGTCCTTCTCTGGATGCCTCAGGAACCTCGCAGGGTTGGCCTTTGTCTACTGAAGCTGGCACAATATCCAGATGCCTTGGGATGGGTAGAAGAATACAGAACAGATGGAGAGAATTAGGATACATGTAGACGTATTGGAGTATGAGGTTATGGGATGAGTTACGTGTACACACGTGGACAAAATTGTTGGTACCCCTCGGTCAATGAAAGAAAAACTCACAATGGTCACAGAAATAACTTTAATTTGACAAAATTAATAATAAATAAGAATTCTATGAATGTTAACCAATGAAAGTCAGACATTGCTTTTCAACCATGCTTCAACAGAATTATTTAAAAAAATAAACTCATGGAACAGGCCTGGACAAAAATGATGGTACCCCTAGAAAATACTGAAAATAATGTGACCAAAGGGACATGTTAATTCAAGGTGTGTCCACTAATTAGCATCACAGGTGTCTACAATCTTGTAATCAGTCAGTGGGCCTATATATAGGGCTCCAGGTAGTCACTGTGTTGTTTGGTGACATGGTATGTACCACACTCAACATGGACCAGAGGAAGCGAAGGAAAGAGTTGTCTCAGGAGATTCGAAAGAAAATTATAGACAAGCATGTTAAAGGTAAAGGCTATAAGACCATTTCCAAGCAGCTAGATGTTCCTGTGACTACAGTTGCACATATTATTCAGAAATTTAAGATCCATGGGACTGTAGCCAACCTCCCTGGACGTGGCCGCAGGAGGAAAATTGATGACAAATCAAAGAGACGGATAATCCGAATGGTAACAAAAGAGCCCAGAAAGACTTCTAAAGAGATCCAAGGTGAACTTCATGCTCAAGGAACATCAGTGTCAGATGGCACCATCCGTCGTTGTTTGAGCCAAAGTGGACTACATGGGAGACGACCAAGGAGGACACCATTGTTGAAAACAAATCATAAAAAGCCGGACTGGAATATGCCAAACTACATGTTGACAAGCCACAAAGCTTCTGGGAGAATGTCCTCTGGACAAATGAGACAAAAATGTAACTTTTTGCCAAGGCACATCAGCTCTATGTTCACAGACGGAAAAATGAAGCATATGAAGAAAAGAACACTGTCCCTACTGTGAAACATGGAGGAGGCTCTGTTATTTTCTGGGGCTGCTTTGCTGCATCTGGCACAGGGTGTCTTGAATCTGTGCAGGGTACAATGAAATCTCAAGACTATCAAGGGATTCTAGAGAGAAATGTGCTGGCCAGTGTCAGAAAGCTGGGTCTCAGGTCATGGGCCTTGCAACAGGACAATGACCCAAAACACACAGCTAAAAACACCCAAGAATGGCTAAGAGGAAAACATTGGACTATTCTAAAGTGGCCTTCTATGAGCCCTGACCTCAATCCTATTGAGCATCTTTGGAAGGAGCTGAAACATGCCGTCTGGAAAAGGCACCCTTCAAACCGGAAACAACTGGAGCCGCTTGCTCATGAGGAGTGGGCCAAAATACCTGCAGAGAGGTGCAGAAGTCTCATTGACAGTTACAGGAATCGTTTGATTGCAGTGATTGCCTCAAAAGGTTGTGCAACAAACTATTAAGTTAGGGGTACCATCATTTTTGTCCAGGCCTGTTCCATGAGTTTATTTTTTTTAAATAATTCCGTTGAAGCATGTTTGAAAAGCAATGTCTGACTTTCATTGGTTAACATTCATAGAATTCTTATTTATTATTACTTTTGTCAGATTAAAGTTATTTCTGTGACCATTGTGAGTTTTTCTTTCATTGACCGAAGGGTACCAACAATTTTGTCCACGTGTGTATGCCAAATTAAAAAGATTTTTTGACGCATGCCTTTTAGCTTAATCTCAACCTCACAGTCTCCAGAACTGATTCTATGACAAAATTTTAAATCTGGGATTTGAACTTGCATCCATGTTCCCATTATGGCAAAGCCTCAACCACTGAGCCACCACTCTCCACAACTTATGCTAATGATCCATAACGCAGAGCCAAATGGCACATTCCCATTTTGGTTTTTCAGCTGATCAATGTCGTGTCCTTCTTGCTCTACATAAAACATACTTATCCCTGATGCTTCGCCGTGTTTGAATCGGTCTTGTCATCCTCTATATTCAAATAAGTGGACTATCATGCTGTAAAAAAGATAAGGCAGGAGAAGGAATATCTAATGGACATGTGAAAAACTCTCTAGTGGGGTTGGTGCCAAGTGAAAGTGGTTGAGTGATATTGGCAAAAGGGCTATCAAGAAAAAAAGAGCATGTAAGATTTAGGCATTTTCTTTAATGCTATAAGAGGTTATTGATATTTTGATTTTCGCTGTGGGGCAGCCTGTGCTGACGCAGCACCTTTGTAGCTGACCGTTTATGGGTGAAAGACATGCAACTCCAGAAACCTGTCTCCAGGGAATGCTGCAACACTAAAGAGGAAAATGTGACTTATACAGTAATTGAGCCGCGGCATATCATTTGCATTGGTTGTTGTTGTTGCTTTAAATCAGTTTTGTTTCAGGTTAAATCTAGCTTCCAAATGATCAAAAAAGTGGCTTTTGACACACACACACACATAAAAAAAGAATTTTTGACACACACAAAAAAAGAATTTATTAAAATTCTAGCTATTTCAAATGTGATCAAAGCAGGGGAAAGAAAAGTGGTCAAGTGTGACCATTACTTTTTGGGAAATTATAAAAAAAATTCTTTGATATTCAGTGCTATTATCTGGTCCACTAAAATACACTTTGGAACCAAGAATTTTTCCTTTCATGCAACTTATCATAATGCAAAATGTAGTTACGTCATTGAACATGGTTTATTATTCCTTAAAAGCTACCAATTTTGGCATTCGTACACTCTGTCACACATACTGTACCGTAGTATTGTGCAAAAGTCTTGAGCCATCCATCAATGCTTTATATTTTGCCTCCAAAGAGCTACGTATTGTATTTTTTTTTTTTATGTAGTCTAGAGGAATCGTTCTCCAGGCATGAACGAGTGAGAAACAGGTGCAGATGATGACATGATGATGTGATTAATGTACTGGTGATGTTGAATGCTGAGTGGTTGGGACAGACGAGAGGCGAAATGAGGTTGCTGCTGAGGTTGTTACCAAAACAACCAATTTTTTTGCAATTCACATTGCTGCCTGTTACAAAAAAACATTTGTTCTCATTTCTTTATCTTTTTATTCATAACTTAATTTAATTCAATATGAAGCAATGATGGGTGACTCAAGACATTTATATGTAGATGTATCACTCCATTTAAGTCTTTATAAGTTAAGCCAAGCCTTTATTCATCCCATATTCATTCTTGCATAATGAACTTCTTTATTCTTTGCATATCCCAGCTTTTATTTAGAGGCTGGGGCCACATCATTATACGGCATCCCTAAAGCAATCAGTGTTAAGGGCTCAAGGCTCAAGGGTCAAACAGCAGCAACTAGTTGGACCAGGGCTTGAATCATGCATTCTCCGATCAGTAGCACAGAGCCTTACCACGCTGAGCTACCGCTAAGATAAAACATAAATGTACTTCAATAATTGTTTCCGGACTGATAATTAAATATAAACATTGCAATTATCTCATATGTGACTATTTTGCTTGCTTATGACCTTCTAGAAAAGAAAGTTGCAAACATGCAAAAATCTATGTTCTTCATCTTAGAAGACATATGAGCTGGGTGTCTCCTCCTCTAGCATTGACATGGAGCACTGTAAATAAATATTAGTCCCTCACCTCGCTCGTTAACCACCGGAAACCTGTAATCACCGCAGACCACAGACCCTCACACACACACACACACACACATACACACACACCTCCATCCCAGGACACTCTTAATTTATGCTGTTCACTAACGACCCCCACTGGGATGAAGCCCATTTAGCTTATAACAGCTTCCCAATGCAGAAATCCAGCAGGACACTCTTCTCTAGAGCGAGCGAGAGAGAGAGAGAGAGAGAGAGAGAGAGAGAGAGAGAGAGAGAGATCACTAGCCATCCAGGGAAAAACTTATATATTCTGGTCACTCAGAATCTAACCAGGTGAATCACACAAGGTGGAATTTAGCCAATGAAAAAGTTTTTGGATTGCTTACACACTAAAATTAAAACTAGTACACTATTAGCAAAACCTTACAGTCAAGAAGCAACCCATATTTGCACAATATAAGCACATTGTCAACCTCACACTTGTTGCACAACTCTACACACAGTGATTTGCAAAACACTAAACACACTTAACATACATTACACACAAAAATCTATCATGAAGTCACTTCCTTGCAATACCAAAGCACTGAATGTCAAATTACCGCACCGTCCAACCAATTGGTTTAACGCAGTCATCTGGTGTGCAAACACTGGTTTGCTTAATTGTAGACACACCAATCAGGTGTTTAAGCACTAAAAACTAGTTTCTACATAGGATTGAGGGTCAGGAACGACAAGGGGGAAGGCCTCCTATGTTCACAGAACAGCAAGAGAGGGAGATAGTAAACATGGTTAGGGCCAACAATGCTATAACACTCAAACAGCTCCAAGCTAACATTGTCAATAACCACGACAATTTCAACGATATCCATCAGGTCTCAATATCAACACTGGCACGCATCCTAAAAAAAAACATATTCAAATGAAGCAAATTTATTGAATGCCTTTCGAGCGCAATCCCGAAAGGGTGAAACAACTGCGGCGTGATTATGCAGAGGTATGTATTCACTTTAGAAGTGTCATCTTGCATACTGTCTCATAATCTTTTACTGTACTGTAATATGTATACTAAATCTACACTGAACTACACAATTTTGCCTGACACTGTTCTTCAGGTAGTTTTACGAATGGATGGAGAGAAGATCCAGCATGAGTTCATTTACGTAGATGAGTCTGGGTTCAACCTGACGAGAACACCAAGGAGGGGAAGAAACGTCATTGGCCACAGGGCTATAGTCAATGTCCCAGGGCAATGTGGGGGAAATCTAACACTCTGTGCAGCCATTACACAGAATGGGGTCCTACCCCACCATGCCCATATAAGCCCTTACAACACAGCACTCATACTTACATTCTTGGACCAACTGCACAACATAACAGCAGCAAATCAAATCATATGCAATACATTGTTGTCTGGGACAATGTGTCTTTCCACCACTCTGCTCTGGTTCAGAACTGGTTTCAGCACCATCCACATTTCACCGTCCTATATCTTCCACCATACTTTCCATTCCTCAACCCTACAGAAAAGTTTTTCTCGGATTGGCGGTGGATGGTATACGATCTCCGTCTCCAGGCTGAGGTACCCCTCATCCAAGCCATGGTGGAGGTCTGTGACCAGATGGAGGTAGCAGCAATACAAGGATGGATTCGTCATTCAAGACATTTCTTTCCAAGGTGTCTTACTAATGACAACATTGCCTGCGATGTTGATGAAATTCTCTGTCCAGATCCAGCTAGGCGAAGAGACAATGTCTAGTAAACTTACAGTACAATATGTAAAGTGACATGTTGTTACAGTACTATGAATCTCCATGTCAACATTTTGGGCATGTTGAGAAATAAATGAATTTCTTCAGTGTGCAACATTGGCCTTGTGTAGTGTTTGGTGGATTTATTTTATATTTGTACTTTGTTGATGGTAGCCTACTCTAATCATAGGGAAGTCGAAGTGCTAAAAGTGTTTTAGGTTTATCACAGCAGAGTGTAACTCGTGCAAACGGAGTATAGTAAATGTGAAACGTGTGTGCCTTATGGTAAAATAAGTGTATAGTTTTTACAAGAGTGTTTAATTATGCAAAGGATCTGTAGTGTTTTGCTAATTGGGTGTGTGGTTGCGCTAATTGTGTGTTGTGCTTTGAAAACACGGGCCCTGTTTTGAAAATCGTGCTTAAGCAATCCAAAAAAACTGTAATATATATTTATTAAAAAATATACATGAAAAAATAGAAAATATGCTTATAAAAGACAATATGCTTAAAGTTGTTGCTCTTGTGATGTCTAGGAATTTTCACTATGCCCTGTTCTTTAACAGAGACATTCTGAAGTGGTATAACCTTAGAGGAGCATGTTTGTTTTCGTCGGAATGAATTGTGGAATTGTTTTAATGTTTCTCATGATTTTCAAATTTTTTTTCCCTATTTGTTACTGGTGACTCACAGCAAACACAATAAATGCATGAGTTGGCTATCATTTTGAAATGTACATTTCCATTAACAGTTAGGCACACGCCTTTATCCAGAGCGACTTACAAAAATGCTTGGAAGTTTCTGACAGATCCTTACACTGGGTTAATAACTAAGTACCATTAGTCAAACCCAGTTGGAAAGTGTTTTTTCCTTTTCTTTACCCAAAGATTAACCCAAATATTCAGGAAAGAGATAGGTCATCAGTAAAGTTCAACCAACATATTATTACAGTAATATATTAAAATATTCACATGGCCACAGACATAAACTCTGGCTGATTTATCCATTATGCCAAAATTGTGGAAGACGGAGTTACAGCATTGTGCAAAATCATACAAAATAATCACAGTAATTGATTATGTAGTATGAGCTACAGTTAGTTGCCAAAATAATTTTTTTAGATAATATTTTACCATTGGTTCATCTTAACACCCTATCATTCAAAGAATCAGTTTACAATGACTTTTACTTCTTGTCTATCTTAAAACTAAAATTTTCTAATTTTGTAGTCAAACTCATAAAATCAAACAAAATACAACCCATCCATATAGTGTTCCTCTTTAAATACATAAATAACTACATGAAAAGTCCCAAATTTGCATATGGTCCAAAACTCTGAGCTCCAATGAAATATTTGTCACATCAACCTTTAATATGAAAGCCACTACATTTTTAAAGTAATTTTTTTCAAGAATTGCCATGCTTGTTACATTTCTCTATAAATACTATTGATAGGTGATTGGTTATCTGTCATTTGTATACAAGTTAAGGTTTGTATCGCATGTAAAACAGTTTTATAAAATATTAAATCGTACATATACAGTAGAATATATTTAGTGGTTTTTATCTTTTTTTTTTTTATTTGGGCAATTTGGGCATCAGCCTACATACAGTACACTAAAACAACTTTATTAACATCTCTGTTAGTTTAATCTGGTGTGTGCATGCTGAACCTGAACTTTTGAAATGTGCTTCTTTAATATGGGGTAAATACCTTGTCTCACTGAAAAGGGTGTGTGTGTGTGTGTGTGTGTGTGTGTGTGTGTGTGTGTGTGTGTGTGTGTGTGTCTTTCTGTCTGTTGTTATATTTGAAGGTACAAGGTTTAACTTAAGGGTCAGTGCTTGCTCTCACTTCCTGTCTGTATTGATAGTCATTTCCTGCTGCTATAGGACGAAGCATGCAGTAACAGGAGAGAGTGTGTGCATCGCCACACACTCTGATGGTGTCGGCAGAAAAAAGACCCTCCAGATCAATTATGAATGAGACTGATGGAGGGGATAGGAGAAGGAAAGAAAAAAAAAAAACGGAGGGAGGCGGGAGGGAGTGAGGGATGAGGTGGGGTGACATGATGGTGTTATCTCCAGATAAACCAAAACAGTTTGAGAGCTGAAGAAAGATAAGTGCCTTACATCCACAATTACAGACTAAACACTAAACCACATACAGACCCTTACACAGTAAGTCAATTACTGTACACATTTATTTCTTTACTTAAGATTAAATGCATCGGATTCATACACGTTCAGCCCTGCGCGCGCTGTACTAAAGAAAAAAAGCATCCAGCGTTCCCGGGATAAGCTCTGGAATCAACATAAGGCTGACCAGTTACTTAAGATTGATGAATGATTGAATAAATGAATGAATGATGTCATTGTTGGTAGTCACAAGCAGTCGTTATGCTCACCACATGGCTTTTTAAAAAGCAGACTCTAACAAAGTTACATCAAATAATAACAAGAATCCATAAACCTATTAATTTACTCATGTATTAAATCAAAGTTTTGCATTAATCAAACTAAAATACGTTGGTAAAGACCCAAAGGTCAAAAAAAAAAAATGTACAACACCAATGAAAACCTTCCTTTTTTGTTTAATCTATAATTGATTGCATTCAGGTATGAGCGAGACTGTTAAGAAAGAAAAAAGAGAACAGGAGGGAGGGATGATACTGTTCTGGTAGGAGCTAACAAGCACGTCTCATGCTGGATGACGGTTTCATGACCGCAGGTTGAGCAGAGACGGGCTCACTTCCCTCCGCTTGATGTTCCTCCTTTTCTCTTTTAATGAGTGTCAGCACTGTTCTTTTCCTTCACTGAAAGAGAAAGAGGGGCTGGAAACCAGAGCAACAAAACAACAAGAAAGCAGAAAAAAAAAAGACCAAAAGAACAAGCAGTTTTTGATAAAGTGCTTACAGAGCGATTAACGTGAGTTCTGCAGACAACTACGCGGAGGTAATACAGGGTAGGAAAACAGCTAACACACACAGGCTGGTTAAATGTACGATATGTAGTCAAATAGGGCAGCAGTTAGAATTTTTAAAAAGCAATATGTACCCCGAACAGCCATAGAATGAAACCCAATAAAATTAAAACCAGCCTTGTGCCCTGACTCCACAAGACCTCTGGGGGTGAGCTGTGGGGTCTGGCACCAGGAGATTGGCAGCAGATACTTTGGATGCTGTGGAGATCCTGTGGATTGGACTTGTTTGTCCAGTGCATTCCATGCGTGTTTGGTCTGATGGGGATCTGGGGAGTATTGGACTCTTTACCTACTGGGCACTGAGAGAGGTGGGCTGATCCTGTCATGGCCTGAACCCGTTTACTGGTTATGGATGATTGGTGTATATTTATACAACCAATTACCTAAAGAAATCATTATTTTACATATAAGGAAGACTGGAAACTGGGCAGTTACCTAAAGTGAGTAAAAGTGCAGTTATATTCAGGGTTCTGCATACAAAATAAATAACATGACTGAATGGCGAAAGTTACTTTTAAAGCTCAATCATTCACGACTAATTTATGACTGAAAATTTTAAAACTATTGACTAACAGACAGCTGTTTTGAATCTAAAAGAGAGAGAATATGTATATGAGGCTTCTATCATTTGCATGGTACATTCCATGTCTGCTGGTGATAATTATATTTATTCAAAATATTTTCTTTGAAATTATCATATTTGACCTATTAAGAATAACCATGTTACAATATGAAATAAAGATTATGTGCATCCTGTGCTTTACTTAGCTTGAAAATTATCATATTATTGACAAACTGACCATTTCTGCCATGTACACTCATGTTTCATATAAATGAATAAAAAACTATTACATTCATATATAATTTGGGGGGAAAAAGAAACATTATATATATATATATATATATATATATATATATATATATATATATATATATATATATATATATAATATTATTTTTCTTTTTTTCCCTAAAATTATATATGAATGTATGAATGTATGAATGTCTACAAAAGACAAAAGTTTTATCAACTAATTCACTAACAAAACTCACTAACCAAAACAATGATTTGTCCAAAGGCCATGTGACCAGAATAAAATGATGTCATTCTTCTCTGTGGCATACATGTTAAACATACTGTCTGTCACACTATAAAGCTCATTGTCATTGTGTATTTTAATTGACCGTCTGTCAATTGAAATCTGAATTGATTTCAATACTGTATGGTTTAAATTAAATGATTTGTTCAAATATGATGTTAAACTGTTCATGAAAATGAGAAATAGTCTTATATCTTAAAAGTGAAATTATGGGTCAAAATAAGGAAAATACCAATAATGTTATGCAATAGTGTACATAATCAGTCAGAGAAAAATGTTAATGCTTATGCTTTATTTGCAGAGAAATTCTTCTATATGAACTTTTATTTGTTATATTGAGAAAGAACATTGTTTTTGTGAACCCCCCCCCCCCCCCCACCCTCACCCCACCACCTCTTTTTTCTTTTTAAATGTACCCTAAATTATAGAATGACTGAAATACATATTCTTTCTGTCATGGGAAATGCCTTTTAATATTTTGTCAACAAATGTTTAAACAAGTCACTAGATCAGAGAGAATAAATAAAATTAATATGAAGGTCTGTAAAAACAGAATTTAGCAAAAAAAAAAAAAAAAAAAAATGTAGGCCAATATGGAGAGAACTCAATAGACAGCATCTCACAGACACAATAATTTTTTTTTTAATAAAAAAAAAAATAAAATAAAAAATAATAATCTTTTTTTTTTTTTTTTTTTTTTTACCACATTACCAACTTGTATTGAATGGCTCATGAATGGGAGTAAGAGTAAGTTTTTGGACGTGACATCTGTAACATCTCCCCTTTCTAACCTTTTCTGCCCAGCCCTGTCTCTGGTCCGATGAGCTGCCTTCAGCTAAATCATTCATATTTGTATAAAGGCATAATTTGTATAAATAGAAAATAATATTTTTTACAAATGCAAATAATTTCCACAACAGTGGATCCTCCACGGAAGCCATGATCAAAAGCCATAATTGTAAAGTTTAAACAAATTCTTACCGAATACGAGAAATAAATGAAGTGGCAGGCGTGTCTCGCTGTGCCTAGCCTAATGCTCCAAACACAGGATGTGATGAAATGGACAGATCCTAGTTGAAAGACTCATCACAAGGCATTTCCCTCAAACAGGGCCTTTAAGACCCAGCACTGTGTCTTTTCATTACAGAAACTGCTCTGTCAAAGCTACAAAGAAAAACTACAAAGAGATGAGAGTGAAGTATTTCCCTGCGTTTTCTCTGAGAAATATAAAAAAATATTACATGAGGAAGGAACAAATGAGGCTGTTATGTACCACAGAAGTGCCTTTTATCAACATTTAAAGTGTGACAGGAGATAAATAATCGCCACAAAGCTGTGGTATTTACAATAAAGTACTTTTTTTAAAATATACTTTATGAGGTGAAAAACTAGGGAAGTGAAAGTGATTGGACAAAACTGGATGAGTATGACAGCAGTTGACGTGTTGAGTTTGTCTTGTTTTCCATTTGGAAAAATAAGAGATGAATATGAGTAAAAGGAAGTATAATAGCTCTTGAAAGCCCAATTCGGGAATCTCTCCTCACTGTCTACTCTCTTCTCATCTTGTGTGATTCCGCATGATAAAAAGTAGAAAAAGCCAGAGTACCTGACTGCTAGAGACGATGTGAAAACATCTGCCATGGCTGGGAGGTCCTGTCTTCTTGATTACTGTCCCTCTGAACAATCTAGAAACGCACACACACACACACACACACACACACACAATTCTGTGCACTTATATGCAGACCGTATGCACAAACACACCTTGGCACACAGTTGCTGATCGTGTCCATAATTTGAAACACTGTGGAAATTTATGTACACAAGCTTTACACTGTATAATTGTGATGACCACATGCTGTGCTGTTAGATTAGCGCAGAGCATGTGATGAAGCAGCAGCACACATATTCACACACGCACAAGATTTTTTTAATAGTGCCAGGGCCTCAGAGGAGCCAAGGGAAAGCTAAAAAATGTGCAATATGCAATGATCCATCCAGAAACAGGCCCGGTAGTGGTTATCAATGGGTTGCCGTTTTGGTGATTAGCAAGCGAAAAGAGATTGCTGAATTTGGGGTTTCTGAGAATTAATGTAAAGCAATCTTCATTTTTTCCCACCTCAGTTTTGGCCCTATATTCAAGGTGTATCAGCACAGAACTGAAACCCACTGCTGTGATTTGAGTTTGTCTTCCAGCTGTTCTACACAACACACATGACTGAGGCTTGTTTAGCTTGGGAGAGTTTTGCTCTCTGCCTCCGTAGCGCATCCTGGCCCAGATTAAACTCGAAACAGCAAGTATATACTGTAGCAATACCTTCTCATGAAAAAAAATAATAAAATTCAACCTCTTTCTTTGTTGCTGGTGTGGTACTTTTATCTTTTGTACCTTTATTACATAGTTTACAAATATATTAATATCATTTATAATATAGTATTTAGTTAGTAATGCAACGTTAGTAATTATTACTCTTATTAATATAATATAATAATTAATTTTATATATATATATATATAAATCATGTCTTCATATTAAATAAAATTTTAATTTGTTGATTAAATAAAAAAAAAGAATGTTTTATTGTGGCAGGCCTCAAAGCGACTAAACATACAATTTAAAAATGGTTGTTGGCATGTAAGAAACTTATCAGCGACCTCATTTCCTCTCTCGTCTAATTCAAAGCATAATTAGTATTCTAACTACTGATCAATTCTCGTCATCTGCCCCCATGATTCATTATAAGTAATGACAAAAAATACACAGACAGATAGGAAGACAGACCGGCATACAAATACAGTAGCAGTGATGGTGTTGATGTGTTAAAACTCTGAGTTACTGATTGGAAGGTTGGCGATTCGAGCCCCAGCTCTGCAAGGTTGCCACTGTTGGGCCCTTAACCCTGTCTGTTCCAGGGGCACCGTATAATGGCTGACCCTGTGCTCTCAATCCAGCCTCCTAACATGGCTGGGATATGCAAAGAATAAATTGTGAACTGTGAATTAATGTATATTTGATGCATAAACTTAACTTAGGAATATGTCTTGTCTTCTGACTCTTGCAGTTTAGGAGTTGAATAAAGTTGTCTGGGGGAATCAAACATATACAGATGCCATGTCTACCTAAAGTATAAATATAGATAATATTTATTTATAATATTTATGGTCAAAATAATAGGTAATCTATAGATATGGATATTTGGAGCAGTAAATACATACAGATACAGAGAGTCACACTCCATTAAACATCTAGAGGATAGCTAGCTATAGAAAGCATTTACAATACTTATAGTGTACATGTATACACAGGTTTTATTCTCTCTGTCTCTCTCTGTGTGTGTGTGTGTGTGTGTGTGTGTGTGTGTGTGTGTGTGTGTGTGTGTGTGTGTGTGTGTGTGTGTGTGTGTGTGTGTGTGTGTGTGTGTGTGTGTCAATCAGTCAATCTTTACCAAAAATATTGTGTTTTTACAGTTTCTAGTTTATGACTTCATTTATTTATCTTCAGTATCATGGTCAGGGGTAGCATTGGGTCCGGACCTACTGTTCTACCGCACCTCACACAGCTTTTATTTGAAATAATAATTAAAAAAAAAGCCTTAAGATTGTATTCATAACATTAATTAGCTACAGTAATAATTATTTCAATGAAAGGTACCCTTAATGATAAAAAAATGAACACGTGTGTATCTTTGTGCATCTGTGTGTTGTGTGGTGGGGAAGTGTGTGTGTGTGTGTGTGTGTGTGTGTGGTTGGGGGGGTTGCATGGTGGATGATTAGATTTCCATTAATGAGAGGGGATAATGATGGGGGTGGGGGCTAGAGTATGGTGGTGAATTAAAACAGCATTGACTATGTGGCAGCACACACTATAAATTCAGTGTGGTGTGGTCAGTCTGCCAAAGCTCCTATACATCTTTTGCTCTGTCCCAGATTAGAATACCCCCCAAATTAATTAACATTCTGCAGATCTTTAGCTCGTTAATCTATTTGTAGTAGTCAGCATAAATGCACTACAAGCTTTTTTTTCCTTTTCTTTCAAGCATCGTTGTTCTTCCAGAAAGGAAAAAGATGTGATGTAGATATAGATAGACAAGACCTGATCTCTCTCTCTCTCTCTCTCTCTCTCTCTCACACACACACACACACACACACACACACACACACACACACACACACACACACACACACACACACAGACACACACACAGACACACACACACACACACACACACACGCACACACGCACACACGCACACACACACACACACACACACACACACACACACACACACACACACACACACACACTACAGATACTCAACAACATACAATGTATCACTAATGACGTACATGTTACTAATGGCATATTTTAAAGTATGCTTCAATCTAAAATCTGTCTACTACATCTGTAGTGTCGTACAATTGCCACGAGCAATAAATTTGATACAATAAATTTCTCTGCAGGGAGAAGTTATATATATATATATATATATATATATATATATATATATATATATGTCTTTCTTTTTTTTTTCCCTTGAAGTCTAGGTCGGTTGTGAGGCAATCAATGCATAGAAATTGCTAGGTTGAATCTTTAAGAGAGCATACACATGCAAATGTGAAAGTGTCTTCATTTCAGGCTGATTCCACACATGAAACTATAAAAATAAAAAAATATATAAAAAGTTGATGAACAAAAATAGATACTTTTAAAGCTACAGTACAACAGGCAACATTTTGAAAGATTGCCCCTGCTGGTAGAAAACTGGTATTGCAATACCTGCTGAACAAAATTTCTTAACAAAAATAAACTGCTCTCACAATTATATGAAGCAAGAATTATGTATTTAATGAGATTTAAATAGACACACTAGATAAGATGCTTTAACTTTATTAGAGCTAATAAAAGTATCATAACTTGATCAATAGCACGGCAATATCAGACAACGATAATCCATAATCAGATTCATGGAAATTATTATCAATGTAATTTAGGATTGAATGTTTGTGCACATTTTTCCCCCCAGGAACTGCAAAGCTAAGAAATGGTTTCATATACAAATAATAAGTCTTTGATTTAATGATACTAACTAAAGTACACATACAAGGACAAAGCTAGATCTTTGTCATCACATTTAAATAATACAAAACCTTCCTCCTGTTTTTTCAGAAAACAATAAAAATCATCTCTACTACTCTCTCTCTCTCTCTCTCTCTCTCTCTCTCTCAGACACAGATGTTTATTCCTTTTGTCTCATCTCTATTAAAATATGATCCTCGTTCCCTGTTTAACACTACCTGTTAATGTATTCACCTCAAAAACATGAAAGAAAGGTGTTAGCACCCCGTATCAGCTTTTCCCCTGCGGTGGTCCACTAGCACCCTCGTCCCAGGACACGAGCGTGTGTATGTGTAAAAGTGTGTGTCTGCCTCCTGGTTGTAGTCAGTGCAGCAAGTAAAGCCCAGCATTGTTATTTTCTCACCTCCGTCTGTGTCACTTTGGGCCTCCCAGAGCAATGGCTTTGTTCATTAACACTGGAGAACAAGGAGAGCTAATTGCTTTGTTACCACTGTGTCGTTCATTCCAGCTTGCTATTTCGATTGCTCGTACTTAAAATAAATCCAAAAGTTTTTTTGGTGCTTTTGTTTCTTTTTCTTTCTTTTTTTTTTTTTATCTAAAGGCTGAAATATCTTTACCATGCAAAAGTATCACTCGAACTCAAATGATCACAGCATAACAGTCTTCACAAAATAAAGAAAGAAAGACAAAAATATGTAAGATATATACTGTACAATATGTGCATTCTGTACAGTATATTGAATTTTATATGCGTAGTTAATAACTTTGGTTACGCTGGTGAAAATCAACGTTATTAACGACGTCTTGGTTGTGTCAGGAAGGGCATCCAGCGTGCCTGTGCCTGTGCCAAGTTGTGTGCCGATTGAATGGTCCAGCTGCAAAGGAGCAGCTGAAAAAAAAGTTAATTACGATTATAAATAATATTCACTGGCATCTAATGCAATATTAATATCATTTCTTTTATAGGCAGAAAGTTATTTTAAAAAAATCAACTTTGCCAATAAATGCCCACTGGTAGCCAAAGGCTATTTACGCCCATTTAAAATTAATTTAAAGCAATTTAAGGCTATTTTTTTTTAGGAACATATACGATGAAATTTCTCCAAATTACATGAGAAAATGAGGTGATGTCATAGCGCATTAATGTAGCACATTAAAAAACAAACAAGCCAACAATAAAACAGCATGGTAATTGTTTCATTAGACTGATGTCTATTTCTCACTAGATGGTTTGCCAGGGTGCTTGATGCAGCATGTGTGTATAATAATAATCCCCCCAATGCCCACACACCTTGTTTGATGTATTAATGCATCCACTCAATGGTCCTGATCTCGCTCCATCGGACTTCCATCTGTTTGAAAGCGGCCCTATGAGGACGAAGAGTCACTTCTGATGAAAAAGAGAAGTTAGTGGTGCATTCATGGCCCGCAGCTCAGCCTAAAACATTTATACTAGGGAACTAGGGAATGTCAAAGCTTGTTGAAAGATTGAGACAATGAGTATTGAAAAGCAAGGAGATGAGCAAGAAAAACAAAAATGATATATTTGTCTTTTCTAAATGTTAATTGAAAAAACTTCTACAGCCTACAGAGTGTGCATAATTTTTGACTCACCCTTAGCGTGATTTTGATTCCAGTATTGACGTAATATTGTGTTGCCACTTAATATATTAAATATGCTGGATATGAGAAATTTGTTATATAACTTTTCTGCACATTTTCTAAATTCATTTTTTAAATTTTTTTTTTTATGTATTTATTTTTTCTCTAGTCTCATGAAGATCTCGTCTCACCGCAGTCATGGTTCACGAAGAGAGAGTGTGTGTTTGAGAGACAGAGACAGAGAGGTCTCCCTTGTATCCAGTTATAGTGAGGCTCAGGGGAAGAAACCCATTCGTCCTCCTGAGACAGTTTGAGAAAGTGGTGCACTGATCCCTTGCTTTCTTTCTTTCCCTCCTAGCTTCTAACAAGGAGAGATTTGTGCAGGTTCTCCCCTCTGTCACAGGAGGAATAGATTCCTCTCATCCAGTCGCTTCCCATTTATCTCTCTCCTTTTTTTCCCCCAGAAGTAGCTTGAATCCCAAAATCTGGGCATGAGCACCAGAATGTGAAGCTTTCCGTAAATCTAACACACACACACACACACACACACACACACACACACACACACACACACACACACACACACACACACACACACACACACACACACACACACACACACACACAAATTTTCTCTCTATTCTTATATACCTCTGTTCACTAATGTCTTCTTTCCTCCATCCTCATAATTCTATTCTATCTGTCCATCCACATATAACTCTATATGCCTTCATCCTTGATCCCTCTATTCCTCGTATCTCTCTATTTCTCAATTCCTCACCCAAACCATCATCTCTCCCACTCATTTACGCTCTCTTATGATGTTGTCACGCCATGTTAATGTGGAGTGCCTCATTGCCCCCCTACCACATACACTTCCACCAAATCCTGACTGACCTGTGCTCAAGAATCTCACACACACACACACACACGCACACACACGCACACACACGCACACACACGCACACACATACACACACACGCACACACACATACACACACACATACACACACACAGACACACACACACACACACGCACACACACACACACCCACACACACACACCCACACACACACACACACACACACACACACACACACACACACACACACACACACACACACACACACACACACACACACACACACACACACGCACAGTGGTCAGTGTGCAGGGAAGAGCTGCTGACGCAGGATCGGCACACTAACAAGCTTACCTGCGGATAATCTTCTCAAAGAAATTTCAAGGGAGAAAAAGTGTTGGTGAAGAAGTGAGTGAGGGCTGGAGAGAGAAAGAGAATAGCAAGGCAGTGTGATGGCAAGGCAAAGAAAAGAAACTTCCGGAACTTTTTTGGAGTCTCTGGCTTGCTGCGGCAAGCAGTTTCCATTCTGACCACTAACTTGACCTTCTGGGTATAAACCAGGCAGGAAGAATAGAGGCTTTTAGACTATGATTATGAGAGTGTTATATTAGATGGTGGATTTTTCCTGTGCTAATCATGAGGAGATGAAGGTGACAGTATACGGTATACATCGCAAAGCTCGATGGCACAGGGGTTAAAGTATTTTCCCACTGATATAAATTCAAATCCAGCACCAAGGAGTACTTAAGGCAATGGACTATGGCTTAAAAGGTCCTGGGTTCAACCCCGGCACCACCAGGGTGCCACTGTTGGGCCCTTGAGTGTGGCAACTACAGTAACTTTCAATTGCTCATTTAAAAAAAAGAAAAAGAAAAAAAGATGAGATAAAATGTAAATTGCTCTGTATAATGGTGTCTGCCAAATGCTCTAATGTAAATTTATTTAATCTAATTAAATAATAACCCGTGCCTGATTTGTTACTAACATAAGGAAAGAGACATTTGATTTCTACTTAATATGCTTCAAATTTGTTTTGTTACATTGGCACATGGAAGTGGTTGGGATATACTGTATTAGGCAGCAAGTGAACATTTTGGCCCTGAAGTTGATGGGCAAAAAAAAAAAGGGGAAATTTAAAGCTTTGAGCAACTTTGACAAGGGATGTTGGGATGTTCCCGGTCTGCAGTGGTCAAGGCCTACCAAAAGTGATCCAAGGAAGGAAAACAGGGTCAGGGTCAGTAAAGGCTCAGGGATACACCAATATAGCTGATTGAGGTACGACTACAATTTCAACGTATACTGGAGTATATGTTGCATTATATATACAATATACTTGTGGAAAATGTGGATAAATCTGTTCTTGGTTAGCTTTAAGCATTTTTTTTGTGGGGGGGGGGGGGGGGGGGGGGGGTGTAAAAGATTCATCAATTAAAAATCATTCATATAAATCAGTTTGACATGTAACATATAATATACAGTTATTATATACTTCTGGGTTATGTTTAAATATTTGTTTTCAAGTTTTTTTTTTTCAAGTTTACATTTACATTCACATTTATATTTTGTCATTTAGCAGACATTTAGCTCATCTCTTATCAGAATGTGCCAGTGTCTCCACACTCCCTCAGCAGTACAGTACTACTACTGTAATTGCCTTTCAGTGAAAAATGGTGTACAAGAAAAAATGGTGTATTCATGGTGTACAAGGGGCATTCAAGTTAAACTGGACTGGTGATCAAATTTCTTGTGAGTAAAGGCAGGCGGCATTGTGGCTTAGTGGTTAACACGGTCGCCTTGCCCCTCCAGGGTCTGGGTTCGGTTCCCGCCGCAGGTCTTTGTGCGTGAAGTTTGCATGTTCTCCCTGTGCTTGGTGGGTTTACTCCCACAGTTCAAAGACATGCAGGTTACCCTGATTGCCATTTCCAAATTGCCCATAGTGTGTGTGTGTGTGTGTGTGTGTGTGTGTGCCCTGCAATAGATCGGTGACATGTCTAGGATGTACCTTGTGGCCAAAGTCTCCTGGGATAGGGACCCTCCAGGATAAAGTGGTACAGACGGTGAGTAAGTGAATGAAGGCATAAACCCGATTGACATTTATATAAGACTTAGCCACAGTTAAACATTTGAATAAACATTCTGACTACAGTATGATGTAGCTAACAAATGATAAATATGAATAAATCAGTTTTTCATGACTATTTCTCGCTTGAATGTACAGGAGACGAAAATAGCATCATTCTGGGCTTTGACGTCCCACTTCCAAGGAAAGTCAAATACAGCATTAAAGCCATTTTCTAGGCTGGGCTTCTGCTGGGAGAAGGAAAAGCTCCAGGACTGGAAGCTTTTAAATCCAAAACTTACATCTTCAGTTATGATGTGGCTCTGTATGCATTATAATGCTAATTAAACCATGCTATAAATGTGTTTATAACAGCGTGCCTTTATACAGGAAACTGTCTAGCTTAATTGAAATTAATCAAATACAGAGAGGGGAAAAAATACCGGTGCTCAAACACACACTTTAATCAAGCCACAATTCTAATGAACTGTCTCTCCCTCTCTACATCATTTCCATTAGTGCTCGTAGATCAGTCAATAAATGCTGCACACTCAAGCCCATCACTCTGCTGCTGCTGCTGTTGGTGTGTATGTTTGTGTGTGTGTGTGTATGTGTGTTCAGTAAAAGAAAAAAAGGAATCCTACATAAAATTACAAAAAAAGATTCCTCTTATCATTCTTCGTTGCTGTCTCATATGCCAATATTTCAATAGAAATAGTCTTGCTACACCATACTCCTCCCCTTACCCCACAATCCCAATCAAAAGCCCCCTAATTACTATTCCGGCCATTTAATTAATTAGCTGCTGGACTTAATTATGACAAACTGGATTATGCCACTGTACATGAAGTGAGAAGGGGAGGAGTGTGTATGTGAAAGGAGAGGGGAGGAGTAACTCAGTGTGCAGGCCACGATCGGTAACAATTTGATTTAGAGTTGGAGGTGGGTTTATTGAGCCGAAAAAGACACATGATGAAATTAACATTAATCAGGGCACGATAGGGAATAAGAGTGAGAGTGGAATGCATGGCTGATGGATCTGATTAGGTCTGTATTTTTATTAGGGCCATTCAGCTGACATGTGATGCATGCTTTATATTAGCAGGAAATGCATGAGGTGAGTGGAAGGTTGAGTGTGTGTGTGTGTGTGTGTGTGTGTGGGTGTGTTTAAGTTTGTGTGCATGTGCATATCATGTACTGTATGCGTGCCATATTTTTAATTTTAGGATGTAAATCTAATTATTATTTGATAATTCATGCTTTTATTGTATCTGTGTACAAAATAATGCAAATATTTGTACCCCCCTCCCCCTTGTATCTTTTGAATGGACAATTTCTGTAAAAAAAAATTTCTAAATGACAATTACAAACGAGCATCTCACGTAACAGGGTACAAAGGCAAAACTTAATGTAACATCCACAGACTTTTTTTTTTCATGACACTTTCATGACTTTTTTTTTTATTATTTTTTTTACCTGTTTTACAGAAATCAGTGCATCTTCTACAGGACAAGCTGGAGGGACTTCACTATTTATATCTTAATTTACCCGATTGTTTCCTAATTTTGTCTTATTTTGTGTTTTATTTACAGCACACACAAAATGGGAAAACACAAGGGAAAAAAACACTTTAATCACTGATATACAAAACGCAAACTCACAACAAACCAATGCACTCATTAAATACAAAAACAAAAAGAAAAAAGACAGAAAACAAAAACCAGTGCTTTCAACCTAAAAATGACTGAAATGCATTACAGGTACATCATCCACTGCCATTTTAACGCTGCTTGCTTAAGTCAATTCAGTTTCAAAACATGTTTGAAATTTGTGTGTTTAGGCGATCAGTAAAATACAGTCTTGCCTGATTTACAGAAGCAAGCAGATTTAAACTGGCAGAGCCTAAACGTTTTCTTATCCCCAGATACACACCATGAACGGATGTGACTGATGATACCGGTCATGACATATTTCAATCATTTTTAGGTTGCATCTTAGGAGCACTGATTGTTGTTGTGTGTTTGCGTTTTGCACTTTACAGCTGAACATTTTTTCATGTTGGTTTTGGTTTGCATGTTTTGGACTGAAGGATCAACACTGGTTCATTTTTGTATGTGTATTCCTTTTGCGTGCTTGTGTTTTGCACTTTTTTGCACACAAAAAAGTTTTTTTTTTTTGTGTGTGTGTGTGTGTGTTTGTGTGTGATTAGATTTTGAACTTCACTGCCACTGTACAGGGTAATTGGAATAAATTATTTTTTTATCTAAATCTAAACCCCATTAACTCAAACAACTAATACATTTTATAAATTAACATTTTCATTATACAACAATGTGCATAATGTGTTCACAGAGTGATCCTTAATGAATAAGAAATAAAATGCTTGATGGTTCTAATAAATAGACAATATTATTGTACATATAAAGTATATGAAATATAATCTGCACTGAGGGCTCAATAGAATTGATTTACTTATTTAATGTTTATTTTACTTTATTTTCTTTATTTACTGAAATAAAGAGTATTTTTGGTACTTGTGATAATGAAAGATCATGAAACCCAAGACACTCAAACAAAGTTAAATTCGTTTTCTGTCTTTTTTTTTCTCTAGTCCTAACACTCAACTGTATATTAGAACAGCATTAAGGTAATTCTTTTTTTGTTATTAAAATCCTTTTTTTGTCCTTGCTCTTTCCCAATGAAGAAACAATAGGAATGTTCATTATGGCTCTGAGTTAACCACGTGAGATGGTTTAGTACGGTGGTAAATCCTCACTAGAACATTACCACAGAGTCACTTATACTGTAGGTGCTATTCTCCAAGCTGTCACCAGTTCCCACACTATCAGGGTCATCACTGTCCTCTGTTGTTCATTCCCATTACCATGATATCATTAGTGTAATCGGTGGCATCATTACCACTGCATTCAGAGTACACATCATGGTGTAATCCACTATCATCATCAATAGACATGCAAAAGGCAGAGGGTGAGAATGAGGTAAAGATGGAGCATGAGAGGAGACTGGGAAATTATAGCTCTCAGGTCATGACTACAGGAGGATAGATTTCTCCGTTGAAATCACATGCAGCCCAACTTTGTCACACCATGCCATCAGACCAGGGAATCAGGAAGTAAAAAGAAGAAGAAGAAAAAAAAAAACACTATATAACAGGGTAGTGTGGGCAGAGGCAATAAATTGCTTGCAAATGATAAATTATGGAAAGTGGCTCCCTGAAAAAGCATGGAAAGTACTTGCAGAAAAGAGGAATCACCATGATAATTCACCGTGCCTTATGTTTTCGTCAAGGCCTTGGAGTGCCTTCATTTTTTTATTTTTTCCTTCTCCCATGTTTATTCTTTTGTTATTTTTTTAAATCCAGTTCCATGTTGAGTATCATGCACAACTGGAGGGTTGAGGATGAAGAAGGTTGTTGGGAGCGTGCATGTGTGTGTGTGTGTGTGTGTGTGTGTGTGTGTGTGTGTGTGTGTGTGTGTGTGTGTGTGTGTGTGTGTGTGTGTGTGTGTGTGTGTGTGGATGACAGACATTTTGAAGCTCACTCTATCCTCCCCCTGACACCACACCCTCCACCCCCTTTTTTATCCCTGAAGCTCAGTCAGTGTAGATTTACTGTCCTGTGTCGGATGAACCCACAACATTTTGACAGTATTTAGTCTGATGCTGTCAAAGTGTAATAATGCAGCTGGAACATTTCAGAAATCTTATAGGGATGAGTTTCCTGTGCTGAAGTTAGATAGAGTTGGGCTGTTAACTAAGACTGTGATTTATGGTGACTGTGGTGACCATAAGATATAAAAACTTGTAGCTTTTTATTTATTTTTTAAAATGTTTATTATTTTAAAAAATAACAACTCTTAAAATTCGCAAAGCCTCAAGGTGTGGTAGACTAAGCAGGAGTAAATTTGTTTTGGATACAATATTTTTTGCTAAAAACCTAGTGCTGCCTTATTTTAATTTTTTTTTAAAAAACCTAACATAATACTCTTATAATAATCTCAATCTCAAACTACTTTTTTTTGGTTAAATCCATGAAATAATCAATGAATCAATGAAGCAATCAAAGAATCAGTCAGTCAGTCTAACCAACGACAACAATCTAAACAAATAAATAAATGAAAGAATGAACAATTTTTTTATAATATAGATTAAACAAAAAAAAAAGAATGAATAAATGACAATATT
>CM059206.1:9862178-9887178 GCA_030347435.1 Clarias fuscus | reverse complement strand
AAAGATGTTTACAGGAAGAAACAAAGATGAGCCTTAATGAATCCACCGCTGCTTTAATTCTTGCTTTATTTTCCAAGACCATTTACACGAGGTTGTTTTTTAAATGCTGTTGACATGACTCTGACAGCACAGCGGTGTGGTGTTCAGCACTGTGGCCTCAAACTTTCAGGGTTGAGTGGTCAATTCCCCCCTCAATACTCCAGGGACTCTAGTTTCCTCCCACAGTCGAAAAAACATGCAGATTAGGTTAATTGATGTTCCCAATTTTCTCATAATGTGAGTTTGTATGCCTTGTTATGGACTGGCATGCCCATTAGTGATGGGAAGTTTGAATCATTTTAGTGACTCGGTTCTTTGAACCTTGTTCATCAAAATGAACGAATCTTTTTTTGAGAAGAAATAAAATAAAATGTTACAGTTTCAATGAACACGTCGACATAAATATTCATAAACATATTTGGCTATATTTCCAGTAATGAAAATATTACAATACAGCTAAGGACATATTATTATAAACAGAATGAGCAGCTCACCATCATATCTTAAAGAACGTTACAAAAGAACGAACGACTCGGACTAGAAGACTCATTGAGAAGAATCGTTCAGTTTTGTTACTTGTTTAATGCGGTTCATAGCAGCAATGGGAGTCACCTGACAAAAGAACAAACAATTCGGACCAAAGACTCAAAGGTAACGACTCATTTCTGTTTCCTGTACATAAATTACAGAGGTTTTGTGATGCTTTGCGCATGCGGCGCCCAGTAGAAAAAGGCTTAGTGGTTAACACTGTCACCTTGCCCCTTCCAGAGCATGTGTTTGATTCCTGTCTTGGGTCTGTGTGCATGTTCTCCCCATGCTTGGTGGGTTTCCTCTGGGTTCTCTGGTTTCCTCCCACAGTCTAAAGACATGCAGATTAGGCTAATTGGTGTTCCCAGATTGCCCGTATGTGAAAGAACGTGTGAATATGTGTCTGTGCGATGGATTGGCACCCCCTTCAGTGTGCACCCCGCCAAGTCTCCTTGGACAGGCTCCAGGCCTCCACCACCATGTATACAGGATGAAGTGGTGTAAAAGGTAAGTGATTGAGTGAGTGATTATAGCATAAGCAACATTAAATTTCACTTTTTTTCACTAGACTGAAGAAGTACAATTCTTTTTGCATCCAGTCAGCAAAAACTTTCAATAAAGACCTATATTTGGATTTAATATCGATGTATTTGTATTAATTTGCTTATACATTACTGATTTGGGTTTTTCAGTTGACAGTACTAGAGACCGGTCTAGACCAGACACATGTACGTACAGTATGTGCACATGCGGCTGTGAGTGAGAGAAGCTGGCTGACGCATGTGGTGGCCAGGAGAGGGCTGTTCATTTCACAGCTATAGTGGGATTATGTGCAGAGGGAGCAGAGCGGGTAATCCTGACCCTTTTATCTCATTCAAACATGCTGCTAATTCAGCAACACACAGCTGGCACTGCGGCTACTGCACTAATCAGCGCATCACTCTCCCTGCAGTGAATAAACCTCCATTCTAATCCCCAATCAGCCACCCTCACACCCCTTTACACAACTAGGAGCACATGCACACACACACACACACCAGCAAAGAGGTGGCATTAGCTAAAAAACATGCTCTCAATGGTCGCTGCACTTCTGAGCTACAGTATGTGTGCAAGTGTACATGATTTCCCATTCAGAAACTCTTAACAGAAAATGCTTGTATGAAACTTGAGATTCAGCAATGAACATAACAGAAGTGAGATAGACAAACTTTTACTCTCTTACCTTTGAGGATCGTGTTCTTCTGTTAAATTATTAGACAGAAAGACTGTTATTAGGATAAATACATGCAAATGATATTTTAATTATTGATGTTTCAGTGTTGAGCCTACAGTCTACATCTAACTCATCTTGTCTATGCTGTTCATCTGGATTTAATAAACATGATGTGTGCTCCTGTTATCACTTATGCTATTGCAACCATCAGATATCACAAGCCTCTTATTTTGTTTCTGTTAAAGTTAATTAGACAAAAATATAGATATATTGTCATAAAAAAAAAATAGAAGAAACCGTCAAGAGCAAAATCCTGACGCGTTTGCTGAGTCTACAAAACACAGACAGTAGAGACTCCTTCTTTACCGATCAATTAAAATCCATATTAGTTAATTAGTGATTATATGATTTCCTTTATAATAACAGAACATTATTCTTATAATAACAGAACATCATTCTATCATTAGTTTAAGCTTATAAAACACAAGTTGTTTCTACGGAAAGGACATTTTAGAAAGACAGCATTAAAATAAACCTGTGATTTGAATTGCACCCTGCACTACTGTTAGAGCTGCAGTTTAAACATCTTAATCAATATTGTACATTTGGACTAAGCAGATTTAAGATTTAGGCAACGACCAATATAAATGAATATGATATTAATGTAGACACTTAAACATATACAGTACAGTACATTAAGGGTCTGAATTTCTGCCTCATAGCACACTGATGCCTTAAAACAGTGAAGTGCAAATGAATCATAATATTTTTTTTGTTGTTGTTGCTGTTGTTGTAAATGTCTATATATATATATTTTTTAAATCATGAAAGTTTGTCTTATAATAAAAGTCATATTATACGTAGCTTTTAAATTTAATATTTTTATGGATTTACAGTGTTTCCTCAAACATACACCAATCTGGTCTATAAAATTAAAAATCATTAACATTAAAACCACCATTTTGGGTTCCCCTTGTGTCATGATGCTGGTTCTGGCCCCTTGGGAGATGTCTCAGCATGGTGTCTGAAGGTGTGCTATGGGAGCTGTGGGTTGTGGAGTGGGCCCTCCATGGAGCAGACTTTTTTTGTCCGGTGCATCCCATGGGTACATGATCAGAGTGGGATCTTTGCAGCTTGGAGGCTTTGGACTCTTTGTGCTCTAGGTGTTCTGGTGTATTTCTGTTGTCTCCAGCATTGACTTTTTGTTTTTAGCCATTTGTGCTGCATTGGTTTTTCTTTTGCTCAGGCTGCTCTTTGTCCCCTATGTGCATGGGTGAGCCTTCATCACCCACCTGTCACCAGTTTCCTGGAGTTTTGTTGGTGATCAATGTTGTTCAGTTCACCTGGCAGTGCTGTTGATGTAATGGCTGATCGGTGTATGATAAATATGCAGTGGATAGAGTAACAAAGGGAATATTTTCCCAAGAAGAGATATAACCATGCAGAATCTATTTCCTACAATAAATATAATTTACAAATGGACTATCCACTTTTACATACATTATATAATTCCCACAGAGACAAATAAATAAATAAATAAATAAATAAATGCAGCTACAGTAAGCTGCACACCTCACTATTAAACCGAATTGACACAAGATAAGTAACATGTATTTTAAATGGGCTTCCGCTGGGGAGAGGCACTGCTTTATCAAGGATATAAAAAAGTGATGAGATATTGATATAGCTATCAAAGGCACATTTCAAAACATGCCATCTCATCAAAGAGACAACTGTATTATTAAACATGGTTGAATATAAAATTACACAACATTGTTTGAGAGTAATCATTTTCATACGCACCGGATCGATGGGAAGTACATGTTTTATGTTGCGTCCTCTCGTAATCTTTTACAGAAGAGGGGGATGATGTACAGTAGCCATCGCTGTTAGGTAAACACACTTACTAACAATTGATCATGCCACAGAACAAAAAGGTTATTTGACAGCCGAATAGAGAATAGCAAGGATGTTAGAGAGAGTCTAATGATTTTAAGGTTGATTAAGCTTTGAAAGATACAAATTCCTCAAAACAATAATAAAATTAAAAAAATCAATGATCTGCTATAAATGATGTAGGAAGGGAGAGTACGTACTTTATAAGAAAAACAAAACAAAACAAAAGGTCAGACTGTAACATTGCAATAATGTGAACAATGTGTAATCTACTGTAAGCAGGGATGGATTCGTAAGTTCGTGGATGTTGTATATCTATAGGTCGAGGCTGCACCTATGTGAAAGGTATGCCTCCTTGCAAACTCAAGTCCAGCTTTTTTAAAAGCACTACAGCATACTAAGACTTTTATGTTGTTCAGTGTCAGACTTACTCAGTGTGGCAGCACGGTGGCTTAGTGGTTAGCACTGTCGCCATGCACCACCAGGGTCCAGGTTCAATTTCTTCCTTGGATCTGTGCGCATGGAGTTTGCATGTTCTCCCCATGCTGAAACCCGTGTTGGGTTTCCTCCGGGTACTCTGGTTTCCTCTCACAGTCCAAAGACATGCAGATTAGGCTAATTGGTGTTCCCAAATTGCCTGCAGTGTGTGAATGTGTGTATGTGTGAGTGTGTGTGTGTGTGTGTGTGGGCCCTGGAATGGATTGGCACCCTGTCCGTATACAGGATAAAGTGGTATAGATGATGAGTGAGTGAGTGAGTGAGTGAGTGAGTGAGATTTACTTGGCTTGTATTCTGTGTATTGTGTTGTGTGGAAGAGTGTAATAGTAGCTCGGCCCCTCGTGCAAGTGAGTGAATGGGCTGAAAGAAAAGCTTATATCTGAAAAATAGACACTATCAATATAGTGCCTGGTTTGTTTAAATTTGATCAACTACTGTATATACAGTACATTTACTCTTAAAGCAGTAAATTGTTTGAGCTCCCAGAGCAATTTCCCCAACCCCGTTATTTGTAAGGATGTCGCTTTATCCATTACTAAACACTTTTGAGGCTTGAAGTAGAGCTCAATAGCGCTGTTTTGATGTAGTGACTCATATATCATAAACTGTAAGTCGCAGAAGATGGCGAGATTGGCACATTCCAGATCTTTATCATGGAAATGTACATACATTAAAGCTAATTTATGAGCAGCAGAGCAATTCATGCAATGGCAATAAATTACAGCTCAGGCCTTTGGATGCTTGGAGAGCGTAATGACAAGACTCAATGGATGGATGAAATGTAGCTACTATAAATAAATAAAAATCTGCAATAAATCTAAAACACAACAACTGAAATGAACTGATTTCTTTCCTGCATGGTTTTTGTTTTACATTTTAGGCAGCAGGTCTTAGCCATATTACATCGTGAACATAATTGGATTTGAAACAATGACTGTGGATTTAAAGTGCAGCCTGCAGGACAGTAGTTGGAAATACTTTTTAACATCTCTAAACACACACACACACACCCACAGACACACACACAAACCTCTAATGACTGAATATGGTCCTGTGGGACTTATGCTTGGTGTTCAAAGCCATTTCAATTAGCCTAAACCCACTTACACGCCAATGCTTAACAGCGTACACACATGAAGACCCAGCCTCAGACACACAGCACCACACCATCAGCCCCAGGGGTAATTATGTTGATAAGCCACTGCAACCTGAGTATGTTACTCAAGCTGCACCACACAATCCATAAGGGAACCACTATTATTTTTCCTATTGACCATCTTGCCCACAATCCACGACCTGTCACAACTAAGAATTTAGGCTCTCTGAACTCAGCAAGCTATAAATGTAAGTGTTTGCATGTAAGTCTGAGTGTAATTGAGATTGTTTGTTTGTTTGTTTATTTATTTATTTATTGTGCCTCAAAAGGCAAGAAAATACTACGATATAAGCAGTCTCTTCGACATATAGTAAATCAGAAGATCCTTCAGAAAAAAAGAAAATGCCATAAATAGATTTAGTTTTATTGTTTGTTAGCATGTTTTCACTTGCCACAGGTACCACAGGGAAAACACAACGGAGACTCTCTCGGGTATTAATCAAGACAGAGCGAGGCAACCAAATGTTTAAAAACAAAGCTACTAATCTTGTACTGCATATACACACTGATCAGTGCTAACATTAAAACTACTGCCAGGTGAAGAGTGTAACATAAATTATCTTATTACAATGGGACCTGGGTCAAGGTTTAGGATATAGTAGGCAACAAGTGATTTTTTATAATTGATGTGTTGGAAGCAGAAAAAATGGGCAAGCATAAAGATCTGAGAGACTTTAACAAGCCCCACATTGTTATGGCTAGACAATCGGTCAGACATATCAGGTCTTGTGGGGTTTTCCTAGTCTGGAAAGCTTAGGCCATACCAAAAGTGATCCAAGGAAGGACAACCAGTGAACTATTGACAAGGTCGTCATCATCCAAGGTTCATTTCTACACATGCAGAGCGAAGGTCAGGTCAGATTCCACAGAAGACCCAGTGCAACACTAAGTGCTTACATAGAAAAGTGTCAGAACACACAATGCATCTCAGATTGCTGTCTATGAGGCTGTGTAGGTACAGACCGGTCAGGGTACCCATGCTGATCCCTATTCACCAAAGGAAGCACCTGCAATGTGAGCAAGTGAGCGTCAGAACTGAACCATGATAAAGGTTGCCTGGTCTGATCAATCACATTTTCTTTTACAGTATCTCATTGGACACCCATGTGTATGGCTGTTGACCTGGGAAAGAGTTGGCACTAGGATCCAGTATGGGAAGATCTTAAGCCAGCAAAGGCATTGTGCTGATGTTCTGCTGAGAATCCCTGTGTTGTGACATTAACTTTAATGCTACTTTTTTGATTTTGTAGACATCTTGCAAATCAACAAGCCTGGACCTGCAAACTTGAGAGTATCATATTAAATCAGTGAAGCTTAGTTTTTAATGTAAATGTAGATGCGATACTAGATTTTACAGTGTCAAAGCTCTATCAGATAAACATCAGCACCATGGCCAGCAGCCACAACCACAACCACAACCAAGCAGAGGCAAATCAGCCCGAGGCAAAGTCATGGATAATCACCCCAGGAGTGGGGACAATAACCACACAGCACAGCTTCAGTTAAAAATGACCTTTCCTGCAAATTACATTTAACAAGTCTCTCTTGCTTAAACCTGTTCCCTGCAAGAAAGCTGGTCCTGCACCAAGATGAGAAATCGGTCATATAATCACCAATCTTTTCTTCTTTGCTTCCTTCCATCCGTCCTTGGAGTTAATGTCTTCCAAGTCATACCTTCATAACAGGATATTAGGAAGGTTTTTATTTTAAATCATGCGAACTCCCTTTAAAATAATATTTTGTGTTGATTTTTGCCATCGCACACTCTTTCACTCTCACTCATTCTTTATACTGACACCCTGAAGCCTATTCCAGGACACTCTGGGCCCTAGACAAGGTCCACCCTGGGACAGGGTGCCAGTATATCACAGGGCACACAAGCAAACACACATTCCCAAACACACAATATGGGGAATGTTGGCTTGCCTATTAGCCTAACCATGTCTTTGGACTCTGGGAGAAACCCATCAAGCATGGGGAGAACATGCACAGAACTCCACACAAAACCTTGATGTTGAAGGTTTAAAGCCACCGTGGTAACCTCTATGCCATTGTACCACTGCCATGGCAAACGAAGTGTCAATGTTATGTGGTGGTAAATTTTTGGTGAATTCCAATACTTTTGGAATAACCCATATATGTAAAAAATTATACATCACCATTTGTATGTACAGTATGAATTCATCTCTTCACTTAGTATAGTGTCTGGGTTCAACATATTAAAAAAAAAATTATATATATATATATATATATATATATATATATATATATATATATATATATATATATATATATATATATAATCTACCAGAACTTCAGGGGCCTACAGCATATGAGTGAGTAAATTGAGCACAAAGTTGGTTGTAAAAATCTTCACCAATCCTTCGCACTTGTCCCCTCTTCCTCCTTTCCTCAGATCCTTATGAAATGAAATAAGCTTCTTCCTCTCTTCCTCACTAGCTCACTCTCTGTCTGTTCCAGAAAAAAAAACCTTTATCATGTTTTAAAGTCTCAAAGTCAGAGCGGGTGTGATCAAGTGCGCAGCTCCTCAATGCGAACACGAGTCATAAGTTGTTGTGAACTTTTTAAACCCAGTAAATATATGAAGCAGAGAAATAGAGATGAGAGGGAAAAAGAACACGCCTGGTGAGTTGTGAGAAATATTGAAGATAGAGAGAGGAAAAAAGAGAATTAAGGAGAACAGAAGGGTGAGAGTTAAAGTTTGTGGTCAGCAGCACCACGGGCATCATAAATCAGATTTCCCACAATCCCTGTGGAGGAGCCCTCGCTCGGCCTGCCGTGGACACGCTCAGTGGGGTGCAGCACATCGATTGGCGTCGCCGCAGCAATGATGAGTGCTGTGGGGTCCAGGGGCGCGCGCATGTGTGTGTGTGTGTGTGTGTGTGTGTGTGTGTGTGTATATATGAGTGTTTGGGGGGGTTTGTTCTGTTATGAAGAAGTCTACCTCAGCACCTGCCCCGAAAAAACATTGAGTCGGACCTGAGCGAATGTGCAGACTCTGGGCCTATTTCCCCCCAGATCAGCATTCACACCCACACACACACACACACACACACACACACACACACACACACACACACACACACACACACACACATTTACGAAAAACAAACAATAGAGTGCTCTGTCTCGCTCATCTTCCTCATGCACACAGTTTTTATATTAACATATTCATCAAAAAAAACAGCTGGTGTTTCACACAGTGTAAAAATCACTCGTTTAATCTTTAGCAACTGTCTCAGTTTTATTATTATCATCACTGTTACTCATCTTTCTAGAAATGTCATCTAACAGAAGCTATTTAAAAGAAAAGTATATAGCATACAATACAGTAATTTTATATCCTAATAATGTTACCAGCCATGATGTGGTTAAACACCCTGAATACACTATGGAAGAAGTGTCTGCATGATTCCGGGACTGATTTTATGATTGGAATGTCACTATCTATGATCGATTCCCAAAGGTGGAAGGTAACTAAGTACATGTTTCATGTATCTCTACTTTGTTTGAGTAGTTTTATTAGGGGATACTTTTTACTCTTCCTCCATTACAGTCTACAACAAATATCTGTACTTTCTAAGTCACTACATTTGTGCATGGTTGTGTGTTACATAACTGCGGTGGTGTGTAGCATTTGAATCAGGACTGTCGCCATCTGCTGACAGTTGTGTGTAATAGCATGATATGCCTTCCCTCCGTAAAACGTTCAGCATGTAGCAGGTGTCTGAAATCAGAAGTGGAGATTCAGGCAGCGACAAAACAGCATGTTCATAGTCAGGAAGTGAAAAAAAAGAAAGAGAGAGAGAGAGAGAAAGAGACTTTTTTACTGTGACTTAAAGGCTACTCCGATCTAATTCAAGATTAGTACTTAACAACATTTGAAGATTTACTCGAGTTGGTGGACTTCTACTTTTACTTAGTAATATTTTACCTAGAGTATCGCTACTTTTACTCAAGTACAGGATTTTTTTTTACTTTGCCCACCGATGTTTATTCCATATCTGGGGTGTTACTGCATCCTGTGACCCTTATGAAGTCACATGAAAACAGAAAGATGCATAATTTACATTTCTTGGAGATGATTGGAAGAAGGTGAAAAAATTACATCTTGTTCTTTATTTTCTTTGTTTTCAATGTGATTGTGATATTGACTACCAACATTACTTTAACTTTTACAGTAAGTACACCAAATTTACTTAGAAAGTATATTGAATTATAGATGAAAAGGAAATTAGTAATGAAAATCCTACAAATTAGTAATGAAAAATTGGTAATAAAAAATGTCTTCAAGCCGTTAGTTACTGTGAATTGGCCAGTTTGTAAACAGTGCATAAAATTATTAGTGATTTGCAAGTTTGAGCTGTAACTAATCATCCATCAACCATCTTCACACATTTAAGCAATCACTGAATAAGCGAATCATGCAGATATAGATCAAGAGCTGCATCAGAATGGAGAAAAATGTTTATGGCATGGTTGTTGGTGCCAAGTAAACAGATTTGAGTTTATTTTTTAGAAAATACTGATCTTTTAGGTATTTTTCTACACAACAGGGTCTATATAGCGGTGGGTTAATATGGCTTTAGCTCTGTCACTTTTGATGAACATAAAAAGTTTCATAAACTTAGTTCTTCACATAAACTTGAAGAACTGAGTGGCAACACTTTTAAACACTGTACCAACAAATCTGCAGCAGCTGCAGCTTTTCGAAGCATCTTTTCACACAATGCACAAGTTTCACAATGACCATAAGAACTGCTTCATTTTGTGTCAACATGTTTTCGGTACAAATGACCAATCACACAAGGTAGACTTTTCTATCTAGGAATAAACTAACAAATGTATTTCACTTCCTCGGCATGCCAAAAGGTGTATCGTTTTCTAAGCTCTTACTGCTTTTGAGTTGCTTTGCATGATGGAGATTTTGGGGTATCTCGAGCAGGCTGCAAAGTGAAATGCCCCTCCTCGTTCTCTCTTTTCAGAAATTTCATTAAGAGAGAAATCACATTAGGCTGTTTCTCTGGCCTTACTTCCAGGGGTTAACCACTTTGCTTAGCCATGTAAATTCTCAGCTTAGTCAGGCCCATTCTCCACAGCCTGGCTGCATTGATGCAGAGCGCTATCTATGTAAATGTGTGTGTGTGCGTGCCTATGTGTGTGTTTCGGGGATGGACACGGAGCAAGGCTGTGAGGAATACGTAAACCCATTCGACTGGATTATTAGGATGGGGTGTGTGAGAAGGAGAGAGATACACTCCAGTCTCCTTATTCATCCAAGATGAGCAGGTTATGTTAACCCTATCTGTTGGATTATCCGGTGGAAAGAGAGAGAGAGAGAGAGAGAGAGAGAGAGAGAGAGAGAGAGAGAGAGAGTGCTGTGGGGATGCTTGAGGATGGCCTGGGAAAGCTAGAGGGGCACTTATCATCTTTGTGCAGAAGATGGACTTCATCTGGCTGAACTGTCTCCTGGCCTGGTTTCTAAAAGCAGCTTGGCACTGGTCAATTAAATGGGTTATGGGTTAAATACTAACACACAGTCAATGCATCGTCACACACACACACAAACTAGTAACAGCAATTCAGATGGAGTTTCTGGAGGGTCTGCGAGTTTTTATAACAAAACCACTTCATCTGTTTTTAGTTTGAAACGAGAGCCTTATTCCGTTTATTGTTTGAGCTAAAAGAAAAACCTCTACACCTGATGTCTATAAACAGTCAGGGAACCAGAAGACTATAATCAGCTATTAATTAATTGTGAGGCGGCACTGTGGTGGCCTTGCACCTCCAGGTTCTGGGACTACTTTCCTCTTTGGGGACTGTGTGCATGGAGTTTGCATGTTCTCCCTGTGCTTGGTGGAACTCCTCCAGGTATTCCAGACATGCAGATTAGGCTAACTGGTGTTAAATTTTCCATAGTGTGTGAATGCATGTGTGAATGTTGACCAGAGGTTGTAAAAATGGGAATAAATACAATAGCCAATAGCCGAAGATCTCCTGTGTTTCCTCCAGCCAGCTGACCACATTTTTTCAAACAGCTCGCTCATGCACCATTGGGGGCGGCATAACACACTCAGAGCACTATCCTATCCTATTCTTGCTTGAGCTCACAGACGATCATGATTGGCTGTAAAGCCGTGATTGATGTTAGAGTGCTAAGGCCTGTCTGTAAACAACACACCACAGTGTAACTCTATGGTTAAGGTGCTGGACTGCTACCTGATTTTAGTCCCAGTGCTGCTGAGCTGAAACAACAGATACCTCTCTAGGAGCGGGTAAATATTCATTAGCCGATATACCTGATGGCATGCGGAAAAACATACGCATGGATGGATGGACCCTGGACCACAACATATTTTAACAAGCAACAACATTCATCACCTGATCTGTCACATGACCTGATACGTTCCTCTGTCTCCTTAAGTCATAATCATGTGAAACACTTATGACCGCAATCATTGGTTTACTACAAAATCACACCACAAACCACAATTCAAGGGCAGCATGTGAGGCAGTTTGTAGGTTTCTCAAGGTTTTTTTTTTTTAGTTCTTTGGATATTTAAGTTTTTTTTTATTGTTTTATTAAAGAGGTTCTATAGTGAAGAGAAACCCACCTATTTTGGGGTTCTATATAGAATGTTAAATTATTCTTCTTGAAGGACAAACTAATCATCCTTTCTTAAGTTCTTGAGTCAATTTTTGTTTAAGGTGTATGATTTAAGTGCCCCTGAAATCAAAATGAGGTTTTAAGAGTTTCTTCTATTTTTGTTCATTTATTTAAAACATATATTTTATAATTAGCGCCATGTATACTAATATGATAAGCATGTGTAGAAAAAAGTAAAAAAATAAATAAATAAAACATCTGTATTGTAGTAGTAGTATAGTATTGTAGGATATAGTATATGCCTAAAAAATGGTTTAACATTTTTTCAGCTCTTGTTAAACTATCAGTTCTCCATTAAATCGTGTGATAATATAATCTACAGTACTTTAAATTCTACTTTTCAGTTTTATAAGTGATCCTTATGTTTATTTGGAGAAGTCTTTACCGGATGGAATTTCTGGCCTTTGGGGAAATCTTTCAGAGAATCAAGTGAATAAGCAAATAACCTTCTACAGAACAGAACACCAGACAAAACGTGTTGAAGGTTAATAGAAGGTTATGCCATGCTATTGGATAAGCATTTAACCTGGTAATGTTGACTCAGGCTTTTTATCGAAGCAAGAACTCCTGAGGCCTCTTTTCCCACCATCCATCCATCCATCCATCCATCCATCCATCTATCCGTCTCTCCAGCCATCCGTTTATTCACTTGCTTCAGGATATTCGGCAGTGTATCATTTAAAGCATGTGAACCATATATCAATGGATTTGTCAATGGTACATTTTGGTATAACACTACAATTGGCTTCAAAGGTCAACAAAGGGTCAAGAGATCCCTTATACAGGCAAATACAGTTATACAGGAGTTTTGAATCCTGCCTAGGGACGTCTGGGAGGTTTTAATGGAGACAGTTTCTTCACTCTTAAACATCACATCTATTCATCCATACAACACAAAGGCTTGACAGATGACCTTAAAGAGGGAGAGAATGGTGAGCCATGCCCACTAATCCAGCCTAGACTTTTTCCTCTCATCTTCTATTTCTGGACCCGACCATCATTTTTTTTTAATTCGCTCAATCATTTCCTTATTGATTCTTATCCTGATCAATCACTGGGAGGACAGGAGCCCTTCTGCCAATCTCTAATCAATACCTACACAAACACACATGCAAACACACACACATGCACACGCACACATGCAAGCCTCACAAACCCTAATCTATACTGTCTGCTTCCTTTGTGGCTGTAAGCCATTGAGTTGGAGAAAGGAGATTTGCATAGGCCTATGCAAAGAAAGTTGAATCGGTCTCTCAGTCTTTATGATTTCAGTGTAAATATTTTTTTGTTGTTGAATGGGTGTTGTTCCATAAAAGATCTGTAATGCCATTAATTTACATGTTCATTTATGTTCAGTGACCAGTTAAATGAGGTGAGCTTGTGGCAGATTCTGGGAACCCTTTGCGAGCAAAGCAGGGATATGTCCTGGATGATGTCTTGGATGTAATTGTGCACACATTTTCAAAACTTTAAGAAACCAAACATAGACATGGACAGAAAATGTCAAATTCAGCACTGAGAGTCTTTGGACTGCGGGAGAAAACCGGAGTACCCGGAGGAAACCCACCAAGCTCAGGGAGAACATGCAAACTCCATGCTTGGTTATTGTTACTATAACTATTTTGGTGCTGTTGTATTTTTCTTTTTAGGGTCTCCGGGTTTCTAGTTCTAGGGTCTCCGGGAACTATGAGACCCTAGAACTATGAAGCAGTAACTGTACCACTGTGCTGTCCACAATAAGTGGTATAATAAAAACATGAAATTTAGTAATAGAAATTGGTAAAGTATAAAATGCTAAAAAGAAAAATACAACAGCACCAAAATATTTATAGCAAGGATAACCAAGCATCATTGGTTAGCCCTGTCGCCTTGCACCTTCTGGGTATGGGTTTGATTTCCCCCTCAGGTCTGTGTGCATGGAGTTTGCATGTTCTCCCTGAGCTTGGTGGGTTTCCTCCAGGTACTCCGGTTTACTCCCACAGTCCAAAGACATGACAATCAGGCGAGCTGGAAACAACTGCCACAGAAACTATGGATATATCTCCCTGCGGTGGGAAGTATCTTTCACCCCAATGTGCTGAATGGACGAAAATACCAAAAAATTTACACCTAGCACTGGCTCATGCAAATGGAATAACAGAGCTCGTTCTCATTCAAGAATAATATATCTAAAATATGTCTTAGTTCTTGTTACCCACACTGTCTTATGTGCTGTTAACAAAATTCTTAACATGCTTAATTTTTTTCCATTATTGAAACAAAACCATCAGCACCATCGTGCATGATATCTTTCAATCCCAGGATGCAGATTTAAGTCATTTACAGTCATGTCAAGTGATTATACTTAATAAAACATCTCCCAGATTTTGTGTGCAATGAGGTTAAATTATTTAATCCCACATCACTGACACCACATCCATAACACATCATTAGTGGTGACTGAGAAGGTGCATGTGAATAAAATAATGGATGTGATAATCATGAACAGCTGGAATCACTGTTTTTTTTTTTTAATCCTTTGGAAGAAAAATAGACAGATAAAAATTTTGTCTAATCAAAAGACTAACCATATATAATTTTTTTTACTGCTTTCCTATATACTATGCTTGAGTTTTTAAATATGTTGTCAGCAGTGGTGGCTGGTGCAAAAAAAATTTTTTTTTGGGGGGGGGGGGGGCGCAAACAAAATGAAAATTAAACTTTGAATGCTCGCCTGTAAATAGCCATTTATCAGGTGATTAAGCATCATTACTACTTGCATAAAATGAAGGCATTACTCACATGACTCACGTCAGCAGCTCCGCTTATCATAAGAAGTGCTGGAAAAGACTCGTTGAAAATGGTCCAATCACATGAGCCCAAATATTTAAACACAATATTGATTCGCTAAGAACAAAAGTGGGAGGGTTCAGGGCGCACAGAGCTGCGCCCGAAGCATGATTTGACAAAATCCAATCAGAGCTCAGCCTCAGGTCACATGATTTTCAAAAACGTACGTACCTACATAGACACTCGTTTGTCTGGCGCCCCGCATATACGAACACAAATGAATGTAATACAGTTTCGGTTTTTTTTAATTGCAAATAAATTATATTAAGAAATACAGCGGAATATTGTGACTAAATGACTTTATTTCATTATTAAAATAAATAATTATTATGTTAAATAATTACATGTTAATGGAGCATTCTTCTCTGCCTATCTTTAAGGGGGGGCGCCTCTGCGCCCCGTACTGACCGGCGGCCACTGGTTGTCAGGTAGAACAAAAGTTATTATTACTTTTATAGAAAGTAGATTTTACCACTACAGGAATTTGGAAATGAAATCTCTCAAAATTAGTATAATATTATTACGTTTTGGTCATAGAAACAACCGAAAACAACCAGAAAAACGTGTGATCATGTGTATTTGTGCCTATGTGACACATTTTTACATTTTTTGCTGAGTCATGTCTGGGTATTTGGTTCAAATGAACTAAAATTCAGTTCATCATATTGCCTATTTTGTGCTGAAATAAAGGAAATGTCCATCCATACCGCACAATCCTGAGCCCTAGATATGTTTATGAAAAAGTTTCAATGCAAATAATGCTAAAGTTTAAAGGGCTACCAGCAGTTTATACATCTAAAAATCCTTTGCTATTAGACTCAACCAGAATGGTTTCTTAATAGTAATGCTGGCCTACTGATATGCTGAGTTAATCTGTAGCCCTCCTGTTTAATATATGTGTGTAAGGTCTACACTAATTAATTATGTGAAATATTATAATACATGGCTGCATGGTGGTGTAGTGGTTAGCACTGTCATCTTGCACCAACAGGGTCCGGGTTCGATCCCCGGCCGCGTTCGATTCCTGTCTCTGTGTGCATGGAGTTTGCATATTCTCCCCATGCTTGATGGGTTTCCTCTTGGTACTCGGGTTTTCTCCCACAGTTCAAAGACATGCAGATTAGGCTGACTGGCGTTTCCAAATTGGCCGTAGTGTGTGAATGAGTGAGTGAGTGTATGTTTGTGTGCCCTGTGATGGACTGGCACTCTGTCCAGGGTGTACCCTGCCATGTGCCCTAAGTCTCCTGGGATAGGCTCCAGGCCCCCCGTGACCCTGAATACAGGATAAAGTGGTATAAACGATGAGTGAGTGAGTGATTATAATATATGTAAAAAAATATATATACTGTATATATTTAAATATATGTAAAATATATCCATTATGTAAAATAACGTATAACAATCTGGCAATACTAATCACACACTCGCCTTGTGAAAACCAGGGGACTAAAGGGTGAAATTCAGGGCAGCGTTAGTAGCTGGGAAGATGTTCAGACAGTAGTAACAGTAGTAGAAGTGATAATATGGCTTAGGATAATGACCATAATGGCGTAGATATACATATGTGCCCCCTCACATATACTAATGTGCCACAAACAGGACGTTAATATCACCAACCATTCCCATTTTATTAAGGTGTATCCATATAAATGGCCCACCCAGTACAACTCAAATTGCACACAGAGACCATTTTGGCCATTTGTCCAGTGAATTGCTGGAATAAGACACCATATCAATCAAATTACTCACCCCTGAATCTGACTCAGATTAATGACTTCTACTATTCCATTATGAGGCCTGTGTGTGTGTGTGTGTGTGTGTGTGTGTGTGTGTGTGTGTGTGTGTGTGTGTGTGTGTGTGCGTGTGTGTGTGTGTGTGTGCGTGTGTGTGTTTGATGTTTAAAGATACACACACTCACATGCTCATTCACACACTATGAGCAATTTGCCTAAGTGAATGCCAGTTAGCCTAACCTGCATGTTTTTGGAATGTGGGAGGAAACCGGAGTACACGGAGGAAACCCACCAAGCAGAAACTTCATGCACACAGACGCGAGGCAGGAATAAAACTAGAGGTGCAAGGTGTCAGTGTTTAACCACTAAACCACTTTGCCGCTAAAAGTCAAAGCCCTCCATTTACAGTTCTACTTGAGCTAAAGTACAAAAGCACTTACATTTAAATTTACAGTTCTTATATATCAAATGTACTGAGCTTGTATTAGCTCATTGTAGCCTTTAAGGCATAGTAAAATAGTCTCTCTCTCTCTGTGCATGTGCGTGTGTATGTGTGTGTGTGTGTGTGTGTGTGTGTGTGCGTGTGTGTGTGTGTGTGTACGCACACGAGTCCCAACTGTGGATATGTTGTCCACAAATTACCGCTGCAAATACTACACACCACTCTAATAATGTAATGCAGCACAATGCAAGAAATGTAGGGAAGGAGAAAGTACAGATAGTAGGATGTAAGTAAAAGTAAAAAGTATCCATACACTCAAGTAAAGTACAAAAATGTAAAATATGTACTTAAGCTCAGTAATAAAATAAACATACTGAGTCACCGTTCACCTCTGAAGCTTCATCAAGGTTTATACAATTTAAAGCCTATACTGCATTAGAGGACAATTTGGTAAATACTCTGCTAAAACTAAATATCAGTGGGTAAATTGTAAAAATAACGATCTGTTCATTTATCATTTATCATCCATCAGCTTATCCTGTGTAATGTTATGTTGAGCTGAAGTTGGAGCTGTAACCCCGGGAACGTAGGGCATGAGGTGGGGTACACACAGGATGGGGTACCAACTCATCACAGGACACACACACACACACACACACACACACAAATTGTTTATTGTTTGCACAGATGTTTATTAGTACTTTTCTGAACATTGAACCAAACCACTACATTCTGTACTATTCAGTACTCACATGTTATAACATACAAATGTAAACATCAAATATACAGTAGGAGGTATACAGTTTTAATAAAAGTTACAGTATATTGCTCATAAGATCTAGCTGATTGCTCATAAGACCCCTAGCTGGGTCACAATACACTCTGGATAGGATACCACACACACACACACACACACACACACACACACACACACACACACACACACACACACACACACACACACACACAAACCATGCATACTAGTGATGGGAAGTTTGGATCATTTTAGTGACTCTGTTCTTTGAATCGGTTCTTTAGAAATAAAGTAAAATGTTACATTTTCAATAAACAGACCCCCTACATGCACAAAAGAAACAGAATTGAACTGTTCTTCTCACGATTCTTCTGGTTTGTTTGTTCTTTTTAATCTATTGCACTGCATAGAGTCTTTGGGAGTCGCGGGACAAAAGAACAAATGACTCGGACTAGAAGACTCATGAGATGAACCGTTCAGTTCTGTTTCCTGTACATAACCTACGGAGGTTTTGCAATGCTTTGCGTTTGTGTGCCCAGTAGAAAATGAATGAATCTCTCTCCGGGACTACTCTTTCTTCAGAGTCATGTTAAAGACTCGTTCAAAAAGAACGGATTGTTCATGAACGACCCATGCATACACCTTGGGGAGTAGCCAACTACCCACTGGCATGATTAGGTTGAGCACAACGATATACATTGACTGTTCTGTTTTAGATTGAGCTCAGCAACTATTTGGCATGTGGAACAAATAACAAGCATATATAGACAATGGGCTGAAGTGTGTGTGTGTGTGTGTGTGTGTGTGTGTGTGTGTGTGTGTGTGTGTGTGTGTGTGTGTGTGTGTGTGTGTGCGTGCGTGTGCGTGTGTGTGTGTGTGCGTGTGTGTGTGTGTGTGTGTGTGCGTGTGTGTGTGTGTGTTTGTGTGTGTGTGGGTGTGTGTGGGTGTGTGTGTGTCGAAGAAGAAAGGAGAATGAATAAAAGATGAACATAAAATCACAGCTCGCATAAATGGCCATAGAGAGCATTCAAGTAAGTGTGTGTGATGGGAGACAGAGAGAGAGAGAGGAGGGGGGGGTATAAAAGTGGTGTAATACTTGTACGACAAGAGAGCAGTGTAATTTTTTGTTAAACACAAATTGTGTGCATGTGTGTGCGTGTGTGCGCATGCTCCCAGTTACCCAGCTGAGCCCAGTAATATCACAAGCAACTGAACTTTAACCTTCAGGTGGGGGTTACTGAACCAAAAAATGTCCTCTAGAGTGTACGTGAGATGGAATGTGTGTGAGCCACTGTGTGTCTGTGTATTTCTTGTGTGTGAGTGTGTGCTGTATGTTGGAAAGGGAGAAACATGAATAGGAACTTCTTCAAGGACACCATGTGCTTCGCTAATCGACAAAAGCAGTTTCCAAGGCCTGAGTGGGGAAGCGGGGGACTTTTCATTATCCGCCTCCCTCCATTCCCTTTGTGCTGGTTAGTTTCTCATGTGGATTTTGTATCCACAAAATGTACAGGGACTTTCCCTTTTAAAAGTCAAGTCTATTAGCACCACCTTTGTTGTGTGTGTTTTTGTATGTGCCACTGTATGCTTTAAATTTCACCACAGTTGTAGTTAACGTTAGAGATGTCGTGTCAGTAAACGAAACACGTAAAGGCTGGTTTAGAACACAGGTTGTTCGTTCATTTAATATACAAATCAGACTGTTGCTTTGTTAAAGAGCCAATACTTAAACTAAAGCTAATAAACGTCTGAGACATAATTGCATTATATTGTATAAGGTTGTATCAGATTCACCTATCGATAAAAAAAAAGAAGAGCTTTAGTACTTTGAACCTAAATAAGATAAAAGCTTACATGAACAGATTGACAGAAAAACAAGATAAACACGGTTTCTGACTTTTCCTCATTTTGGCAAAAAAAAAAAAAAAAATCTCTGACACACAGGCTTGTCTAAAATGAAACGTTTAAATGAAAACCCTCTATATAACCTTAGTTTACAAGCTTTAAAGTGCCATGTTTTGAGCGATGCAGGACCCGCCAGATTTCATCTGGATTCCATTTCTGTCAAATGATCAGTGAAGCAAGTGGTATGAATGTGTTTAAAGGATTTTTGGAGAATATTAAATCCAAGAAAGAACCATTCACACTCTGTCACTGCCGTTTCAGTCAGTTTAGCAATAATACGTCACATGTATGTGTCATTTAATGTTCGTTATGTATTCTGGTAAATAAGACATTATGCAATTTGGATGTTGGTGCACACATGTACTATTTTAGGGATCTGTTGAGATTTACTGAAATGAAACTAAAGCTGGTAGAAGAGGAGGCTGATGATGCTGTCTTCCTCAAAACTGCAAAAATGGCGTTATCTCATTTTGTTGAAAAATTGGTTCCATGTTTTGACTCGTTATTTCATGAGATTCTGGGCAGGACTTGTAATGTTTTGCAAGTCAGAAAATGTTAAAGGTCATTATTTAGGTCAAGGGTGAACACATGAGTAAAAAGGTTTAATATGAAAATATGGATAACCATCATGTAATAAAGAATGTAGTCGCAAAACAAAACACATACAAAACTGAAATCAAACTATAGCAAGTGATGAAAAAGCAGCACAATTCAATAGAAAAGCTAATCAGGGTAAAGCAAGAAAAGGGTGGACACACTGCAAAAGAACCATGACATAATCAGGGAGGAAGAAGCTATGAATCTTAGTGTTGCCAGAAGATAAAACCTTATTCCAAGGTTTCATTATGCAAATGCTAAGGGGAATCCAAAGCACTTTCAGTTTCTGCTGTAACAGGGGAGCACCCTTGCGTTTTTGTTAAGGTTTCAGATTGTAAAAGGTTCATGGTTTGGGATGAGATTAGAGTTTATATATAGAACATTCCCTAATTAACTAAACTTAATTATCAGCTGAAACAGAAATTAGCCCCCATGCATCTCATTTGTTTCGATTTGTACAGTTCTTTACTTCAGGTTCTTGATAATCTATATGAGCGCCTAAAAGGAATTTTGGATCCATGGGCATTTTTTCTTCTGTGAAATTTTATACTTCAATTTTATATTTATTTCGGACAATAAGGCCTTCAACTCTCCCAGAAGAAGGTTGAATAGAACCAGAATTGACACCACTGGAGTTGTTCAGTCCAGAACAATCACTGCACTAAAGGAGTAAATGATCTCTGCATGCAACAACAGAATTTGTAATACATTTAGAAATGTTCATGTATTCAGTAGATTCAAGCTCCATGAAGTCAGAGGTCATTAAGAAATCAAGGCAATTTATACTTTTATATAGGATGCACACTTTAGGGCCATTATTACTCTGAACGAATGAAAAAAGGCAGCATGTTGACGTTGCACCTTCAGGGTCGGGGGTTCGAGGGTGTGCATGGAGTTTGTATGTTCTCCCTGTGCTTGGTAGGTTTGCTTCAGGTGTACATGTTTCCTCCCACAGTCCAAAGACATGCATGTGTGTGTGTGTGTGTGTGTGTGTGTGTGTGTGTGTGTGTGTGCGCTTATGTGCAATAGACTGGCACCCAGTCCAGTGTGTACCACGCCGATAGCCTCCAGGTGACCTGCGACCCTCAACAGGACCCATTATTGTTCTTTGTTTAGTTCATGGTTTAATAGAAGTTAAAAAAGCTATGCAAAGCTCAGAAGGACAAGCCAAAGAACTCTTAAACAGTTCTTTCATTGCAAATTTTAACCAACATAGTGTGCAATGCAGGTTTACTGCCCCTTCAAATTCATATTAATTTCACACACAGATATTTTCGATTCTGGCTTATTCGAACTCTCCATCCCACTCTCGAGCTGGATTTTTAGGGTTGCCAGATCACACTGACAAAATTCTGAAATCCTGCCCAATCTGTGCAATAAACACCCCAAATAGTATCAATACTATCAAAACTCATAGTGTACTGTAGTTCAATCATATATGAAAATATAATGTTTCACAATTGCTTAGTGGGTTTCCGCAGGTTACTTCGGTTTCCTCCCATAGTCCAAAGGCATGCAGGTTAGGCTAATTAGCGTATAGTGTGCAAAATTGCCTATAGAGTGCGATTGACAATTGGGCATTGAGCTGGCAACCTCAAAAGTAACTGCCACAGAAATTATGTATATATCTCCAGTTAGGGGAGTATCCATCGCTCAGTATGTTGGATGGCATGTGGATGGACCAAAAACTGGATTCTTTCTCTGTGTTGTTGATACATGTAATAAGCATGAGTTTATGTTTAATTAATAACTATACATTTATTTTTAAATGAAATATGAATATATTTAATATATAGTGAAGTAGCTTCAGTATAAGAGCTTATTAATTCAGTCGTATGCAATGAGATGGAATTGGTTGTCAGGAATTTACAGATTTAGTCTCAAGCTCTGACAGAACTCTCCGCTGTAGACATTTCCTAGCATTAGATTTTTATCACACCCACCGAGGTGGCGAATGAACTGGAGCAGGAACGTTTCAGAATCAAATGCTATGCTCGGGTCAGCGGTGTTGTTCTGAAGTCTCTTCTCCATGTTTTACCTGATGTCATTTTTGGACACATCAGAAGTGGAGTCGGGAAGTTTCAGGGACAACACGGGGTGAATCAAGGTTCCAATTCAAATGGAGATAAAGTGTTCAGTTGATTGTCCAAACTGCTTAACACACATACACATAAACACCCCATTTCCACACACACACACACACACACACACACACACACACACACACACACACACACACACACACACACACACACACACACTTACTCACCTCACTTTTTCAGACCGCCCTTCAATTGCAGTGAGGTCCATGCATGACTGATATTTTCCTCATCAGGAAAGACGGGTGCAGCCTATTGAAATACTTACTATTAATTATTCAGCTTCTACCTCTCTCTCACTCTTTCTCCAGTAACAAGAGTGGACTCGAGGTTGATGGTCATTCCTCCACATCAAAAGCTGTCTAGTGAACTAATATTAACAAAACATTAATCTAACTGTTACATTTTTTCACTGTGGAAAGTCCAGCTTAGCCCAAATAAAAACAAACTACAAAAGCACAGAATGATCTGGTTAAACTGGTAACTGGTTTCTATTTGGGCTTAGCTGGTAGTACCTTAGTACCTTAGTGTTTTATTTTTATTAGGGCCCAAGCACCATGACATCAGTCATAGCGTGTGAGGGCCCTCTTGTTCTTCTAAGGATTTTTGTTCCAGTATCTGGAGTCTTAACATGTTCAAAATGTCATGAAAATTGGAGACAGGTTGGAATAGGATGCCCAAGATTCTGACTTGAGCCTCACATGAGTTATTTTGGTTTGTTTGCAAAACGCACCCAATGGATTTTGATGTACTCCTCCTAGGGGATTTATACGATTGCCAACAAACCTGGCCTATGTGATCACAATATACTGAGGATGTAAAATTGTGGAGGGATTTTTGATATCTCAAATGTGTCAGCCATGATGATGCCTTAAACTTGTGCCAAAAAGTGGTTAATAACTTTTTGTGTGACATTATATTAAGTAACATCACAATGTGTGACATCACATCGAGTGACATCATAGTGTGATTTTTTTTTTTCCAGTATCTGGGGCTTTTCGAAGATTTAAACATAAAATTCCTCCTTTTCTAAAATTATGTCATAATGGTATTGATATGTCCCTCTAATGCATGTGCCCACTGGGCCCATTGTTTTTCTGGCGCGCTCGGGTGGCGTTGGAGCAGGGTACTTGGGCCCAATATATTTAATTCAAATCAATTCAATTTTATTTTAACACTGGTCATTGTCTCAAAGCAGCTTCACAAAATGAAAAGAAAATTTATGGAAGCGTGTATGTGGGAGACAAATGTGTCTAGATAATGAGATTTTCCCTGACGAGCAAGCCAAGGGTGACGGCGACAGTGGCAAGGAAAAACTCCCTGAGATCCCTGAGAAACCTTGAGAGGAACCAGACTCAACAGGGAACCCATCTGCCGTTGCTTATTATATTAATATATTAACTATTATTATTATTATTATTATTATTATTATTATTATTATTAGTTTAATTATCTATGATAGGCATTAGACGTTTTAGAAATAGTTTAAATTCTACCAGCACTTATGATGGTCACTCAGCTTCATATTTTTTTTTTTTTATCAATTACAGCCAGTGTTACAGTCAATAAATACATTCACTGTCCATGGACCTTGGATAATAAATAAATAAATACATAAATACATAAATGGTGAGCTTCATGGGATCTTAATCTCAGTCTCATACTGTACTGTGCAAAGGTCTTAGTCAAATTTACTTATATATATTTTTCTCAAATTTACTTTTGTTTTAATATTTATTTCCTATATAGATATTCTTTCTTACTCCTTCTTAGATAAGTAACTTTTTTGTTTGTTTGTTTGTTTTTTGTTTCTTTCTTGTTCTAATGTCAGGGCAGTTGCCTAAGCATTTCACTGCATATGGTACTGTGTATGACTGTGTATGTGACAAATAAAATTTGAATTTGAATTTGAATTTGTCTTGAGATACCCCACATTTCTTCAGATTAAATTAAATGAGAGCAAATTTTTTCCTGTGTTTTCCTGTTTCCCTGTGGGTCTGTTGCAAAGTGCCTAAAGATACAGTATGTAAATTGGTTGTTTGTGTAACAACCTCAGCAGCAACCTCATTTCCTCTCTCGTCTGTTCCAACCACTCAGCATTCAGCATCAGCAGTATACTAATCACCACCTGATCATCTGTCATCATCTGCATCATCTGGTTCATGCCTTACGTTAGATTTTTTTTTTGCGTGTGGTTTAAGACGCAAAAAAAAAAAAAAAAAATAATAATAAAAACCTCTGAAACTTCTCAGTTGCAGGCACTGGACTAAAATTGAGAGACAACAAAGTCCTTCAGGAACTCTGGAGAACTATTCCTAAAGACCACATTTTCATGGAATTAAAAAAATCTGTCTCTTTGGAAGGTAAACATGAAATATTGAGGGGTTGCTCAAGAGTTTTGTACAGTACTAGTTTCCAGCACACAAATGTATTTTTTTTTTTAGCGTAGCATCAGTTCCTCATCCGTCTTCCAGTACATGCTACACAAAACCACTGGCCTGTGGTTGGGCATTTACAGTGTCACTCAAAAGTCCTCTTCCTGTAAAAGTAGTTGTTGTTTTTTTACCTGTTTAATATGGAAAGTACCCAAGTTTCTAGCAATACTTGGAGGTCAAGCTTGATT
>CM059206.1:9819678-9859678 GCA_030347435.1 Clarias fuscus | reverse complement strand
GATGAAGAGAATACTCTTTGCTATGATGGGCAATACAATGTTTGAAGAAGAAAAAATGTGTTGAGTGTTGCTCTGCAAACCCCATGCACATAGACCTCGAGGTGGGAATCGAACCCTGACCCTAGAGGTGCAAGACAACAGTGCTAAGCTCTACACTAAGCTCTTCAGTATGTCTATATTTTAAACATAATATTTAATTGCTGCTTTTTGGTGCACTGTTCATTAGTTTTTGACAGGTTTGCTTACATTTAATGATAATTTGCATTTAATTTGTAGTTGTTTTTTAATATAGCAAATTCTTATAAGATTTAAGACTTTTTTGTCTTTGTCAATTCAACAAAAAATAAATACATTTCAGCTCCTCAAAGTGCTTTTTTTTACTTCTATTTATTTATTTGTTTATTTATTTATTTATTTGAATGACACATGTATGCTGTTTTTCATGGATGTAATCATGTGTGAGTGGGGGTTTTAGATGCTCATCCTTTAAAGGTTTGTGCGAGTGGTGAGTGGGTGTGACAGGACTAATGCAGATGGACAGTTATGGCATTCACCGTCTGTCCAGTGTCAAAGACAGTTACACTGAAGTCACCTAGAGCCTGACCAGAGCTCACACACAGTAGCACCCTCAAATAAGACCACCAGGAAATGAATCTGTCACTGTATACAAGACAAAGGTTAGGAGAATTATATATTTTTTTTCCCTTTCATTCATTCATTAGTATATTTCCCATTAGTAAGGTTTATTTCTTAGTTATTGCTTGCGCTTGAAGTTTGTATAAGAAAGTGTGGATGAGAGCATGTATTGACAATCTACAGACTTAATGAAAAGCTGACCTGGTAGAGAGCGAACATTGTTACTTAAGACAATTACCCACAAAAAGACTGCCTACTGGGTGTCTTGTAGTGAATCAAGTGTTTGATGTACAGGCTCCAGTGTAAAGAGTCAGTTCTCTGAGTTAGTTAGTCTCGGGCGTCATTGGACTTCTCAGCGTTTTGTCTCTCTAGTCAGCAGCTCCGAGTTGATGGGTTGGGTTTGTGCAGCTGATGTTTTTAATTTTGCCTTCATTAGGCTTCACCTTAATTACCAATCTCATGGTCCACAGCCATGCACTTGGTCTCTTCTCTCTAATGAGACGGAAATGAGACAAACAGCTGGGATTTATGGCTCGCTGGATGCTCACGCCACAAGAAAACGCTCACACCATGGGAAACGTGAAAACGAACACTCCGTACATTTGCACCAAGATTGAGTACGCACAAATGCACTTCAGCTGTTATGCATAAACACGAAATACAGAACAATACATTTTACGACAAAAGCAAAACTTTGTGCTAATGAAAACTTTGATGCACATAGGGTATATACAAACATATGTGCAAGAACACACACACAAAGTTAAGAATGCTTACAAAGCAAAACCCAGCTAAGGGCCTGGCAGACGTACCTTCAACCCACATCAGTGAGACAGCTTCTCTTTTTAACCTCCTCCCATCTCTCCCTCTTCTTCTGTCTATCAGCCTCGGGGGAACTCTACAATTAATGACCACGCTGATGACCATTCCACTGAGTGAGAAGGTGTGTGTATGTGTGTGTGGATCGCTGAGGGAGGCAGCTCGGGGCTCAGGTGAGCGAGCACTCTGTCTCGGTGGGCTCAGGGTAAAGACCCGACGCAGCTTTTTCAGCCCTGCGCTTCAGCACAAAGTGAACCATGCTGGCCTTCGCCATCAGCAGCTTTCAGTCCGCTCCAGCCGAGAGCTTAACCCCAGCTCACCAACAGAGCGATCATTCTCTTCTCTTTTCTTTTCTTCTCTAATTTTTTTTTAATGATTTCATGATACTCCGTGCAGCGCTGTCACAGCCTTAGGCTCATATATCTCTGTGATGAAAAGATGTAAAGCTGTCAACACATTCACACACAGTGCCGACAAACGTCTGACACGTGGCAGAGCTCCAGGCTCGGACTTCCCTGTCTTTCATTGTTTTCAAAGAGATTACTGACACAGTACAAGTGTGAGTTTCTCATTTGCAGCAACGAACAGGTGTGTGTTCAGCTAAATAACCATCACTGACGCAGAGTACATCCAGGGAAAACCAGAGGCACTGTGGCTTCATGGTGAGGTTCAACTTTGCACAGTACTCCGTACACTCTTCAGTTCCTGTGTCAGAGACATGCACAGAAAGAAAGCTTTCAACTTTTTATGAATGAGATGTTTGAAGGCTATTCGTTTTTTTTTTTTTTACAAAAACACATTTCATATACAAATATACAGTGCTCTTCTTAGATGTTAGATTTATAAGATTAAAGTTTACCAATAAATACAAATTTGATGCCATAATTTGATTGAGTTTGTTACAAATGTATTTTTTTTTTTATTTTGGAGTTTAATTTGATTTTATTAAATTATTATTAAATTATTTAAAGTTTAATTTGGGTAAAATTTACTTTAAAAAAACATAAATTTATTTATATTAATTACTCTAATATACCATCACTATTCTTTCTTTCAAAAAGGGGAAATGTAAATTTCTCTCTCTCTCTCTCACTCTATTTTATTTCAGGCTATATTTTAAAAATATTATTTATCTTTAGGTCATAATAATGATAGTAATAAATAATCATTATTTATTCATCGTGAGCATTTTATTATTTTACTTCATATCGTATTGTGTATGGTTGTCAATTAAAAAAAAAAAGTTATATATATATATATATATATATATATATATATATAAATAACTTTGCTCTACTTAGCCTTTGCTCTACTTAGAAGCTTCTCATTTTCATAATAGTGATGGAGGAATGAATCAGAAGACAGAGAGACAGATGAGTCATGCAAGTTTAAATGGCATGACATAATTGACTGATATTTGGAGAATGTCATTTTAATGTCTTTTTTTTTTTTTGCCTTTCAGTCTTTCACCACTTAATCTGTCAGATTATCTTTTCCTGACAGCTTTACAATTACACTATGCTCATACCATATAATTATTTCTCTATTGGCATGACTTATTGATGTACTGTATCACTGTTAACATGTCAAAGATAGTTCATCTTCCCATGACCACTGTGGCTAACGACTCTCTGATCTTATCACGACCGTTTAATATAAGGCTCAGAGGAGGGATTGTGAAAACACAATATATAGTATAGAGCAACCACACAAAGCAACAAAACACAAAGAGGCAATACACTACGATATTTAAAAAGACAAAGGTGGGTACAAAGATTATAGTTTGTGCATTGTGTCAAAGTAAAAGGGTTGGCTTTTTCTGTGCTTTTTCAAGTATAAAATGCATAATATCACAGTTCAGTTTTTTCGGCACCCACATTCTCTGTTATCAAAAGGTGTGGATTTTTTTAAAAACAATTTTTCTTAAACAAGAACAGCACTAGTGGTCATAAGTATAATTACACCAGCTAATTTCTTTCTATCCCAAATTGTAAATTCATAATCAATGACACGGTCAATTATTCACTCAATCTACACACGCGGACAAAATTGTTGGTACCCTTCGGTCAATGAAAGAAAAACTCACAATGGTCACAGAAATAACTTTAATCTGACAAAAGTAATAATTTAAAAAAAATTCTATGAATGTTAACCAATGAAAGTCAGACATTGCTTTTCAACCATGCTTCAACAGAATTATTTTTAAAAATAAACTCATGGAACAGGCCTGGACAAAAATGATGGTACCCCTAGAAAATACTGAAAATAATGTGACCAAAGGGACATGTTAATTCAAGGTGTGTCCACTAATTAGCATCACAGGTGTCTACAATCTTGTAATCAGTCAGTGGGCCTATATATAGGGCTCCAGGTAGTCACTGTGTTGTTTGGTGACATGGTATGTACCACACTCAACATGGACCAGAGGAAGCGAAGGAAAGAGTTGTCTCAGGAGATTCGAAAGAAAATTATAGACAAGCATGTTAAAGGTAAAGGCTATAAGACCATTTCCAAGCAGCTAGATGTTCCTGTGACTACAGTTGCACATATTATTCAGAAATTTAAGATCCATGGGACTGTAGCCAACCTCCTTGGACGTGGCCGCAGGAGGAAAATTGATGACAAATCAAAGAGACGGATAATCCGAATGGTAACAAAAGAGCCCGGAAAGACTTCTAAAGAGATCCAAGGTGAACTTCATGCTCAAGGAACATCAGTGTCAGATCGCACCATCCGTCGTTGTTTGGGCCAAAGTGGACTACATGGGAGACGACCAAGGAGGACACCATTGTTGGAAACAAATCAGAAAAAAGCCAGACTGGAATATGCCGAACTACATGTTGACAAGCCACAACGCTTCTGGGAGAATGTCCTATGGACAGATGAGACAAAAATGGAACTTTTTGCCAAGACACATCAGCTCTATGTTCACAGACGGAAAAATGAAGCATATCAAGAAAAGAACACTGTCCCTACTGTGAAACATGGAGGAGGCTCTGTTATGTTCTGGGGCTGCTTTGCTGCATCTGGCACAGGGTGTCTTGAATCTGTGCAGGGTACAATGAAATCTAAAGACTATCAAGGGATTCTAGAGAGAAATGTGCAGGCCAGTGTCAGAAAGCTGGGTCTCAGTCGCAGGTCATGGTTCTTGCAACAGGACAATGACCCAAAACACACAGCTAAAAACACCCAAGAATGGCTAAGAGGAAAACATGGGACTATTCTAAAGTGGCCTTCTATGAGCCCTGACCTCACTCCTGTTGAGCATCTTTGGAAGGAGCTGAAACATGCCGTCTGGAAAAGGCACCCTTCAAACTGGAAACAACTGGAGCAGCTTGCTCATGAGGAGTGGGCCAAAATACCTGCAGAGAGGTGCAGAAGTCTCATTGACAGTTACAGGAATCGTTTGATTGCAGTGATTGCCTCTAAAGGTTGTGCAACAAACTATTAAGTTAGGGGTACCATAATTTTTGTCCAGGCCTGTTCCATGAGTTCATTTTTTTAAATAATTCCGTTGAAGCATGGTTGAAAAACAATGTCTGACTTTCATTAGTTAACATTCATAGAATTCTTATTTATTATTACTTTTGTCAGATTAAAGTTATTTCTGTGACCATTGTGAGTTTTTCTTTCATTGACCGAAGGGTACCAACAATTTTGTCCACGTGTGTATGTACCGCTTATCCTGAACAGGGTCTTGGGAAGCATGGAGCCCATACCAGCAGGAGATTCAAGGCACTAGGTGGAGTACACCCTGGATGGTGCGAGGAAACTGTTCTAACCACTATACCACCATACTGCAGATGATCAATGACAATTGTCATCAAACAATTGTCATACAATAAACTGACTTCATGAAATGCTATTCTAGATTTTATGGACATTGGGAGCAAATTATTGAAACCCACTTCAGTAAAATGTCTAGAACACACCATCAGTGATGATTGGGGAGATGAGCATGAAATAAGATGGCTTAATATACAGGAATGAGTTAGATTACTTACCCAATCATTGTGTTGTCTTTTTTTAAATGCCCTTGGAGAGGAAACTAGAAGTATGCAAACATAAGAAACCTTTGTGTAAGCAAACAGTGCAGCATGAGTATGGACTTGACTTACAGCAAACAGGAAAAAAACACCTTTTCTTGTGTTCCTGCTTGCATGCATAATGAATTATGTTTATAATTAGACTCTGTGCTAATACTGAGTTAGTGATAAGTAGTAGATTTTCTTTTTAATTAGGCACAGACAGACACAACTCATTCAAATAGTCTAAACTGGAATGTACTTTAATATACAGGGTGGGCCATTTATATGGATACACCTTAATAAAATGGGAATGGTTGGTGATATTAACGTCCTGTTTGTGGCACATTAGTATATGTGACGGGGCAAACTTTTCAAGATGGGTGGTGACCATGGTGGCCATTTTGAAGTCGGCCATCTTGGATCCAACTTTTGTTTTTTCAATAGGAAGAGGGTCATGTGACACATCAAACTTATTGGGAATTTCACAAGAAAAACAATGGTGTGCTTTAAAAAACGAACTCGGTAACTTTTACTCTGAAATTACTCAAAATTTTTAACAAGCTACTTTTTACTTTTACTTGAGTAGATTTTTATAACTGTAACTTTACTTGTACTTGTACAAAATTTTAATACTCTTTCCACCTCTGCTCTGTTCCGACACACTACACCACAAGATTCATCCCCAGCATTGGCATCAGTCATTTCATATACACAGTGTTCTTGGCTGTTTAAATGTATTAACTACACTGCAGTACTACTACAGCTTAATGTAATTTGATAAGCATATCAGTATATGATTAATACGATGATGGGTCATAAAAGCTCTCATGACCATTTGATGAAAAATATTTACTCCCTGTCATGTACAGTTAAAGACATCCTGCTCTTAATGTCACACTTAATTATGGCATATGATAGCAGTCGAGTGCTTACAGATTCCTCAGAATCTGTAATTAATAATAACAACTGGTCAGATGTGCTGACGGGGACTTATGTAGATCATTTTATTGTACGATCGGTTAAAGATGTTTACATATGTTCACCTCGGGGATTGGATTTGACTGAATATAGCGGATTCTGTGGATGAAGGGTCAGTTATCGAGCCACAGATCCCTGGTTGCATTAACAAAATTAATTTGCCTCTTGTCATTTTTTAATTAATTGTATTAAATGTTTTTGTGCATGTGAAAGCAAAAAGGGGGGGAAATCTATTACATGAGTTTAATGTGTCATGACATAATGCATGGCAAATGAACCCATGAAAATATGCAGAATAATTTGTCTTAATATTTTATAAAAAAAATTTTTTTTAAAGTATATTTATAGTGAACTAGCTGAACATTCATTGTTAAAGAGTTTGTAGAAATAGTTAAAAGGTTAAAGCTAAAAAAATAAGCTGATCAGTTTTAATGTAATCAGTGATATTATTATTTCAGGTTAAAACCCACAAACATGTCTGTCTGTCTGTCCGTCTGTCTGTCTTTCTGAATGGCAGAACTCTCTGTTTAACTTATTAATACAAAGAAATCACATTCTTTAAGGTTGGGTATTTTTTGGCTTGTTTACTCTAAGTTGTACTTCTTTCATCATTCAGTCAAATACACTCCCTGTTCGGTAATTGGAGAATGAATCACGGATGAGAAATCGAAACAGTAGAACGGATAAAGATGAAGTTTTGTGTTAAAATGACTTAAAATTCACTTATACCACTTGAACTAATATTAACTAATCCCAGTAAAAATATTCAGTTTAGCTTTACTAATTAATGTCTATTGATGCAGGTGTTTGTTTACATTTAGTAAGTAGCTTATTAGTAGCCTATTTTAAAGTAGATTATTAAATCTGGCACATAACTGTTCATGACATCGCTTTTACTCAACATTTTGATTTCACATATGGTGCAGGTTAAACTTCAGGCAGATATCTAAATTTTATCTAATAAAACTTATTTAAAAATATCTAATATTTGCACAATACTCATTACTTGTTAATTCGCACAAACTATTTTTATATCTGCTGCTACTAACAAGTTTCTCCTCCCACTACCTCAACTCATTACCTCATTACCTCATTACCACGAAGTATTGAAACGTGTCATGTTGTCGCTCCTGTTTGTAAATTTGCATGTGCACTTTATGTTGTCCCTTTAGTATAAAACTTAGATAGTTTCTCTGTTGACTTAAAATGTCAAGCTGTCTTGCCTCAGCTAGTCAGCTACAGTAATTAGCTGTCTTAGTTAGCTAGTTAGTTTTCGTTAATTTATGTTGTTAATTCATTGTTTTATGTAGCGCCTTGGTCCTGGAGGAACATCATTTTTGTTTCACTGTGTACTAAACTGTAAATGGTTGAAATAAAATAACAATAAAAAGCCTACTTGAACTACTTGAACTTGAACTTAAAGTAGAAGACTAAGTAAAAAGTTTCATTAAATTCTGTCCAGCCAGTTTTGTGTGATGCAGTGACAAATTCTGGCTGAACTGACATACAGACCGGAAATTTTCAGAGACCGGTTTTGGGTCCTCCAATGTATGAAACATCAAGATATCACTGAAAGAGTGATAAATTCAAATTTATAATTGTTCACGAATTCTGTCTAATGTCCAGACAAAACCTTTCTTTTATTTAAATAGATAAAGTTACCAGCTTAATGCTAGAGTTAAATACAGCAGTTTATTAAACGTACGTACTACTGGCTCATGTTGCATTAGTTCCCATGTTATGATCATTGTGGTAGAGACAAAAGTCACATTTGCATGTGTCAGGTTAGATTTGCAATAACATGACTTGAGAGCAGACCGGAAACTCTGGACGGAAAAGATGACATGAACACGGAAAATGAAAGCATAAAGAATTCATTAGTCTGATTGAGTCTTGTGAGTGGAGGATAGAGATGGAGACATTATGAGATTTGTAATGTCCATAAATTCCAGTATCTGATTGTTTAAGTAAAATCACATCTGCTCTCCTCTTTTGTCTCTCCTTTTATTCTCTCGTTCTCTCACTATTGTTGTTTTTTTTATTATTATTATTTTCCACACTTTTCAACACACACTAGTACATACAGTATGTGGCAACACAGATATAAAATCTAACTATTTTCCCATCTCCTTTTTCATCCCTCTCTCTCTCTCACTTTCATGCTCTCATGCTATACTTTCCAAAATGAATTCATTCACATAAATTTCTCCCATATTTACACCCCATATTTGATTGACACCATGAGAAAGAATCCCAAATGTGTGTGCTTGTGCATGTGCGTGTGTGTGTGTGTGCGCGTGTGTGTGCGTGTGTAGGTGTGTGCGTGTGTGTGCGTGTGTAGGTGTGTGTAGGTGTGTGTGTGTGTGTGTGTGTGTGTGTGTGTGTGTGTGTGTGTGTGTGTGTGTGTGTGTGTGTGTGTGTGTGTGTGTGTGTGTGTGTGTGTGACACCATGCCAGAAGGCTTTTGCTCAGGTCTGGTGGAGTGCTAAAGATAAACTACACATCATATTAGAATTTCATGCTTTAGACCCCTGACTGGGTGTTTTAACAGGGTGCCTCAGTATACTTACACCCATTTCTCATTTCTCTCTCACACACCCACACCTAAGCATATCTAATAAATAATTAATCATTTGCCTGACCTGTCTCATACCTACTTTCGAAAATTTCCATCACTCCATCCTAAGAACATAAATAATATAAATCCTTTCCATGGTGTGTTTTCTCAATTTTAGTTAAATCCAATATGCATATTTTTTATTATTAGGAATGCATGTTCAGTGCAGCACTATACTCTTTATTATGATACACAATTTAATAAAATATTAAGGGACACCGCAATTGTTTCCCAAAAATAGCCACACAAAGGTCAAGCATTCCCTCCGTCCTCGCCAAAATGCCCGCACATACACAAACTAACAGCAAGTAAGAGTGCTCAGTCCCATGGGTGAAAGAATGCGTGGAGCACCATCACCTCTGCGGCCTTGCTTTAGCAGCTCATCCATTGTCCAGCACAGGTGTCAGAGGACAACGGACTGGGGTCCTGATATCCTGTGTGTAGCGCTTCACCTCGCTTTACACTCATCCATCACAGATCTATCCATTTATTATTTCATGGCCACCCACCATTAATCATCTTTTAAGGAAATTAAAACAATCCTAATATTCCGCCTCATTGTATTATGATCAAGACTTCCGTGTCAGTGATACATTTATGGTGTGCTGTACAAAGCACACGGACCCGCCTGCGCGTGTCCTTGCTCTGATTTAGTAAGAATGAACGGCGATACATTTGTATCCGCGCCTCTTTTTTTTTTTTCGCTTTTGACAAACATATAATAACCCCTGACAGAAGAAGACGAAATTCACCACCCTTATTTCTCTACACAGAACTTCCACTGGGACAGCGGAGATTTATTTGGCTCATCAAGGCCTCACAGCTCTCAATCCCCGGGCCAGGATCCCGGGCTTCCTGGGGAATTCCCTATGACAGGCCTGATAAATTCCTGCTTTTCCAGTTTTCCTCAGCATACTCTGCCAGTTCTTCCCACATTGTGTCTCTTCAGGGCTGAATTGGTGTGAGAGCATGTGAGTGGAGTGTGTGGTGCCTTTTGCTCTGACCAGTGCACCATCCAAAGCTTAGACATTTACCGTCTGTATATATGGATGTGGGAACTTGATGAGAGGGTCTTGGGTTCAAACGACAAAATTGTTAGGCCTTGAGCAAGGCCCTCAATTGCTCAAGTGTACAATGAGTTATATAAGTTATATAAATAGCTTTGGATAAAAGCAACATCTGAAAAAAATACCAGAAACCCCTTCTACTACTGGACCAAGGAATTTTTCTTTCAAAATAGAAGAGTAATTCACTTGGAGGAAAGCGCTATCCTCCCACTTCTACATATACAAGATCAAGAATTTCCTCACTAGGGAGGAGAGAGACTCTTTGTTTTGTTGCATAAAATGTACTCCTAACAATTTCGTAAAAGTAGCGGTGTTTACATTATTATTGCACATGTATACAGATCAGCTATAACCAGTGTTGGTAGATGTTACTTTGTAAAGTAAAAAAAAAACTGTCATTAAAAAGTAGAAATCAGTTACATTACTGCGTTACTTTCTGATAAAAGTAACTAGTTCGAGTACTTTTCCAGTGCAGAAAATAAAAACTCCTTTGGGATTCCTTGTGCATGTTGTTTTAGTCAAGACCTTTAAAATTATTTTACCATCATCACTCATCGAAGTTTGGCCCATAATCTGTTAACTACTAATACTCAGTGGCCCTAAGTACAGTACGGTTCATCATGATTCACTACGAGTTTTTGGTGCTGTGATTACGTTTCCATCTTTCTGCGCATCGGTTCTTGTGGATCTTGCAGGACTTCACAGAACGTCGGGCGGTCACTTGCGGCGGCCTTTTTGAAAATATAACTAAATACCTGAGTACTTAAATGGCGGACCAGGTGCGTTACATCAAAAAAGTACTCCAAGAACTTTGTAATGCGCAAATGCCAATGAGGACCAAAGGTCAGTCCGTCTAGTCCGACCCCACAGAAAAGCCAAGGCAGCACAAATGACCAAATAAAGTCAATTCTGGCAATGATAGAAAGGCACCAGATCAACCCACCACACGCTCAGCACGAAAAGAACTCACGGCTGTCCCCCAAACCGGCCCCCAAACTCCCAGGACCCCAATCCGATTGAGCACCTAAGGGATGCACTGGACAAACAAATCTGAGCCATGAAGGACCCACCACACAACCCACAGCACCCAAAGATCTGTTACTAATGTCCTGGTGCCAGAGACCACAGCAAACCCCAGATGTATTGTGGGGTCATGCCCCAATGAGTGGCCCAGTGAGGAACCTGCATAATATTTTGCACTGTAATGTTATGGCTGTATAATTATATTATTGGTAAACAAAAAAATTTTTTTTTCCCAGAATGCCTCACATTTCTGCTCACATTAGGGAATCCAATTATATGTAATGAATTGTTGTAGTGCTCTGACAATTTTAACCAAATCCATTACCTACAGTACACTATGTAGCAACTACAGAATGTAACCAAATCAAATCTCATTACATCACCATTTACTTTACAATATGGAACAGCTCCGATTAAATTCTACCTTGTCCTATAAAAATGTGATGGAATCTCGTCTGTGTGATTTTTCCTCTGTGTAAATGCCCTTTTTGCCACCCAATGACTACACACCTGTACATGTGAGGTCTCTAAGGGCTGTCGTGTATCTATAACTCTTACACAAAGTGTGTATGTGAATTAGTGTACTACATTTGTATTGTTTGTGGAGAATTGGTGAAGGATTACACTTTTGTTTAACTTCACACTTCATCCTCACATAGTCTGTGCCGTCAAGCGTATGTTCCAGGTTTGGCAAGAGCAAACACTTGGGGAGGTCTACAAAAAATGAGAACAAATATGTGGACGCAGCTTATTGAGAGCACTTCCCTAAGAATGACAAGAATTCTTGTATCACACACACTGAAACATTAACAGCATGTTAAATGTGTGCTGTCACGTACTGATGATAAGTCTGAGAAATGTTTCCAGTTGAGTCCTGGAAAAGGAACTAAACAGCAAAATGAGAAGAAGAAAAAAAAAAAGAGTAAACTTATACGACAAGTCCCTAACAGTCTTTACTTGAGCAAGAAGGAGCCAAGAGAGTTTAAGGAGGAGAGGCAAAACGAGCAATGGGTTTAAATCAGCCAAGGGCATGGACGGGTGGTTGCTCCAAAAAGTTTATGGCTTAAATCAGGGTCACCACAACAGGAAATCACAGACAGCTAGGGTGTCATAATTTATCACAACACCACTCAGGGATGCAGCTTGCGAATAAGAGATGCAGGAAAATGGAGTCTCTTCTTTCCTTTCTCCAATATGCATGACCTCATACTGCCAATGCCTCTCACCACAAGACATACCCACCACAATCTGAGACAAGACAGATGATTTGTCAGCCTCTCTCTCTCTCTCTCTCTCTCTCTCTCTCTCCATCTCTCTCCGGCTTTTGTGCTAACCAGCTGCCAGCGCTAACATCCCTCTCCTCGTTCCTCTACCAGGTTTCTGTCATTCATTTTCATTAGCTGTACTTACCGCACTTTTGGGTTTCTTCTCTTCACCCTTTTCTCCAGGCACTGAGCTGAGTGTGCAATCTAACTTTTCGTTCGTGTTTTCGTTCACCTCAACGCTCATTAGAAAACTAGGACGTGGACTAGGTGGCTTTGCTCGCAACAAAGAAGTTCAACTTAACATGGCTTTCCCAGCATGGATCATTTAGAAATGCTTGTTCTCTCTGCATATTCAATAAATCAATAGACAAGTTTACTATTGGTCGTGTCCTTGACGGAGGACATCCAATGAATAAAACAGGACGGGTCGTGTCATCGCACGGTGGAATTGATTCTTTTCTAATAAGAGAACGTCCTAAAGTGTTTCATTTCCCCAGCAACTCGCCAACACGAACATTTATTTAAGCATGAGAATGAGTGATGTTGCATGACTTTGAGTGTGGTATTACTTTTATACAGCTGATCGACTAATCAACATAATATGATTTATTTATTTATTTATTTATTTAACCAGTTATTTTTGCTCCACCAACACATATTCTTCCTCGCCAGCCAGATCTAACTTTTACAAATTCTACAGAAACCTATAGTAGCAGTTCTGCATCTATTCTGCTCTCCAGCCTTCACTTAGTCTGTGTAACGTTGAGTTTCTTAGTGTGATATTTGGTGTAGTGTTATTCTTTTTGCCAAGTCTGGAGCGTGCCAGATGTGCCAAAAAAGAAGTGCAGAGAGGTAAGAGTGTGTGAGAAAACAGACAGGGTGAGTGAGAGCAGAGACACACGGATTGTGAGAAAAATACGTGTTGACAGAGAGAGAGAGAGAGAGAGAGAGAGAGAGGAGAAAGGTCCAGTCTATATTCTGACTTTAGTAAATCACACTGAATGGTGTGTAAGTCTGCATTTTCCCTGAAGCACCATGAATCTGTCATAGCAGATAAAAAGCAGTTAAGAGTCATGGTCTCTTTCATCTTGTTGTCTGGAGGGGCAGTGCTGACTTAATCCTCAAACCAACACTGGAACCAAGTTCTGTCCGAGATTCAAAATGTCATATCTTGCTGTAGAAAAAAAAAAAATAATAATAATAATAATAATAATAATAATAATAATAATAATAATAAAAGGTATTATTTAGTTTGTACTGTACATAACAGTTCTGTGACTTCGGACACATGAAGAATCACTGAGCTCACAATGACTGTTTCTCTACATGCATTTCAGAAGAAAAAAAATTATAAAAAAGATAACAAAAACAAAATCTAAAGGAAAAGAAAGAAATAGAAACTAAGAATGTTACCAGTATTTGTATCCAGACCACAGTCCACTAATCGAACGTTTGGGAAACAAGTTGCTATATAAAGGTGGCTGTGAATGTTCTTCATTGGAAAGCCTGTGATAGCTACAGTAAGAACATTTAAACTCATTGAACAATCATGAAACAGTTAATTACTTCAGCCAGACTTAAAAGTTTAAACTCTAATGATTCCCATACTCTAGTATCTTTTAACACACTTAGCACTGCTCGTCTCCTAGTTCATAGTTATAGAAGAAAATCTATTTATAGTCACATCCAGAAGAGAATGGTTCCTCATTTGGGATGTAAACTGGTCCAGGTATAAATAAGTGTGTGCATGTACTGAACAGTCATGGCCAAAAGTATTAAGATAACATAACAAGTACATATTGTAGTTCTACCTGTGAATCTGAAACGTTGTGCTAATTAGAATCAGAATCAGCTGGTTTAGTAGTTAATGGACAGAACAAATATGTGGCAGGACTTTACTTTCTGAAGGTGGCGTGTCCACCTCTGCACAAAAAGTGACTAAAACTGGGGAACTCTTCTGAGACAAATTTCCATACATGATCTTCAGGAAACAATCAAGCGGCCATGGAATGAATGAGTGACACCAGAGTACTGCAGACGCCTCTTTGACTTTGAATGCCCAGCCGGACCCAGCAGGTTTTCAAGAATAAAGGAATTTATACTAGTTATTGATTGTTGTAGAGCAATTTCATTGCATGAAATATCAAATTAAATTTTCCTATTATCATTGCAATTATTTTTCAATTTTGAGAATTCATACATTGAATTTCACTTTTGTCTCAATACTTTTGGCCAATACTGTAAATGTGCATGGTGACTGGTATCCCATTCAGGATGTGTTCGCACTGTATGTCTAGTGTTCCTACCATGGGTTGTGAATCCACTATGACTTGACCGTAATAAAGTTAAGAGTTAAGACTTTGTGTCACAAAAAATTTTGTTTAAATCCCTAGCTTTCCAAACCGTATCCTGGGTGCACTGAAAGTGAGTCTGGAATACATACTAGAGGCAGTTGTACCCAACTCACCTAATGGTATGGTTTTTTTGAGGCTGGGGGAAATCTGGAATGCAGAGGAAACACACGCAGACACCAAGAGAACATGTGAAATTCAACCAAGACACTAAAACAGGTTCAAGATCGAACCTGGGACCCTAAAGCTGTGAGGTATCAACACTACGCACAGCTGACTGTGCTGATCCAAGAATTTATTGGAGACTAGAAATCCTGTAAATGAACGAATGTAAATGTGAGTATGTAAAGCTTTGTGCAGATGTTGCCCAGGCTCAGTGGAGCAATGGCGTAATCGACTTCTGAAACACCGCATTACTTTTATTTTCAATAAAGACTTAATTGTGAAAGCAATAGATTTCACAAATTGGTAAATAAACATGCATACATACAGTATTACACAAGTCCATGGATCTCGGCTGAGTGTCCTGTGATCTCCTGTCTCTTGTGAATCTAACAGATAAGGGAAGTGAAAGCTGGAAGAACGTACAGATCTCAACAAATCAGCAAAATTATGACATTAGTCGAGGTCATAGAAAGTCACAATGTCTGAAACGCAGAAGGACTGTAGAATTCTCACTGTCACATGCATGTCGGCTACTTTAAGTCTCCACTTGAGTCAGCAAATAATCACCCACACATTTTTCAGTCTGGAGAAAGAGGAAAGTGACCAGGTGACCAAGGACAAACATGTTCACACGCTTGTAAATTTATAACAATTCACACAGTTTACATTCGTGGGGCTCCGTCAAGCTTAGAGCAGGGCTGTGAAATCATATCCAGAAACAACCGGTATGGGTGCAGACTTTAATTACCATCAAGCAGAAGCCACACCTGATTCCACCTGATTTTTAAATCAAATCAGATGTGGTTCTGGAATGAAAGACTGTACCCACACCAGTTGTTACTAGATATGATTTGACACCTCTTATTGCTGGCATAATTCAGGTCTACCTGTCTCCTTAAAGATGAAGTAGGGGAATGCTGTTGTTGGTGTTTTGGCTGTTCCCACCAAGGGGTCGCCACAGGGGTCTATCCAATCCACACAGACTTTAGGTCAGATGCCCTTTGTGATGCAACCCTCTCATTTTGGAACCAGCACTGCATCCAGTGGCTGAAGTTTGGGTATTGGCTGGGAATCAATCCCGGCCTTCCACATGACAGACGCATGACACAGACGAGAAACCTACCACTGAGTCACCAATGCCTGCCTGTTAAAGAGGAAGTAGGGTAATTACTGTTTGAAAATCAGCGGCGGCATATTGGTTTTTACTGTAGTTTCATACCTCCAGGGTTGAGGGTTGGGGGTCTTGCCTTTGGGCCTGTGTGTTTAAAGATTGCCTGTTCTCTCCGTGCTTAGTGGGTTTCCTCTGGGTACTCTGCTTTCCTCTCAAGGTTCAAAGACATGCATGGGGAAGTGGAGGCTCAATCAGTTACAGCTCTGGCTTAAGGTTGGGGGTTCAGGTACCCAGCACCACCGAGTTGGCAATGTTTAGCAAGGCCCTGCTCCGGAGGGGTACTTTCTCCTGTGCTCCGACGCCAGCTTCATAACCGGGATATATAATGGAATCTTAATTGGCATTCCCAAATCATGGGTGTGCTTGTGTGCCCCGCGATGCATTGGTCCAGGATGTATCCCGCCAACGGCCAGGCTTTTCGCAACCCTGTACAGGATAAATGGTTTCGAGAATGAATGAGTGAGTGGAGAAAATGCAGAAACAGGACGAAGTGTTCCAATCTCACGACCCTCTTTTTCATGTTTGTCATTAATATTGTTCTATCCTCATCTTATACTGCTGATTGAGACTTCTCACAGTTTAAGATCCCTCACTGAATTTGTGTGTGTGTGTGTGTGTTATGTAAATGTCTCTGGAAAACAGGAGAACTTGATTTACTGCTTTAGCAATTTTTTTTTTTTTTTCATGCAGCTTTTTTTACCCACAAAGCAACTGCGACGTTGTGCCGTTGACGGGGTAGATGACTGACAGAAGCCCTTTTCACACACTAATTGGTGGCCCGTGTGAGGATTCGGTTCTCTTTACCGCTCTGCCTCTCGGTGCTTCTAATCAGCTCAGATTCCAACATTTAGGCCACCGTTTTGTTCGTCTGTTTGTTTATTTATTTTGTTGATTTTAGGTTGCGCTCAAACAATAAACTAAAACGCCCCCCCCCCCACACACACACACACACCTCCCCCCAAAATTTGCTAGGGTTGCACATTTTCCCCCTGTGATAGCATGTTTCCGCTTTGTCTATTCAGCATGGAGCGTGTCAGCGCGCGGGTGTGTTTGTGACAGCCGGCTGCGCAGCGCGAGAGCTCGGGTTTTCCCGCGCAACACCGGGAAATTGCTTTTTCCCCCCCTTTCTTCCCTTCAACGCATCGGGGCTGTGCGGAGTCTCCTCTGGTTAAGAGAAAGCATACGCGCGCGCGTGTGTGTGTGTGTGTGTTGGGGGGGGGGGGGGGGGGGGGGGGGGTAGGAGACGTTACACGGTAATGACTTCGCCGCCGTTCGGAGTGTGCACGCTATGTGTGCCCTGTAGGTCACTCACTCAATCCTGAAAGCGGACTAAATAATTATTAATACCTCCTGAGCGTTAATAGAGCTTCATAGGCGATTTATCAAGCTGTCGATTTGTTTAGGGGTTCAGCTGCCACAGCACTCCGTTATTTCCCAACATGGGACAGCGAGGGAGCTACACGAGTGCAAAAAAAAAAAAAAGACACAGTTGATCTTTTAGTGTGAAATAATGACACGCACCACTTACAGGCTAGTAGAGTCCACTCGCTAATTGATGCTTAATTAAGGGGAATAATTATTATGCTTAATGTCCTATTTTTTTAAGTGTTCATAATTGATCTAGTGGTCAGGGCTGACAAAATGAGAATTGAATTACCATGACCTCGGACTTGCAAACGTATCGTAATTTATACAACTCCGTTTATGTGAAGTGTTACAGAGATTAATGTTAGGGTTAAGCACTGGGTTAGTGAGGGACACTAATAACTCTTATTCTAAGTTGAATGTCTTTATCTTTGTTCTTCTTCTTCTTCTTTTTTTTCATTTGATTTTATTTCCACTTTGCAGCCACAAAACAATCCACTAAACCGTTCGATTATTTTAAACATTTATTTAATTTTTAAATATTAAATTACATTCAGTCTAGAGCTTGCATAAGAAGGGTTATACATTGAAACTTTGTCACAATCACAATGTCATTGAAAATAAATAAATAAATAAATAAATAAAGGAGAACAATAGGAGAATGTACTTTTCTTCTTCCTATGATGTTTTTTAAAAATTTTTAAATGATGAAAATTTCAGTTTAACATATGAACGATGTAGGATTAAAAAGAAAAGGCCTGTGAAATTTTTCAAATAACCTTTCATTGATAACTCCTGACAAAAAAACACGACGTGTTAAATGTACTTTGTGAAATGTTATTTGTGATAAGAATCATTTTAATTATTATATTTCAATCTTCTAAAGCTGTTATTTTTCTTAGATTAACCATCTGCAACATACACATAGAGAGTTGTCAAGGACAAGTTACCTAACATTTACCTTTACTTTACACACCTATTTTTAATTATCAAGAAGAAACAAGGAGCATCCCAATCACAGAATCGCTCACTGTGTTCATGACTTTAGGTAGACGTACATCTATAATTAAATGAATATATTAAGCTTACATACTAGTTCACTAATCAAGGATCAGTTATTGGCTGAACTATTACTTTTATAGTGGTGCTTGTTGTGATTTTTTACACACAGATCAATTAATTTTGATCATTTGATCTAATTAGAGGCCCACTCTTGCCCTGGGAAACACCAGGCCTCTGTCATCTTGAACTCCTAAAAAAAAAGAGATTAAAAATAAAACTGAATAAAAAGTATTCAATGTTATCTGATAGTCATTTTAAGTTCAAACCTACCCTGTTCATATTTGGCCCTGTGCAACAGCCTAAGCTGCAGGCTTAAGCTGCACACACTTGCTGTGCAGCCAGTAAGTGTGTGAATGTGTTGTCCGTTGTGGTCGTGTGGGTGTGTTGTCTGCCTCTCCCGTAAACTGAACCCGTAGAGACGCTGACTACAGGGGAATCTCATCGGCAGTGCAGCCAAGACGCCAGAGAACACAGAAGCTCTTCCTCTGCCTCTCTCAATTTCCACTCTTCGGTCTTCCTTTTGTCTTGTTCTTCTTTCCAAGTGCACACTACAGCTGAAGATCACATTGCATATACAGTACACTGGGAAGATGTGACATATTAATATATGTAATGAACTTCTAATATGCATCATGGTCTATATGCAGTTCTATGTTTGTGCACAAAACTGAATATATTCATTATGCACAGAATAACAGTATAATATAGAAACTGAATTTAGGTATATATAAATATGTAAACAGACAGACTTGCACTGAATTGTGTGTGTGCTCTTCAGACAGATTTTGTATGAGGATGAAGTGATCGTGACACACACATACACACACACAGGCCCTCTGACTCAGCACAAGCAGTAAAATGGAGAAAAGTCATGCTGAGGCTGAGCATCAGCTCTGACTGAATACTAAGAGATGTAAGTATCTATACCAGCCCAGTAGGCTTAGAAATACAGCCTGGCCTACTTAAGCAACAATGACAAATGTCATATTTTTATAACCTGAAGCAGCCTTACAGTAAGAGACCCACATAGTTGCATATGTTTTTCAATGCAGCCATGAAAGGACATTTTCGAATGGTGTTATCATTGACATGCCACTATTAGTTCTCCAAAGACAGCAGCAACATCTGCTCCAGGAGACAAATATATGAAGTAAAGGTTCCTGTATATTCTAAACAATGACAGCCAATTAATTTCAAAATATTTCCCAAACAACTCTAAAGTTATTACTTCCCGTTTGTCTAAAGGTTTTTAAAAAAAAAATTAAATAAAATTATCATTTAGTTTTTCATTTCCAAAAATACATTATCTGATCAACAGTTTATGGAAAACTGACCCATGAATGCTCCTTCTTCAAACTGTCGCTACTTTGTACAGGACGTCTTTGAACGCTTTAGCATTAAAATTTCTTAAGGACTAAGAAACCCAAACTTCTTCCAGGACGACATGACCCTGTGCCCAAAGTGAGCCCACGTAGACATGGTTAAGGATGGAGAAGAACAACTCGAGTGTCCTGCAAAGAGCCTTGACCTCAACCTCACTGAACACTATTGACATAGAATGGAATGTCGGCCGCACCCCCGGAATTCTCACACATCACTACTGCCTGAACTCAGTGGTGCTATTTGTAGATAAAAGAACAAAAATCCTCACAGTCTGACTCTAAGATCTAGTGGAAAGCTTTCCTGGAAGAGCGAAGGTTATTATAACGGCAAACAGGATGGGTTTTTTAACAAACACACATGAACCTGAGCATCAGGTGTCCGTATACTTTTGGCTATATAGAGAACATTTCGATTACATTTGTATTTAAATCATCAGTAAAGGCTAAAGGATACTCATAATAAACTGTAAAAAAAAAAGTAAAACTCTTAGCATAAAACTCTTATTTAAGTGCATAGGAGGTCAGAGGAGGTCATGCAGCTTCTCAAACACAAACTCTGAAAATGACACATTACTGTAAACAGGGGTTCTGGGTATACATTCATTCAAATATTAACAAATATCAGATTGCACTGTAACCCAGAACATATCTTACTGTTCCTGCAAGTGAGTGTATGTTTCTGCAGAAGCAGTGATAAGAGGATAAGAGTTCAAGCTGAGTAAAGGATGTAGCTGATAGAACTAGATGAGAATGAATGTACAGCACTGAGTTTGGTATTCAATCTCAGATTGAACATGTTAAAAATAATTGCAAAAAAAATAAAATAATAAAAATTAAGAACAAACATTTAAGAAATAAAAAACAAAATGGCATACTGTATGTCTTTTCCTGTTTGTTTACACTAGAGCACTAAGTAGGCTCTACAGTAAATGGGGAGGATTTCAGTAGGATAATTAGACTGAATTTGAAAATTGTTTGAAAAGGTTTGTGCCAGAGGCCGAGTTTTTCTGATAAAGCATTTAATTCTGCAAAGACAAATTTGTTAAAGTAAAAATGAAATGAAATGAACATAGCTTTATCTTTTTTTAAAAAAAAAACAACAACAACAACAACAACAACAAAAAACTGTATATTTATTATGGATGATTAAGATGGAATTTTATATAAACATTGTATTTCATTTAAAAGAAGATTGTATTAATGCATCCGTCATGCGTCATGTTTAGTTTCACTCCGGGTTTATTTCTCTGTTTGGATCTCCCGAGCCAGATGATTTCCCTTATTTCGAAAATGAGAGATGGCACAGATTACCAGGTGGTGAGAAACTCGCTCTCGGAGATTAATGAGGGTGTCGATATGATCAGATATCGGATGTGATCAATTTCCGAACAGAGCCGCGCGCGCGTATAGTGCACTGCCCACCTGTGGCGCCCTCAACCGCGCTGGCGTGGGGTTTGAGACGAGACTGTTAATTAATCGGCTAAAAAGATATAGGTTTATCTTCTTCATCAATATGTGCAAAACGATCAGACCTTTGGTGCGCATTTGGATTTAGACGGATTTTCTTTTTCTTTTTTCTTTTTTTTTTTTTTCAATTGTAAAAAACGAGAGAGAGAAAGAGAGAGAAAGAGAGAGAGAGAGAGAGAGAGAGAGAGAGAGAGAGAGAGAGAGAGAGAGAGAGAGGGTGGTTTATTATGTTTTGATTTTGCAACAGCAATAACACTACTACTAATAATAACAGTAATAAAGCATACTACTACTACTACTACTACTACTACTAATAATAATAATATAATCATATTCGTTTATTAAGGTAATTATGATCTAGCTGCATAATTATACCCGACACTTATTGTAACTTTTTTAGGGTAATATATTGTAACAAAATAATTACTTGTTTTCTTGGGCGCACACGCACGCAGAATAAAACAAAAAGCCTAGCCATGTTATAATCTGCTGTAATGTCTTATTGTTACATTGTTCTCTTGTTGACCATTTTTAGACGAGAAAATATACGTTTCTGTTAAATGTTAAATTGTGATACAATTGTTATTGTTTTGATTAATAACAACATTACCGTTAAATGTTACATCTCGTCTTTTTTATATTAGAGGAAACGACAGCTTATTTGTCTCTCAGACCCGGTAATTGAGTATATAATCAGTTCATTCGTAGGCATTGATGAAACGAAAGAAAAAAAATAATCATTAAAAAAAAAACGCGTTTGACACAACTTTTTATTAAACTTTATGAAAACAAGATTCTGAACAACATTCCATTCAGAAACATTTCAGATTGGACGTATTGACACGTAAAGAGGACATTAGATGTTTCTAGAATAAATATATAGAAATCATGTATATACAGTTTTATACACATACAGCCCATCTCTGAGCTAAGATCATCTCAAGCCTCCATGTGCTCCATATGAAGATAAATGTACAGAGAGACTGCGCTCACACTGCATACGGACTGAAGCAGTTCCTGGTGACATTCCCACAGAAAAACCTCGTATCCAGGAGGAAGATCTCAGACTCAGACACCACTGGAGAAAAGTAAAAAAAAAAAAAATAATAATAATAATAATAATAAAAATCCTAATGGCTCTTTGTATAACTCGTAAGTGCTTAATTGTGGTGCTGAATTTGGCATGTAGGCTACTGAGACACGATTTGGAGTTTTAGGTATACTGGGGTGATTTATTATATAATATTGCACATTTTTCTGAAAAATTCTGAACTCATCTTAAATAATTATCACATCTTGTTTAGATTCTACAATTTTTGTGAGCTATGCTACGATTCTGCCTATGAGCAGATAACTTGCCAGGGATATATTCTGTCAAGAATTCATCATATTTTAGAGCATAGTTTTGTCATGGGTTAAAATGTATTTATCTCCATAACTTGCATTAAAAAAAAAAAAAAAAAAAAAAAAAACCTTTTCAAGCATGGCTAAATTTGGGTTAGAAATTGACCCGTCCATAATTAATCCAAAATCCTTGTCTATTTGATTGGGTTTAATTTGCAGCACAAATAAATAAATGCATATTACATTTTATTTGCAGTCCTTTGGTGAATATATATATATATATAGGATGTAGCAGCGACTGAACTCCATGAATTTTATGTCACCTTAAATGAGAGAAATGTATTCCCAATTCCTTCTGTTCCACTGCAGTAGGCATTGTATCTCTTTTTATATATTGTACATGTTCGATAGAAAGAATATCGTTGATCATTTGCATGCTTTTACATACAAACATCGCAGTTAAGACGTTTTCTTTTCTTTCTTTTTTTTTTTTTGTAAATAAACAAGCAAAAAAATGGAGGGGGGGGGGGAATAAAATGAACACACTAACTGATTTCTACATATTTACAGGTTGTGAGAATAAATAAGCAAAATCTGGCTCAGTTCATTTAGGCATAATGTGGCACTATTTTGTTACGTTGAACATTAAAATAAAAAAACAAGGAGAAAGAAATGAAGGAGGAAAATTGGGGTGAGACGCATTTCAGTGATGTAAACCCTTCCTGGACTCTTGTAGTTTTGCGGGTTGTGTTCCAATTCTTTAACTGCATCCTTACTAAAAGTCTAAAGACGTTACACTACACTGTTCAGGACAGAATTAGAAGAAAAGATACGATGGAGAAGGAGGAAGATACAGGGCTGATTAAGGGCCATGCTTTTTTTCTTCTTTTTTTTTCATCCAGGTGTGTGGGAAAGATACAAAGGGCTTGGAGATTTAATGACCATACATGTCCCGCATGCAGGGTTGGAGGGTGGATGCAGGCTGCAATGCTTCCTTCTCAGGTTCATGAGTTACTACTACATGTCAAAGAGGTCCGAGAATGTATTGCTTTTCCTCCCTTTTTTTTCATTCATTCGTTGGGTTGAAAATTCCCTTTTAGTCCGATCAAAACAAACAAACAAATAAATAACATTTTAGTCTCACACGTTTTGTCGGATCCTTTAAGACTGTTCCAAAAGAAACCCAATACACCTCTGGTTGCATGACCATGTAAGACTTTTTTTTAAGTGGTATTTAAAACGCTTTATGCTAATACACCGAGTCAGAAAGCACGCTGTTTTATGTCTGGCCACGTTTAGGTCAGAGGTGAGGTCCGTTTATGTCTTCTTTAAAGACACATTACCATTAAGACTTATAGAGTTGCAGGCGAGCAGTCAGTGTGCGCCATGGCGCGCAGAGTATGGCGTGTGCGTTATTGGAAATATGGTGCTTATGTGTAATAATGCGAGTCCTTGGCTTTTTTTTGTTTTTTTTCCTTCTGAAAAGCACACAGCAAAATCCTCAGTGTTAAGTGTGAACAAATGCACTCCAGGTACCCAATGTGTGGCTTATCTTCTACCTAGACATGTTGAGTGTGTACCTCGATGATTTAAGGTACATCATTGGACCGTAAATCGTGTTTAAAACGAACTTTTCTAGGTCAAAGACGCACACTGAAGTTAGAAAATGCGCACCATTGAGAGTAACAATTAAGGAAAAGGACACGTTAGTGCCCTTTCATTTTGCACAGAACTTTTACGAAAACATGTTGCAGGTGTTAATTCAGAATCGGGGATTTTGCTGTGCAGGAACTGCAGTCTAAACCAGAAAAAAAGAAAGAAAAAAAGTTCACACTCAGATAAAAATGAAAGTTGAAAAAAAAAATCGGTTTGTGTGGGATAAAACAAAACAAAACCTGAAACAGTTCTCACATGAAGAAATCCGCCGAAGAGGCTTTGCCGTGATTGCCGCTTGACGGGTCCCGGGTGGTGGTGCTGCTCCCGCCGTTGAAGGTCCGGCCTGCGAGCTTCTCGTACTTCTCTTTGTACATGTCCCTCTCCTTGGCGAGGCGCGCCACGTCCTGCTTGAGCTGCTCCACCTGGTTCTGCAGCGTGCACTTCTCCGTCTCGAGCATGTGCCGCTGCTGAACGCGCTTGTAGCGGCACGACTGCGCGTAGCCGCGGTTCTTCAGGGTGCGCCGTTTCTGCTTCAGGCGGATCACCTCTTCCTTGCTGAAGCCGCGCAGCTGCCGGTTCAACTCGCGCACCGTCATGCTGACCAGCTGCTCGTCCGAGAAGCGGTCTTCCAGGCGCGCGTGCGTGTGGTGGCCGTGATGGTGGTGTGGGTGGTGGGCGTGCGCCGCATGGTGGTAGCCGTTCGAGGAGGTCGTCAGGTCCTCGCCGACGTACTGCTGCCCGCGGAACGTGTCGTAGGGCTGGTGGTGATGATGGTGATGATGGTGGTGCGCGTTTCCAATAAGCGCCTCGACCGCATCCTCAGGGGTCAGGTTCAACGCCTCGGGGCTGATGTGATGCTGATAGTTTGGGATCCAGTAGAAGTCCTCCAGCTGGGGCTTCCCCGAGGGGCCTTGAGTGCCGTTACTGCTGTTATTTCCACCGTTGCTGCTGCTGTTGCTGCTGCTGTTGTTGTTGTTGTTGTTGTTGTTGTTGTTGTTCATCCCGAGGTTCTGGACGGGCTGTGCGCCGGGACTCGGTGCGCAAAAACTTGGCGAGGAAGGCACGGAGGAGCACGGCGTGCTGATCGGCGTGGAGGAGAGAGAGCCCGGAGGTAAGCGGTGACAGTAACGATCGACCTCAGGAGGCTCCTTTTTCACCTCAAACTTCATGAGGTCGAAGTCATTGACATACTCGATGGCCAGGGGACTGTTGGGTAGGTCAGCGCTCATGGCGAGGTCCGTGGCCATGTCAGTCCATGCGAGGACGCGTGCAGCCTTAGAGCCAAAGCAAGTCCGAGTGAGAGGCCCTGTCCTGTCCTGTCCTGTCCTGTCCTGTGAAGACGGCGCAGGTAGGGTGGAGCGCTTTACGCACAGTTTACGCACAGATCTACAGCTGCGGTTTCTCTGATTTTAGTGAGTAGAACGACTTCTATTTATAGCAGCAGGCCTAGACGTGCACTACACGTGTAAACTCACTCGTACACCTGCCAGGTCGCCTCTGCGCTCCTCTTGTTGACAACTTCGCTCGGGTCAAATGCACGAACAGGAACTCGACACTTCAGCCCCTTCAGTCTGTCTTGTCTTGGTCCTCTACTTCAGATGGAGTGTAAATGGTAGAAAATGCAAAGACATAGGTTTGCTCAAGTTGAAGTCTTTTTGCGCGTTCGCTTATCTCCAGCGGGTCTCTCCAGACGTTCTGCACTGGGACAAGGAGCTGAAAGTTTCCTGACTCGAACTTGAGGGGACCATCAGCCAGTTTAATCAGTCCAGTTAAGTGGAATGATTAGATTAGGGAATTCAACAACGCAAGCAAGAAAAAAAAAAACACTCACATAAAAAGAAATAAATCACAGTAAGTTCCAGCGACGGGACAGCCGAAAGAAAGAGGACACAAGTCTGTCTGCGGATATCCCGAGCGTCCCGAGTGCCTTCTCCTCCGTCAGGATAGCTGTGATATAATCTGTTCTTGTTGTTGTTGCTGCTGCTGCTGCTGATATATATTTATATATATATATGAAATTGTAGATCCCTGTAATCAGCTTACTGTTTTGCTCTGGCGCTTTCGTTCTGTACGTCTCACCGATTTCACACCGTGTCACTGAAGTGTACAGAGAGAAAGCGGCGCATGAGTTTATTTATACGGACAGATGGTCAGACCCCTCCCGTCCGCCAAACACCCGGGAACCAATGTGAAGACGCAGCGCCAGCTTCCTTTGCATAGTCCCGTATGAGCCTCTGCCTACAGGACAGGCTTCGACACGCCCCCTAGCGACACCTGTGTGAATTAGTGTAAAGCGGAGCCAGGCATAGTTTAGGAAAAATGGAGAAACATGAGAAGCGTCCAGGTTATGTGTTGGCACTGTGTCTAAGAATAATAATAATAATAATAATAATAATAATAATAATCAATCATAATATAATGTACTATCAAAGTCAATTTAAGTAGCTATTACTCTCATAAATAGTGATATTTATGATTGATGCACAAAACAACAATGAACTGTAATGCATTTAATTACCTATAATGATGAATTATAATAATAAATATATTATTCAAATTTTTTCAAAGTGCAAGATAAAAACACATTCTCTAAAACATAAATCAGTACAAATATAGTTTGTTACACTGTTGCAACCACACTGTTAAAATATTTGCTACTGTAATTAAAAAAATATATACTTTTTTCCACATTCTGAGTTTAAAATGCTGAAACCAACACATTAACTGTTAACCCACTCACTTACTCAATGACTATACTGCTTTATTCTAGATTCAGGGTCGTGGAGGCCTGGTAGTCCATTCCAGGAGACGTAGGGCACGAGGGGGGGGGGCACACCCTGGATGGGGTTCCAATCCATTGCTGGGCACACACATATACACACGCTAAGATGCTCATTCACACACTACAGGCAATTTGGAAATTAGCCTAATCTGCCGAAAAACTCCATGCACACGGACCCGAGGAGAGAACTTAACCCAGACCCTGAAGGTGCAAGGCAACCGTTCTGACCACTAAGCCACCGTGTCACCTGAACTGTTATCTGACATGACAAATAAGAAAGGTTATATCAAAATGCCTGAAGTTATGAAGACATGCATAGTTGAAACTGCTTTCTAAATTAATAACCCAAACAAAACCAGAATATGTACTTTTAACAATTAAATAATTACCTAATTGGAAACAAAAGGGAACTCATGTACTGTAGTTATGTCAGTAAGGAATATATAGCTACTGAAAGCTTAAAGAGCTATTACGTTACATTATTACAGCCTACTTCATCCATTAAATCATCAAGGCACTAATTATTAAGTTATAGCCTACTTGGTAACTTGGTAAAGCACATAGAAGCCTGCATGAGTTCTATCAGCATGGGTCATACCTGAAATAACAATTGATCATTTTATTGAATTTATTTTACACTTGCTGACTAGGACAATATAAATGGAGTCAACCATTTAATTACAAATCTTACTTAATACAGCAACATTAAACAGGGTGAGAAAGAGATGACCATGAGAAAACCAGTAATGTAAGGAGGCAGACCTTGAACCTGGGAAATTGATTTAGTCTGCAGTGGTAAAAGTCATGGAAGTCATGACTGCAAACTATAACTGTCTGAGAGGTGGCTAATTGCAGTGCTACACCAAACCTAGGATATAAATAAACAAGAAAGAAAACAATGAGAAATAGCTAAGGGAAAACTGTTCTCAACAGAAATGGTGGAGTTGACAGAGTGGCCCCGGGGTGGGACAGGGGGTACAATTATTGGAACAGGCTACTGTTTCCTACCCCAATTGCTATCCCATGCAATATTTAATCAGTTTAAAATGACAGAATTATGCCTGCTTATTTTTAATTTAATAAAGTTGTTTTTAATTTAATAATTGTTAATATTGGGCTTTTGATCAAATATGATCTGTATTAGGAATAAGGGCAACTATGACGCCAATACAGTGATGTCACTTTGTGACCATTTAAAAGTCTATTTCAGAAGTCCATTACGAATTTTCTCCCATTCTCCACTAGGGCTCTTTTCACTTTTAAGCATTTCACCTTGATGAACTAATGTTGCTTATAAATGACAATAAAATAAAGCCCAATTTCCACTGGAAGGAAAGGCAAAAGGATTCATGAGTTAATTATGATCGAGTTCCCACTAAAGCACTCAAGCTTTCATGCAATTAACCTCTAATTGCACATGGACTCATCTGCACGGTTGGACAAATAATTAAGCCCTGCTCAATGCATCCCATCTCCAATGACTCATACGTCTTAATCAGGAAGAGGTAAATGTTTTGATCACAGAGGAGAAAGTTTAAAAAATTGCAAAGATCAGTGCAATAAAGAAGAGATGACACTAGCATGCATAAGGAAATCACTTTTAATCTATATAAATAAAATAAAGTTTTTGTCTGTACATTGATCAGAACTCACTCTTTCAATAATATTTTTATGTTTCATTCATTGGAGGATCCGAAACAAATTATTTTCTCTCTGCTTTGTATGTCTGTCCGGCCATATTTTGACATTTAGACTTTTACAATCTTTGGCAGTAGTTAAGTAATTTGCCTGAAGTTTTACCTGCACCATGAATGAAATCAAAATGTGGAGTAGAAGTGAAGTTATAAGCGGTTATGTGCCAGATTATGTCATAGTATCTAGCGCCTTTTTCTTTTTTTTAATAATTTTGCCCTTTCCCCCATAGGTGGGTGTGGTTATATGTGTCACTTAACCGAGCCAATCAACACGATAGTTTGCTGTGTATGAACAGAGTATGCAAAAGACAGAAATGACCGTAATGCACCTACAATCCTCTTGAAACAGAAACTCCAGTGTGACACAGCAAGGCTTACTCCAAAAAAAGGCGAGTAGACTATGAAAACTGAATCTTCAAAGATGAATGCACAGATCCATTTATGTTTATTATTAAAACCAGTTTGTCTTATATGACCCCCCTAACCCCCACCGGCACGGATTGCCCCCCTACAAAATTGCTACAAAATATTTTAATTACAACAATTTTATTATCAATAGAAATAATTTTTTTAAAAGTTTTGTCTTGTCTTTATAATGGTCAGAATTTGCTCTTTCAACTGGGTGCAAACAAGGTGTAAGATACCCAAACTTACAAAATGTTATTTTTTTGTATTAGTTAGGCAGAAAGTTCTGCCGTACATAAAGACAGACAGATGTGCATGGACATCAATCTGAAATAATAATATCACTGATTACATTAAAGCTGATGAGTTTATTTTTAGCGTTAATCGTTTAACTATTTCTAGAAACTCAACAACAAATACTTCAGCTAATGGATTATATAACAGTGTTTTCCTACACTTCTTAAGTTAAGCAAACTAGTCCATTGCTTCATCAAACTGGGAATCCACTAGGCTGCACAACTTCAGGTTTTCTGTGCTTCAAATACAACAGATCAGATCCATGATCTAATTATTCAGTCCCTAGTGAGCAGAATAATAGAAAGTAGAACTTTCTATGTTCGTGAAGTTTTCCTGATTTACATAAGTAAATATGTAGATTTTATAATATTAAGTTTGGAGACCCATATAATCTGCTATATGAATTTAGTTGGAGGTGTTACAGCAGTCAAGGCAGAAATGTGTGTGTGTATATATATATATATATATATATATATATATATATCCTTCTGCTATCTATATACTACAACCCCTGGCAAAAAGTATGGAATCACCCCTCTCAGAAGATGTTCATTCAAATGTTTAATTGTGTAGAAAAAAAAAAAACAAGCACATACAAGCCGCAAAACTATTTTCATTCAACAATCCAACCTTGTGGCTGTATAAAACACATTAAAAAAAACAACAAAGAAAGATAACTATAGTCAATGACAACTGTTCAAACAGATCAAAAAAAATATGGAATCACACAAATCTGAGGAAAATTATATGGAATCACCATGTACTTTGCATTTCTAAAACAAACACCTGTATCTGATTACAACTGCTAATTAGTCTGCAGTTAAAAAAAAGAGTGCTTGCACACATCAGTGATGCGTTGAACCAAGATGATTGACATAACTCATGGCTCCAACACGAGAGATGTCAGTTGAAACAAAGGAGAGGATTATCAAACTTCTTAAAGAAGGTAAATCTTCACGGAATGTTGCAAAAGATGTTGGTTGTTCCCAGTCAGCTGTGTCTAAAATCTGGACCAAGTACAAATCAAATGGAAAGGTTGTAAAAGGGAAGCGTACTGGTAGACCAAGAAAAACATCAAAGCGCCAAGACAGAAAACTTAAAAGCAATATGCCTTGAAAACAGAAAATGCACAACAAAACAAATGAGGAACAAATGGGCAGAAAGTGGAGTCAATGTCTGTGACCGGACTGTAAGAAATCGCCTAAAAGAAATGGGATTTACATACAGAAAGGCCAAACGAAAACCATCATTAACATCTAAACAGAAAAAAACAAGGTTTCAGTGGGCTAAGGAAAGACAATCTTGGACTGCGGATGACTGGATGAGCGTTATATTCAGTGATGAATCACGAATCTGCATTGGGCAGGGTGATGCTGGAACTTTTGTTTGGTGCCGTTCCAATGAAATCTTTAAAGACAACTGCCTGAAGAAAACATGCAAATTTGCACAATCATTAATGATATGGGGTTGTATGTCAGGTAAAGGTATGGAAGACATGACAGTCATTACATCTTCTATAAGTGCACAAGTTTATGTTGAGATTTTGGACACTTTTCTTATTCCATCACTTGAAAGGATGTTTGGTGATGGTAGCATCATTTTTCAGGATGATAATGCATCGTGCCATAGGGCAAAATCTGTGAAAACATTCCTACAGGAAAGACATAAAGTGTCAACGGCATGGCCTGCAAATAGTCCGGACCTCAATCCAATTGAAAATCTGTGGGGGAAATTAAAGAAAATGGTCCACGACAAGGCTCCAACCTGCAAAGCTGATCTGCCAACTGACAAAGACATAGCTGGAGACTGATTGATGAAGTATACTGTCATTAGTTAAATCCATGCCTCAGAGAATTCAAGCTGTTATAAAAGCCAGAGGTGGTGCAACAAAGTACTAGTAGTGTTTTTATTGGGTGATTCCATATAATTTTCCTCAGATTTGTGTGATTCCATATTTTTTTCCTCTGTTTGATCTGTTTGAACAGTTGTCATTGACTATAGTTATCTTTCTTTGTTTTTTTTAAAAAAGTGTTTTATACAACCACAAGGTTGGATTCTTGAATGAAAATAGTTTTGTGGCTTGTATGTGCTTGTTTTTTTTTTTTGTACACAATTAAGCATTTGAATGAACATCTTCTGAGAGGGGTGATTCCATACTTTTTGCCAGGGGTTGTACTTATCCTGTGTAGGGATAAGTAGAGGGTTGAAGCCTGCTTCAGGAAACTTGGGACACAAAGCAGGGTACACCCTAGACGGGGTGCCAACATACCACAGGGCACAAGCACACAGAAACTCACGCACCCCTCCATACACTATGGGCAATTTGGAAATGCCAGTTAACCTACTGTGTATGTCCTGGAACTGTAGGAGGAAACCCACCAAGCATGGGGAGGACATTTCATATATATATATAAGACATTATCAAAACCTGGAGGGATAGTTAACCGTCAACTTTGTGAACTTGAAGTAGCATGGTCATTTTCAGTTTTTAAAAAAAATATATATACTTAGTGTGTTTTTATTGTAATTTTCTGTTGTTTCTTTGACCAATAATAATAATAATACTAATATGCTCATTTTAAGAGTTTAACATTGTTGCACGAATGATATCATAGCGTGTTCAAACTTTTTTTTTTTTTTTTTTGGTCCAGGTAGTATTAAATGTTTTACCCCTTCCTAAAACAAGACAGAATCTTCCCAATTTTGCCATCATACACATTCAGAAAGTTACACAGCACTTGAATAGCACTTTACAAGGAATTGCTGCTTAGTTTACCTGATGTGAGCCACATGTAAACTATGGTAGACCGTAAAGCAGTATTCCTGAGAGCTGACTGTTCGAGGCTATGGTGTTGTTAATGTGATGTGGTAGAGTAAGATTTCCTGCCTAAGCTCAACAGTGAAATACAGATGCTCTCAAGACTCATATCTGCCTACGGAGGAGGAAAAGGGGGGGGAAATATGTGAGATGAAGGGACAAATCATATCAGAGTATTTGAGGTGCACTAAGTCATTACAGAGGGTTTTATCAAATAAGCATGAGTGGACCTTAAAGTCCAAGCTAAGCAGTCTGCTTTAAAAAGGCTACCTTTAAGAAGATCCAGCGTCGTCTATTCAGCGAGTGGAGTCGGGGTGGGCGTAGATGTGTCCGAGAGCTTGAGACATAAATTTTGAAGTCAGGGCTTTCATTGTGCCTTTGCATATTGGGAGTTAGCTGCTGGTGCAGTTCTCCAGATTTAAGCAAAATGGACATCAGCACGTCCAAAGTGTAGGAGAAACGTGATGCAAAGAGAGAAAGATGATGAGGCTTTGGCCAGGAAAATTGTGTGATGGATTTACTCAAGTTTAAGCCAGAGATGTGAGGTCATGACTAACAAAGGCAGGTTTGGAAAGCAGGCACTGGTGATGGTCAATATCTTCAAGATTCAATATCATGTGGTTTACAAAGCCACCTAATTTAAAGTACACAGCAGAGATAAAAGTGAGTCTGGAACACCAGCTGGGCTTGTTGCAAGACGGATGAAAGGAGTGAGAGTTGTGCAAAGTTTTTTAGGAAAATGGTTAGATGAAGAAAGAAAAAAAAAACACACACCAGGAAGTAGCGATCAGAATGAATCTGTCAAAGAAACCGTTTAATATCAAAACAAGAACCTGAACCAGATGAAGAATGAAAGGTAAGAGCAAGGAAGGAATAATAATGGAGTGGTGCAAGACTAATGAATAACTACTTGCAGTGGAAGCATGATCTTTATTGATGGGGTAGATTCTTTGCTGAGTTGTAATAAGTTTGTCTTTTTTATGTCCCTGAAATCTATCGAGGTGAAGAAAAATTACATTTGACCTTTTATTCCTTCCCTTTTTCCCCCTCCAATTTGAGACAGATTTTTCAAAGGAAAAAGGGAAGTGTGTTTCTTTCCCCTCCTCCCCCACTTTGTTCTCCTCCTCTTTCCCATGCTCTTTTACTAAAAATTGAAATATTGATCTTAATTAGAGTATGCCGAGCTCAGCAGCTCATGTTGAGCTTTGAGACAAGCGGCAGCAGACATCTGTCTCAGGCACTTACATCCTCACCGTCAGAGCCAGGGAACGAGAGAGGAAGGGAGGGAGAGAAAGATGGATTGCTCCATATCTCTGTCCTGTTTGGAGGATATGCTTTCCTTCTCTGTTAATAATGAGTGGTGACTGCTCAGTGTTTTTTTTTCCCCTGCATCCACATCTTTAAGTCTTTTTTTTAAATACGCTAATTACAACTGATCAACAACTTTTGTTTTTGAATTTATAAGTCTTGAAATGAAATTAAATCTAGAAATACATATTATATTAATAGATAGAATTTGTGCAACGAGGGTTGAATGTAGAACTCATTTTATATATGTAGTGAGAGAGTGAGTGGGTATCAGATTTTGTCTCAGATACCCACAGAGATTTTGTCTCTGAGCAAAGAAAAAAAAAAAAGGATATTGCAAAGTGAACTTACTGTACAATGAATAAAAAAAAGAGAAATTAAGATGTTTAAGAAATTATTTATACCACAAAAAAAAATAAAAATTTGGACATGCATGTTATACAATGACTTGATCTGCACACCATTTGAAGTGTGACAGCTTAAGAGTACAGAGAAATAGGGAGAAATTCAGCATTCTCTTTTGCTCCATTTCTCTGTCAGCTTGTATGTGTGTGTACAGTACAGAACATCAGGCAGACAGCCTTTATCTCGTTAACAACGGCGGCAGGCCTGTCAGGGCACGCGAGTGTGTCACGCTCTGAAGCGAGGCCCTTGCCGTGTGTATTAATGCCCCCTGTCGCTGCCTGTGCGGTTTACCAGCGACCGGTGCTCATAGATCATCGAGCATGAGGTTGTGGTTAAACACAGTATTAATAGTCTGGATATCAGGAGCTTTGACAGAGAGCAAAGGCTTGCACTAGACATCACCCAGTCATCGTCCCGACCTCTTTATCACTCAGCTTGCAAATCGCATGACATGAAGAAATATTTCCACTCGGCTTCTCTCTATATTTCAATATTTCCATCGCATTGCTCGGCTTTAAACAATTTTAAGTTCAAAAATGAATCAAAAACAAATGAGCCACAATCAACATCTTTAATAATTGAAAATTTTCAGGTTTTTGTTTTAAAGTACAAATAAAACCGCAAACTTAAATAGTATGCAATAAAATACATTTTCTCTAATACAAATGGCTGGAATTGTAATGGTTTTAAAAGTGACACATGCACGAAAAAGTCCCTGAGATGCACTACCTCAGAAAAAGGCACCTTGTATGCTAAATATCAAATAATAATAATAAAAAAGTGATAAAACACAAAAAACTAACCTGGTGATGACACTCTCATGCTTCGAACATGCTAGGAGTCAAACCGCTCAGCATTTATCACTTACAACTCCAAGCTTAGGTCTGCTCTGTTCTACTTCAAATTACACAGTTTATTTAACCTTTGTAAAATCTACAGCAATTCAGAATTTGGAAGCATTTTGTGTGTGGAAAAAAAACGCCAGAGCATTTTGTGCGTTTAACCGTGAGCTGGGTGTTGAAAGGACCGCAGAGGGGTTTCAGCTTCACGTTTAGTTCTTGAAGCAAGGCTTGATCTGCAGCTTCTTTCCTACTGCACAGAAAAACAGAAAACAGAAAAAGTACAAATACAGTAAGAGGATATTAAATCTATGCCGTATTCCTCCCGAGGGTGTAACTTTGTAGCTGATATTTTCCTCCGGGTTCATTTTGGCTATGATGTAGAACCTTATATTAGACCTGGGTTAAAAATGCGGCGCTGCTGATATGAACCTGAACATGAATGAGGGAAGAAAAAAAATAATAATAAAAAAACAGACAGACAGAAAGAAAAACTCTGTATTTGTGCCACGTTTTGGAAATCCTACCATTTATTTTACATAAAGTAAAAAAAAACAGGCCAAAAGTATTTTTGTAGTATTGTGTTATTAATAAGGGATCAATAAAGGTATAAAATTATGCATAAAAAAATATAAAGTTCCAATAGAAATTACATTATAGAGAAGCTGTTATACTTCTGGGTCGGAGCTAATTGATCCAGGTGATGCAGATGAGTTTGTGTCTATGAAGTCAGTTTCACACGTAAATGTAACGTCATTCACATATAAATGACTTTCCACAAATGTATTTTTCACTGCACACAGAAATATTTATAGTAGCACTTATTCACGGAAAGATGAACCTGCGTTTACGAATTGCTCGACTTTCGTGAACATCCCCACTTTTGTGTGTGAATTTTTGAGACTTCCCTGATGTGGTTAGATCCAGATGTCGGGTGTCTCCTTGACAATTTCAGTCAGTCAATCACATGAAAGCAAATTCAAGGGTATGACTGAAGGTGACCATATTGTGTGACCACAACTGCACAGAAGGTTCATCCTTCTGGAAATAAAGAACGTAAATATAAGAAATAAGTCTGTATGTACTGAAAAACATCTTTGTGGAGAGTCATTTATACAGTATGTCAAATACATTTGTGAATGGCGTGACATTTATTTGTGAAATGCGACACTGCTCTGACTTCACACTACCCATAGCATCTTTAATGGAGCACCAGAGGTGAGGTGTGTCCTCATTAGTATCACTTAAATGCTCGCTCTCATGCTGTGTGCAGGTGCGCGAGTTGTCACTGGCTATTTCATCAGTCACTTAGCTGTTTCTCGACGACTATACGAATAGCAGAATGTTCAAGTGGCTGTTGATTGTTAAGGTATCTGTGAGGGCAGAGAGGCCACTGGTGGTAATCAAGGCCACTCGAGTCTGACCTGACATCAAATATCGTTATGTTACTTTTTCCGGTACGACATGAACACATAAATCAGTATTGCCTGGAGTTAGAGAACAGGAATGCATGCTTGTGTGTGTGTGTGTGTGTGTGTGTGTGTGTGTGTGTGTGCCTGTCTTTCTGTCGGTCTACATATAACCTTACATACATGGATTGAAATAACCCCTGGTGCCTCTCGTCTCTTCCCAGTATGTTTGTAGCAGAAAAGGCAGCAGCTTTCACTGAAACATTGAGCTATATAGAGCATTGTATGTTCACGTGTGTGAGTGTATATGTGTGCATGTGTGTGTGTGAGAGAGAGAGAGAGAGAGGAAGAGAGAGAGAGAGAGAGTTTCTGCCTACAGAGCTGCTGCTCACAGGATGTTTTTCCTCACACCATTCTGTGTAAACTCTAGAGACTGTTGTGCTTGAAAATCCCAGGAGATCAGCAATTTCTACCCGGCATGAACATTTCCTTTGCTCGACCTGTAGCTGCAAGATTGCTGCCACATGACTGGCTGATTGGACAGTAAGAGAAAAGGTACAGGTGTTCCTATTAAAGTGGCCAAGAATTATATTTATGTACAACATATATGTAGCCTAAAATCCAAGGCCGACCAGGTAAGTCTGAATTTAAGATAATTTGATACTTTAAGTTCAGGTTCAAGTGTGTGTGTGTGTGTGTGTGTGTGTGTGAGAGAGAGAGAGCACATGCCCCCCTGCACCCAACCTCAATCAGTCAGACTGTCATCACTGTGTTCAGCTGTGCCTGTGCTCAAACCTAAATATTATTACCCTCTTCCCTATGTATTACGCACCCTCTCCACCCTATCTTTAAATATTATTACCCCCTTTAATAAGCACTAGTCACCCCTCACCACCCTAAAATATGACTGCCCCCTTCTGAGGACTGTAGCTCACTCTACCCATCTATAGTCCAGCTTTAAAAATTAGCCCTGGTATAAGCGTTACATTCCATCTCCACACTCTTTCTAAAGATGTTACTAACCCCTTTTAAGTATTAAACCTTCTCTAATAACCAGTAATTTATTACCTGCTTCCTGGAGTAAGCCTATTATGGTCTGGTTGTTACGGCAATATTACGTTGAAATTGTAATCAATTACATCACAAGACACTTTTCTAAGACATCGAGTGTGTTGTATGTACATTAAGCCTCACTGAACAGCTAACTGGATGGTAAAATCTATAGACACTGAATAACTATATCGAATGATTATGAGCGTCTTTAACCGGGCATATTGGGATCTATATTCTAGCGGAAATATAATAATTTCATCTACGAGAAGCTTTTGAGTCTAACAGATTATTCCATGGATGGATGGACAGATATAGAGACAGAAAGACAGGCACAGATACAGATACATGAAGAGACCGACATGCAGATAGATAGATTGATAGATAGATGAATAAATAGAAAGACAGACATATAGCTAGACAGACAAACAGAGACAGACAGACAGACAGGGAGATACAAACACTGGCAGACACATAGATAGATACAGACAGAAACATACATACAGACATACAGGCAGGCAGACAGACGGAAAAATGGATAAATAGGTAGACAGACAGATAGACATAGATAAAGATAGATAAATAGATAAACAGGCATACAGGCAGGCAGAGTGACAGACAGACGGATAAACAGACAGACAGATGGGTAGATACACAGACAGACAGACAGACAGACAGATAGATAAACATAAAGATAGATAGACAGACCAGTAAACAGACAGACAGATAAATAGACAGAGAGGCAGACAGACAGACATATAGCCACATAGAGACAGACAGGCAGGCAGAAACAGATACAGACAGACATGCAGACAGATGAATAGATAAGCAGACTGACAGACAGACAGATGGATAGATAAATGGACAGACAGACGGATAAATAAATAGACCGACAGATGGATAGATAAATAAACAGACAGATGGATAGATAAATAGACAGACAGATGGATAGATAAATAGACAGACAGATGGATAGATAAATAGACCGACAGACAGACAGATGGATAGATAAATAGACCGACAGACAGACAGATGGATAAATAAATAGACCGACAGACAGACAGATGGATAGATAAATAGACAGACAGACAGACAGATGGATAGATAAATAGACAGACAGACAGATGGATAGATAAATAGACCGACAGACAGACAGATGGATAAATAAATAAACCGACAGACAGACAGATGGATAAATAAATAGACCGACAGACAGACAGATGGATAGATAAATAGACAGACAGACAGACAGATGGATAGATAAATAGACAGACAGACAGACAGATGGATAGATAAATAGACAGACAGATGGATAGATGAATAGACAGATAGACAGAGAGATGGATAAATAAATAGACCGACAGACAGACAGATGGACAGATAAATAGACAAACAAATATACAGACAGTTGAATAGATAAATAGACAAACAAACAGATATACAGACAGTTGGATAGCTAAATAGACAGACAGACAGACAGACAAACAGACAGTCATTCTTCAGTATGCACTTCATCCTGGTCAGGGATGGTGTAGATTCTAAACCTAACCCCGGAGGACGGGAGACGAGGGATGAGTACACCTCGGCTGGGATTTCAGGTTCTTTCAGGGCATCATACACATGCACACTTAAACACTAAGTAACCTAGGAATAAACAGACAGCCAATCCTACTAACATTAACATTAGGATGAAACCAGAGAACCCAGAGGAAATGCATATGGAGACAGGGAGAACATGTGAAACTCCACACAGACAATAACTCCAGCACAGGATCGAACTGAGACCCTGGAACTGTGATGTGCACGAAACATCATGCAGCAAGTACAAGATTCTGCATTTGCTTCAAAAGACAATGGGAGGGCTGCTAAACTGTTTGTGTGTGTGTGCTACAGGAAGACTGGGCCCCTGCTGTGTATGGGGTCAGGGCTCACCTGTGCCTTCTGCCCCTGCTCCAGGGGGGCATGAGGGGCTCACACCCATCTCTGGGGTCTCCGGGGAACTAGAGAGAGAGATAAAGGAGGGCAGTTTCGCAAGGCCGGTCTTGGGCGTGTCCTCGTCTGACAGAGTGTGCACTGGTTCTGGCGTGGGACTTAAAGGGGGGAGAAAAGCAATATCAGACAATTAGACGCACCTCCGATGGTAGGATGAAGTAGTCATGAATGAGTATATATGAACTACAATTCTGTATATGTGAAAGTGACCCTAATAAGCACTATTATGATTTCTAAGACTGGGGGCTTTCCAAAGGAAAATAAATTTTTGTTTTCATTTTATTCCGTTTCTTACACAAACCTTTTTGTCGATTCATGGCTGCGGGCTTTTTTACACGAGCCCAAGCTCAGGCTGGACCCGGCACGCTTCGTTCTCTGCCTGTGCTGCAGTTTACACTTCGTCCCTTGGGGACACACACCAGTTCGGGAGAAGTCTGGACACACGAGTGTGTGTTTCTTCTTACACTGTGGAGAAAATGACATCCTATAATTGTGCTATCGTTGTCATAATAGTTTGTTGTTTTTTTCAAGAAGGAAGGTTCTGCATGGTTAGTGTTTGTGCTCTCCATGTTAAAGCAGAAGGATCTTGTGTGTGTGTGTGTGTGT